>JADMLD010001234.1:22500-45000 GCA_017589585.1 Phylloscopus whistleri
CAAAAACCCGGCTGGGAAGCGTTTAATTGGGAGGGCAGGGAAAGGCTGGGTGAGAGCTGGGAGCTCAGGGATTTATTTTGGTTTTTGGGGTTGTCCCGGTGATGCTCCAGCACCTCAACACCCCCCGGGATCATGTTCGGGAGAAGGAGAGCAGGAAGAGGAACCTGGAAGGAGATCCCAAAGAATTCCCGCTGCCGTTTTTTTTTTTTTTTCCCGACAAAAAGCCCCTTCAGGCGCCCGCCGGCGGCCGCGGCCAAGGGCAACATTTGCGCCTCTGGAGCTGCAGGAAGCGCCGAGATTTTCCAGCACATTCCCTGCCCCGCTCGGGGCGGGGAGGGAGGAGAGGCAGCGACCGGGGAGGCTCCGGAGCTGCTGGGATGGGGAAAAGCTTCCCCTGGATCAGCGGGATCAGCGGGATCAGCTCCCAGAGCCGCCCCGCAGCGCTTCCTGAGTGACCTCGGGGGTGTTTTCCGAGCGGAATCCTCCCGGGATTCTTTCAACCACCAAAAATCCCACGGGACACCCCCGCCGGGGGAGTGGGGGGCGCGGCTGGGGGTCCCCACGAGCAGGAGAGGGTGGGAGCTGCGCCCCAAATCCTGCAGGGCCCCGGCAGAGCGGGAATTGGGGTCCCCAGGGGGGCACCCATGGGTGCTGAGCGCGGGTGGGGGGACACGGGGAGCCCCCCCCCCCATGCAGCGGCCACGTTACTGCCCGGCCCGAGGGGGGCGCGTAATTAGCGCCGGACCTCCTCGTTAATTAACCCCGCGTTACGGCGGGGACTCCCTGGCGGATTTGGGGGACAGAGCCGAGGAAAAAGCTGGGAAACCCCCCCAGGGAGGGAGAGGAGCCCCCCCGGGATCATCCCCGGCACCATCCGGGGGTGAAACTTTTATGGAAAAACCGAGGGAAAACTCTTCCCGTCCGTCCCGAGTGGGAGCGAGAGGAGGATCCAAATTCCTGCCGGGATTTTTTTTTTGCAAAAAAAAAAAAAACAACCCCGCTGTTATTTCCCAGAGGAAAAACTCGGGGAGAGGATCCTGCCGGGGATTCCGGGGAATTTTCCCCCCTTTAAAAAACCCGCGGGAGGAGAAAAAAAAAAAAAAAAAAGAAATAAAATAAAATAAAATATAAAATAAAATAAAATAAAATAAAAATAAAATAAAATAAAATAAAATAAAATAAAATAAAATAAAATAAAAATAAAATAAAATAAAATAAAATAAAAATAAAATAAAGTAAAATAAAATAAAATTAAATAAAAATAAAATAAAGTAAAGTAAAATAAAGTAAAATAAAATAAAATAAAATAAAATAAAATGAAATAAAATAAAATAAAATAAAATAAAATAAAATAAAATAAAATAAAATAAAATAAAATAAAATAAAATAAAATAAAAGAAAATAAAAGAAAATAAAATATATACGGTCAGAGGGAATGACCGGGACGCGCTGCTGGAATATCCCGGAGGCACCAGCGGGGCCGGGATGCTCCTGCAGCATCGCCGGCACCATCCCGGCCCCATCCCCGTCCCTCCGCAGCCCTCGGGGGCGTTTCCGTGAGAGGATTAATTAAAATTAATTAAACCCTGCGCGCGGCGCGGGGCTGGGTGTGATGGGGAATTATTCATCCCGGGGCTGGGTGTGATGGGGAATTATTCATCCCCGCGGTTCATTCATGGAAAGGTCAGGCTGGACTGGAAGAGGGGGAATATTCGGGAAAGCGTTTTGGGATCGGGAGGATTCGGGGCAGGGACGGGGCAGGGTGGGAGCTGCGCTGTTCCTGGCGGCTCCAAACGCCGCCGAGCCGCACGTTGCCGCTGGAAAAATGGGAATATCGCAGCCTGGAGGGAGAGAGGGAGGGAGGGAGAGGGAAGGAGGAGCGGCCGGCGCTGCCTCCTCCCGGCAGGAGAACCTGGGGAGCCGAGCAGACCCAGCGCTTCCACATCAGCAGCGAAGCGATCCCTCCCTCCCTCCCTCCCCGCGGCGCGGAGGGAGCTCCCGGAATTCCAGCGGGGATGGAGGAAATCCCGGGAGCAGCCGCGGTTTTCCCCGAGGTTATTCCCGGGGGGTCGCAGCCCACCCGCTTCCCTTGGATTTCCAGAGGGAGGAAAGCAGCCGGGGTGGCTTTTCCTGGGGATTTTGGGAACGTTTCCAACCTTTTCACAGCCCGGGGCTGCCCCGTGGCCCTGACAGCGGGGCTGTGACGGCGGAGGGGCAGCAAAGGGGGAGCTCAGAGTGTCCCAAATCCGGGTTTGGGGTTTCCATCATTCCTGGGACAGCAAAGGGAGAGCTCAGAGTGTCCCAAATCCAGGTTTGGGCTTTCCCTCACTCCCGGGAGAGAACCCAGAGCATCCCAAATCCGGGTTTGGCCCTTCCCTCATTCCCAGGAGAGAACCCAGAGCATCCCAAATCCAGACCCATGGCTGAGGTTCAGCCCTTCCCTCACTCCCAGGAGAGTACCCAGAGTGTCCCAAATCCAGGTTTGGCCCTTCTCTCATTCCTGGGAGAGCAAAGGGAGAGCTCAGAGCGTCCCAAATCCAGGTTTGGGCTTTCCCTCACTCCCAGGAGAGAACCCAGAGCATCCCAAATCCAGGTTTGGCCTTTCCCTCATTCCTGGGAGAGAAAAGGAGGAGCTCAGAGGGTCCCAAATCCAGGTTTGGGCTTTCCCTCATTTGCAGGAGAGCACTCAGAGCATCCTAAATCTGGGTTTGGCCCTTCCATCATTCCTGGGAGAGCAAAGGGAGCACTGAGAGCATCCCAAATCCAGGTTTGGATTTCCATCATTCCTGGGAGAGCAAAGGGAGAGCTCAGAGCATCCCAAATCCAGACCCATGGCTGAGGTTCAGCCCCTCCTTCATTCCCAGGAGAGCTCTCAGAGCATCCCAAATCCAGGTTTGGCCCTTCCATCATTCCTGGGAGAGAATCCAGAGCATCCCAAATCCAGACCCACGGCCAAGGTTTAGCCCTTCCCTCACTCCCAGGAGAGCACTCAGTGTCCCAAATCCAGGTTTGGATTTCCATCATTCCTGGGAGAGCAAAGGGAGCACTGGGAGCATCCCAGATCCAGACCCATGGCCGGGGTTCAGCCCTTCCTTCAGTCCCAGGAGAGTTCTCAGAGCATCCCAAATCCAGGTTTGGCCTTTCCCTCATTCCTGGGAGAGAAAAGGGAGAACTCAGAGCGTCCCAAATCCAGGTTGAACCCTTCTATCATTCCCGGGAGAGCACTCAGAGCGTCCCAAATCCGGGTTCAGCCCTTCTCTCACTCCCGGGAGAGCACTCAGAGCACTCCAGATCCAGCCCCCGTGCCCGGCTCCAGCCCTCCCCGCACTCCCGGCACAGCCGGGGCCGTGTCTGGCTCCCTCCGGCTCTGCAGGCAGAGATAACCCCGGGCCCAGCCCGGGAGCACAACGCGCTCCATTGTGCAATCCCAGGGGGGGAATGGAGAGGGGGAAAAAGGGGGAGAAACCCCCCGGGGGGGCTCTGGGGGCTGGGATGGAGCCGAGGCACAAACCCCGAGCAGGTGGAGGGGTCAAGGCCTGGCTGTTTTTGGGGGAGAAAAGGGTTTTTTTCCAGATCTGGGGCGTTCTGCAGCTTGGGGACGGCTCCAGGGGGGCAGGAGGAGGAGCTGAGCCCCATGAACGGCTTTTCCCAGCCCCCAAATCTGGTGATTCCAGGAGCTCCGGGAGCTCCAGGGGTCAGAGTTTGGCCTGGCCTGGTCACTGCCCCACCGCCCCCTCCTCGCCTGCTCCATCCCCCCAGCAGCTCCCAGCTCCTCAGCTCCCTCTTTTCGACTCTGCAGGGATGCAGAGCCCTGGACACCCCAGTGCCCCGGACACCCCAGCGCCCCAAAAATCCCCTCAAACCCCCCCCAAATCCCCCGTCCTGGCGCTGGAGATGCCGGGAGCCGCTCAGCCGCTCAGCCGGGGTTGTTGTTGTTTTTTTTCCTCCCCTCCTCGCCAGCAGCCGGGAGATTTTCCCAAGCATCCGCATCCAGGGCTGTGGGGAGGGAAGGAGCCGCTTTGATCATCGCTAATCAGCGCTCCGGGGCTGACAGCGCCCGCCCCGGCGCTGCTGCGGCACCCGGGCCGCCCCCAGCCCGGCTGCTCCAGCCCCTTCCCAGCTTTTCCCAGCTCCCGGGAATCATCCCGCAGATCCCAGAGCCCGCCCCCGGCCCGGCTGGAGCTGCCCACGGACCCCAAATCCGGCCTCTCCCAGCTCCAGGGGGTCCAGGGAATGAGGGAATGATCCCGCAGATCCCGGATCCCGCCCCCGGCCCGGCTGCTCCGGCCGCTTGCAGCTCCATGAGGCTCAGGGAACGATCCCACAGATCCCAGCTCCCACTCCCAGCCCGGCTGTGGCTTCCCACGGACTCCCAGAAGCTCATCCCAGCTCCAGGGGGTGCAGGGAATGATCCTACAAATCCCAATACCCGTCCCCAGCCCGGCTGAGGTTGCTCACAGACCCCAAATCCAGCCTCTCCCAGCTCCATGGGGCTCAGAGAATGATCCTCACAGATCCCAGATCCCAACCCCAGCCCAGCTGAGGCTGCCAAGGACCCCAAATCCAACCTCTTCCAGTTCCATGGGGTAGAGGGAATGATCCCACGTATCCCAGATCCCAACCCCAGTCTGGCTGTGGCTGCCCACAGACCCAAATCCAGCCTCTCGCAGCTTCACAGGATCCAGGGAACGATCCTACAAATCCCAATACCCGTCCCCAGCCTGGCTGAGGCTGCTGAGGACCCCAAACCCAGCCTCTCCCAGCTCCATGGGGCTCAGGGAATGAGGGAATGATCCCCACAGATCCCAGCTCCCACCCCCGGCTGCTCCAGCCTCTCCCAGCTCCCTGGGGCCGAGGGAATGATCCCACAGATCCCAGATCCCGACCCCAGTCTGGCTGTGGCTGCCCACGGACCCCAAATCCAGCCTCTCGCAGCTTCACAGGATCCAGGGAATGATCCCACAGATCCCAATACCCAACCCCAGCCTGGCTGAGGCTGCCCACGGACCCCAAATCCAGCCTCTCGCAGCTTCACAGGATCCAGGGAATGATCCCACAGATCCCAATACCCAACCCCAGCCTGGCTGAGGCTGCCGAGGACCCCAAATCCGACCTCTCCCAGCTCCACGGGGCCCCGGGAATGATCCCCACAGATCACAGATCCCAGATCCCAGGTCCCGACCCCAGTCTGGCTGTGGCTGCTCACAGACCCCAAATCCAACCTCTCCCAGCTCCACAGGGTCCAAGGAATGATCCCACAAATCCCAGCTCCCATCCCCGGCTGCTCCAGCCTCTCCCAGCTCCATGGGGCCCAGGGAACGATCCCACAAATCCCAGCTCCCACCCTCCAAGGGGGCAGACCCTCCCTCTGCACCCCAGAGGCCGGGGCGTGGCACAGAGGGACCCCAAACCCCAGGGGACACATCCACCTCCCCCCAGACCCTCTTTTTCTCCCCCAAATCGCTGCCAGGACCCCCCCAGTCCCCCCAAACCCCTCAGCTCAGCAGCAGCAGCAGCGCCGCCCACGCCCGGCTCCTTCCTCCTGTTTATCTCCGAGGAGTTTTATTTATTTATTTTTAAAATTTTTTCATTTTCTCTTCAAAGAATCCCCCCAAGCCCTTCTGCCTTTGTCCCCGAGGAGTTCGGGAGGAGCTGGGGCAGGGCAGGGCGGGCAGAGGTGGCTGCAGTGCCCTGGCAGAGCTCACCCTGCCCCGGGATTGGGAATTTTTTGGGGATGCCAGGTGGCAGGAGCAGGCAGGAATGCTGATGGCTTTCCCAGGCAGCTGATGTTTCTCTTCTCCCTTTATTATTATTATTTTTTTCTTCTGTGGGTTTTTTTTTTTGGTTCATATTTTAGATGCTTTGCAGAGACAAACAGCCCGGTGGGGAGGGAGGGCAGCTCGGGGCCGTGACCGGGGGGACACTGGGGGATCCAGGAGGGGCAGCTCCTCATTAATTAACCTCCAGATGCAATTAATTCACCCTACACGGATTTGTGTTTGTCCTATATGGACTTACATTTGTCCTGCAGGGATTGTATCTGTCCTGTAGGGATTGTATTTTTCCTATAGGGTTTTATTCCTCTTAGAGGGATTTTATTTGTCTTGTAGGAATTTCTATTTGTCCTGTAGGGATTTATATTTCTCCTATAGGGATTTTATTTGTCTTATAGGGATTTTATTTGTCCTATAAGAATTCTATTTGTCCTGTATGTATTTACATTTGTCCTATAGGGATTGTATTTTTCCTCTAGGGATTTATTACTCTTATAAGGGTTTTATTTGTCCTGTAGGGATTTAAATTTGTCCTATAGGAATTTTATTTGTCCTATGGAGATTTTATTTGTCTTATATGGATTTACTTTTCCTAACTGGATTTATTTGTCCTAGAAGGATTTTATTTGTCCTATAGGGGTTTACATTTGTCCTGTAGGGATTTACATTTGTCTTATAGGGATTGTATTTTTCTTACACGGATTTTGTTTTTCCTAGCTGGATTTATTTGTCTTGTAGAGATTTTATTTGTCTTATAGGGGCAAATTTATTTGTCTTTCATTTATTTTATTTATTTCTCTTATAGGGATTTTCTTTGTCCTATAGGGATATCTATTTGTCCTATAGGGATTTTATTTCTCCTGTAGGAATAAATCTCCAATCCTGCTGGGATCATCTCCCCAATCCTGCTGGGATCAGCACCCCAATCCTGCTGGGATGGATCAGCACCCCAATCCTGCTGGGATCAGCACCCCAATCCTGCTGGGATCAGCACCCCAATCCTGCTGGGATGGATCAACACCCCAATCCTGCTGGGATCAGCACCCCAATCCTGCTGGGATCAGCACCCCAATCCTGCCGGGATCAGCACCCCAATCCTGCTGGGATGGGATCAGCACCCCAATCCTGCCGGGATCAGCACCCCAATCCTGCTGGGATCAGCATCCCAATCCTGCTGGGATCAGCACCCCAATCCTGCTGGGATGGATCAGCACCCCAATCCTGCTGGGATGGATCAGTACCCCAATCCTGCTGGGATCAGCACCCCAATCCTGCTGGGATGGATCAGCACCCCAATCCTGCTGGGATCAGCACCCCAATCCTGCTGGGATGGGATCAGCACCCCAATCCTGCTGGGATCAGCACCCCAATCCTGCTGGGACAGGATCAGCACCCCAATCCTGCTGGGATGGGATCAGCACCCCAATCCTGCTGGGATGGATCAGCACCCCAATCCTGGTGTGATCAGCACCCCAATCCTGCTGGGATCAGCACCCCAATCCTGCCGGGATCAGCACCCCAATCCTGCTGGGATGGATCAGCACCCCAATCCTGGTGGGATCAGCACCCCAATCCTGCTGGGATGGATCAGCACCCCAATCCTGCTGGGATGGGATCAGCACCCCAATCCTGCTGGGATGGATCAGCACCCCAATCCTGCTGGGATGGGATCAGCACCCCAATCCTGCTGGGATCAGCACCCCAATCCTGCTGGGATCAGCACCCCAATCCTGCTGGGATCAACACCTCAATCCTGCCGGGATCAGCACCCCAATCCTGCTGGGATGGGATCAGCACCCCAATCCTGCCGGGATCAGCACCCCAATCCTGCTGGGATTGCCCCTGCCCCCCCTGGCGAGCTCCCTCATCCCGGACACCCCCCCAGCCCATCCCCGGGCACCAGGAAGGGAACGGTGACCCCGGCCGGGGCTCGGGGGTCCCTGCAGCTCCTCCCGTGTCCCGGCGGGGTTTGTCCCGGACAGTCCCCGGCAGCTCCCAGCACTCCCAGATGTGTTTGGCCGCGTCTCCATGGAGGTGTCGGAGCGGTCCAGGGACAGGAGGGAACGTCGGGATGAGGAAACGCTTCAGAGTTTCCAGCTCTGCTCCAGATTAATCCCTTAACCTTTTCCAAGCCCTTTTTTTTTTTTTTTTTTTTTTTTTTTTTTCCAGTGGCTGTGAGGAGCTTTGACCCTCCCGGAGCCAAGCTGGCCTCTCCCGGCACAGCCTGGAGGATTTAGGGAATTTAGGGGATTTAGGGGATTCAGGGGATTTAGGGGATTTAGGGAGAACACCTTGGATTTGCAGGGAAGGGGATGGAGCCCACACCTGAGGGCAGAGGGCTGGGAGTTTGGGATGGGCTGTAAAGATATCCCGTGGGGCTGGGAGTTTGGGATGAGCTGGAAGGATTCCATGGGGCTGGGAGTCTGGGATGGGCTGTAAGGATATCCCATGGGGCTGGGAGTTTGGGATGGGCTGGAAGGACATTCTGTGGGGCTGGGAACAGTCAGGACCGAGCCCACCCCACAACAACCCCACAGACCCAGAGACCCGAGGCAGGAATCACCTGAGATTCCAAGCCTGGAATTACAGCAGGATGGGGAAAACACTGCCCCAGCACTTCCCAATACTTCCCAACACTTCCCAGCACTTCCCAACATTTCCCATCACTTCCCAGCACTTCCCAACATTTCCCATCACTTCCCAGCACTTCCCAGCACTTCCCAGCACTTCCCAGCACTTCCCAACACTTCCCAACACTTCCAGCACTTCCAGCACTTCCCAGCACTTCCCATCACTTCCCATCACTTCCCAACACTTCCCAACACTTCCCAGCACTCCCCAACACTTCCCAGCACTCCCCAACACTTCCCAGCACTTCCCATCACTTCCCATCACTTCCCATCACTTCCCAGCACTTCCCAACACTTCCCAACACTTCCCAACACTTCCCAGCACTTCCCAGCACTTCCCAACACTTCCAGCACTTCCCAGCATTTCCCAACACTTCCCAACACTTCCCAGCACTTCCCAACACTTCCCAACACTTCCCAACACTTCCAGCACTTCCAGCACTTCCCAGCACTTCCCAACACTTCCCAACACTTCCCATCACTTCCCATCACTTCCCAGCACTTCCCAGCACTCTTCCCAACACTTCCAGCACTTCCAACACTTCCCAACACTTCCAACACTTCCCAACACTTCCCATCACTTCCCAGCACTTCCCATAATTTCCCAGCATTTCCCAACACTTCCAGCACTTCCCAACACTTCCCAGCTGGGGACGGGAAGGGACAGTGCGGGATTTGCTGTCCCAGGGAAGCCGCGCCGCTCCTCCCGTGGCGCTCCGGTGCTTCCAGGAGCTCCGGGAGCAGCCGGGGCTGCCGGGCGGGCCGCGGGGCCGGAGCAGCCGCCCCGCTCAGAGTTTCCAGCTCGGCTGTTGCTCCGTCTCCGGGTGACCGAGTCCCTCCAGATTCCCTCAAATCTCCATCCAAGAATGTTGTTTGGGCTGAAGAATGCGCGGCTGGGCAGGGAGAAAGGGAGAAGGGAGGCTCGGGGTCGGGGCAGGGTTGGCTCGGCTCTCCCTCCCCTCGCTGACCTCTCCTCCCGGCCCGGCAGTTGTTGGCCAGATGTGGGGCCAGATGTGGGGCCGGAGGGATCCCGCGATCCTTGAATCCCTCGGGATTCCCCTCCTCCCCTGCCCTTCCTCCCTCCGCTCATCCTCGGCAGAGCCCTGGGGCGGTGGGGATTCATCCGTGGGGAAGCTCCCGGCTCCCGCGGGATTAAAAGGCAAAGCCGGGCCGGGTTGGTGCTTCCAGAGTCCAAAGGGTTTGGTCAAAACAGCTGGGGAAAACCCCAAAAAACAAAAAACATAAAAACAAACAAACAAAAAAACAAAAACAAACAAAAAACCCCACAAAAAACCAACAAAACAAACAAACAAAAAACACACAAAAAAAAAAAACACACAAAAAACCCCACAAAAAAACCACAAAAAAACCCCAAAAAACCCCAAAACACAAACACCCCAAAAAACAAAACAAAAAAATAACAAAGCCAAACAAAACAAACAAAACAAAACCAAAACCAAAACCAAAACAACTCAAAAAAAACCCCCCAAAAAACCAAAAAAAATCCCCAAAAAACCCCCAAACAAACAAACAAAAAACCAAAACCAACCCAAACAAACAAAAAACCCCCACAAACCACCATCCCAAACAATCCCTGCTCCCTTTGGGTTGGAAAACCCGAAGGGAACCAGGCAGGTGTGAGATGCAGACCTGATAAAGGACCCCAGGAATCCAGGGAAGCACATTCCCAGCTCCTGTCACCAGCTCCGGGCTGGAATTTGGGGTTTTTTGGAGGGGAAAGATGTGGAAAATGTCCTGGAAGTGCCTTGGGAAGCGCAGGGAGCTGGGAAGAAAGGAGAGGGAGCAGTGAGGTCCCACCAACGCCAAGGGAGCCCTGCCAGGAATTTTGGGAGAAGGGAGATAAACTGGAGCATGAGATTCCAGGCTTGGATGGAGAAAAAAAAAGGGGGAAAAGCCTCCTGGGGTTCTTCAGATGGAAAATTCTCGTTTCCTTGAGATAACCCCGGGATGAGGTTGGAGAGGAAGTCCTGGGTTCTGTGGGGGAACACAGGACTGAGCTCCAGCAGGCTGATGTTCCCTGGATTGGGCTGGGAAAGGGGGTGTGAGCACAGGGACACAATCCTGGTGGGATCAGCACCCCGATCCTGCTGGGATCAGCACCCCAATCCTGCTGGGAAGGGATCAGCACCCCGATCCTGCTGGGATCAGCACCCCAATCCTGCTGGGATCAGCACCCCAATCCTGCTGGGAAGGGATCAGCACCCCAATCCTGCTGGGATCAGCACCCCGATCCTGCTGGGATCAGCACCCCAATCCTGCTGGGATCAGCACCCCAATCCTGCTGGGAAGGGATCAGCACCCCGATCCTGCTGGGATCAGCACCCCGATCCTGCTGGGATCAGCACCCCAATCCTGCTGGGATCGACACCCCAATCCTGCTGGGATCAGCATCCCAATCCTGCCGGGATCAGCACCCCAATCCTGCTGGGATGGGATCAGCACCCCGATCCTGCTGGGATCAGCACCCCGATCCTGCTGGGATCAGCACCCCAATCCTGCTGGGATCAGCACCCCAATCCTGCCGGGATCAGCACCCCAATCCTGCTGGGATGGGATCAGCACCCCGATCCTGCTGGGATCAGCACCCCGATCCTGCTGGGATCAGCACCCCAATCCTGCTGGGATCAGCACCCCAATCCTGCTGGGATCTGCACCCCAATCCTGCTGGGATGGGATCAGCACCCCAATCCTGCTGGGATGGGATCAGCACCCCAATCCTGCTGGGATCAGCACCCCGATCCTGCTGGGATGGGATCAGCACCCCAATCCTGCTGGGATCAGCACCCCAATCCTGCTGGGATCAGCACCCCAATCGTGCTGGGATGGGATCAGCACCCCAATCCTGCTGGGATCAGCACCCCAATCCTGCTGGGACGGGATCAGCACCCCAATCCTGCTGGGATCAGCACCCCAATCCTGCTGGGATGGGATCAGCACCCCAATCCTGCTGGGATCAGCACCCCAATCCTGCTGGGATCAGCACCCCAATCCTGATGGGATGGGATCAGCACCCCAATCCTGCTGGGATGGGATCAGCACCCCAATCCTGCTGGGAGAGCTTCTCAGCCTTCCCAGGGCACCACCAGGAGCCACCACGGAGGGTTCCTCCTCCCAAGGGAGCCTATCCCAGACCCTGGAAACTTCCAGAAGCTGGGGACGCTGGAATTCCTTACCCAGCCCAGCTGGGAGCTGCCTGCTTTTCCAGAAAAAAAACCTCCAGGCCCTGAAATCCTCGGAGCTGTTGGCCAGAGATGCTCCCAGAGCAGCAGATGCTCCTGGCTGCCCTCACGCCGATTTCCCGGGAATTCAGCTCCCTGGGATCCAACCCCCTCCATCACCCCAGAGCCTCCAGCCCCTCCTTTCCACCTGGGATCCCTTCTCCAGCTGCCACCGCAACAAAAATTCCCCCACCGTCCTTCCCGGGGGTTTTCCTCCTTTTCCTGGTCTTTTTTTTTTTTTCCCTTTTTTTTCCTTTTCTTTATTCTTTATTTTTCTCTTTTTTTTTCTTTTCTTTTTTCTTTTTTTTTCGTTTTCTTTTTTCTTTTTTCTTTTCTTTTTTCTTTTTTCTTTTCTTTTTTCCTTTATTTTTCTTTTTTCTTTTTTTTCTTTTTTTCTTTATTTTTCTTTTTTTCTTTTTTTTTCTTTTTTCTTTTTTTCTTTTTTTTCCTTTTTTTTCCTTTTTTTTGTCTTTTTTTCTTTTTTTCTTTTTTTTCTTTTTTCTTTTTTTTTCTTTTCTTTTTTTTTGTCTTTTTTTTCTTTTTTTTTTTCTTTTTTCTTTTTTTTTCCCCCATTTTCTCCACATCCCCCCTCGCTGCAGACAGGGCCGTGCTTTCCAGGCACATTTCCCTTCCCAAATATTCGGCATTTCTGGCCGAGTCCCCGGTGTACAGCGTGTCCCTCCAAGCCACCGAACTCCCCTCGCATCCCTGCTCCTCCTCCTCCTCCTCCTCCTCCCGCCGGGAGCGCTCAGGATCCCCGCAGGGCTCCCCCGGGGGAGGATGTTTTGGCTGGGAATTTTCTCTGGAAAAGGAGGAGAGATCCAGCCCGGAGGGGGAGCTGGCACCTGCTGAGCGCCGCTAAATCGTTCCAGGCTCCTGGGAGGATCCGGGAGCGCGGCGGGAGTCGGGCAGGGACGCTCGGGGCTCCTCCTCTCCTCTCCTCTCCTCTCCTCTCCTCTCCTCTCCTCTCCTCTCCTCTCCTCTCCTCTCCTCTCCTCTCCTCTCCTCTCCTCTCCTCTCCTCTCCGCTCCTCTCCTTGCGGGAGGAAATGCTTGGAGAGGCCGGAGGAGCCGGCTCCAAAGTGCGCGGGGAGCCAGGGTGGGGGTGAGGGGACAGGGACGGGGGCGCGGTGACAGCTTTGCAGGAGCCCCCAGGGAGGCTGGGGTGAGCCTTGGGGCACTGGGATGAGTTTTGGGACACTGGGATGAGTTTTGGGGAGCTGGGATGAGCTTTGGGGCACTGGGATGAGCCTTGGGGAGCTGGGATGAGCTTTGGGGCACTGGGATGAGCTTTGGGGCACTGGGATGAGCCTTGGGGCACTGGGATGAGTTTTGGGGCACTGGGATGAGTTTTGGGGCACTGGGATGAGCCTCGGGGGGGGAGCTGGGATGAGCTTTGGGGCACTGGGATGAGTTTTGGGGCATTGGGATGAGTTTTTGGGTACTGGGATGAGCCTTGGGGACACTGGGATGAGCTTTGGGACACTGGGATGAGCTTTGGGGCACTGGGATGAGCCTTGGGGCACTGGGATGAGTCTTGGGGCACTGGGATGAGCCTTGGGGCACTGGGATGAGTTTTGGGATACTGGGATGAGCCTTGGGACACTGGGATGAGCCTTGGGGCACTGGGATGAGCCTTGAGGCACTGGGATGAGCCTTGGGACACTGGGATGAGCCTTGGGGCACTGGGATGAGCCTTGAGGCACTGGGATGAGCCTTGGGACACTGGGATGAGCTTTGGGGCACTGGGATGAGTTTTTGGGTACTGGGATGAGTTTTGGGACACTGGGATGAGCACCAAAACCTCTTCCCAGCCATGGATCACCCTCAGAACACGCTCCCTGTCCTTAACACCCCCATTCCCACCTGGCTGAGCCTCGGGGGGATGGGTGAGACCCTAAATCCCAGTGGGATGAATGAGATCCCAAATCCCAGGGGATGAATGGGACCCCAGAATCTTGGAGGGATGGATGAGACCCCAAATCGCAGGGGATGGATGAAACCTCCCAATTCAAGGGGGATGGATGAGACCCCAAATCGCAGGGGATGGATGGGACCCCACAATCTCGGAGGGATGGATGAAACCCCCAATCCAAGGGGGATGGGTGAGACCCCAAATCCCAGGGAATGGATGGGACCCCACAGTCTTGGAGGGATGGATGAGACCCCAAATCCTGAGGGGATTAATGGGAGCCCCCAATCCCAGGGGAATGGATGAGATCCCAAATCCCGAGGGGATGGATGGGACCCCACAATCTCGGAGGGATGGGTGAGACCCCAAATCCAAGGGAATGGATGGGACCCCAAATCCCAGGGAATGGGATGCCCCCAATCCCAGGGGAATGGATGAGATCCCAAATCCTGGGGGGATTAATGGAACCCCCCAATCCCAGGGAATGGATGAGACCCCCAATCCCAGGGGGATTAATGGGACCCCCCAACCCCACCTGGATTTCCCCAGCCTGCAGAAATGCCAGCCTGTCATCCCCGCGCTGCCAAACCCGAAAAGACAAATCCCCACTGCCACAGTGGCCCCTTTGCTGGGGAATTTATTTACTTTGGATGCCGCCGCCCTTATCGTCCGTGGAAATGTTTATCCCAAATATTGAACGGCAGCGCTGCACAAACCAGGGCTTCCTGGGGAGCAGGGCCCAGGCCTTCCCCTCCTCCTGCTGCAAAAATTCAGGGTAATTCCTCGTTTTTCCTGGGGAGCAGGGCCCATGCCTTCCCCTCCTCCTGCTGCAAAAATTCGGGGTAATTCCTCGTTTTTTCCTGGGGAGCAGGGCCCACGCCTTCCCCTCCTCCTGCTGCAAAAATTCGGAATAATTCCTTGTTTTTCCTGGGGAGCAGGGCTGATGACTTCCCCTCCTCCTGCTGCAAAAATTCGGGGTAATTCCTCGTTTTTCCTGGGGAGCAGGGCCCACACCTTCCCCTCCTCCTGCTGCAAAAATTCGGGATAATTCCTCGTTTTTCCTGGGGAGCAGGGCTGATGCCTTCCCCTCCTTCTGCTGCAAAAATTCAGGGTAATTCCTCGTTTTTCCTGGGGAGCAGGGCTGATGCCTTCCCCTCCTTCTGCTGCAAAAATTCGGAATAATTCCTTGTTTTTCCTGGGGAGCAGGGCTGATGCCTTCCCCTCCTTCTGCTGCAAAAATTTGGGGTAATTCCTCGTTTTCCTGGGGAGCAGGGCCCACTCCTCCCCCTCCTCCTGGTGCAAAAATTCGGGATAATTCCTCGTTTTTTTCCCCACCATCCTCAGCACCTCCAAACGCTGATATCCCCTAATCTGGCCAGAGGCCTCCTCGGGGCTCGCCCTGATGAGAAACGCAGGAGAGCCCTGAGGAACAACATCCCAACCCCGCTAAGTCGTTAAACAGAGGGAGCCTGCGAGGTGCCAACGCTCCTGAGAGAAAAACCGGGAGAGAGAGAGAGAGGGAGAGGGAGAGAGAGAGAGAGGGAGGAAAGAAATCGCAGGTTATTTATAAACGCCAGGCAGCACCCGGGGCTCGCCAGTCTCTCCCGCAAAGCCGCGGCTGGGAGGTCACCGACTGCCCGAGATCCCCGCCGTGCCCTGCCCTGCCCAGATATTCGCTCGGGGCTCCGGGGCCGGGCAGCCGGAGCTGCCACAGCCTCCCTCCCTCCCTCCCTCCCTCCCTCCCATGCTGGGGGTGCCACGGCACAGCCCGCAGCAGCCGCCTTTGCACAGGAGGAGCGCGCCTCGGTGAGTGAGTGCAGCTCGGAGCGTTTCAGGCAGTTGGTTGTGTGGGGTTTTTTTTAATTAGTATTTATTTGGGGGTGTTTGGTTTGGTTTGTTTTTAGGTTTGGGTTTGGTTTTTTTTTTTTTTGGAAGGCTGATTTCCGTCCCTGCGGCTGCCGCGGGAAGCGCATGGCAGCGCCAGGGGTGGCACAGCTGGAGAGACGGAGCTGCGGGGCTGGGGGGGGGAGGCACTTCCCCTCCTGCCCGCTTCTTCTCCCGGTGCCCGTTTCCCTTCCCACCCACTTCTCCCGATGCCCACCTCTCCTGCTGCTTCTCTCTCCTGCCCACTTCTCCCGATGCCCATCTCCCTTCCCACCCACTTCTGCTGCCCAATTCTGCTGCTCCTCTCTGCTGCCCACCTCTCCTGGTGCCCGTCTCCCTTCCCACCCACTTCTCCCGATGCCCACCTCTCCTGCTGCCCAATTCTCCTGCTGCTCCTCTCTCCTGCCCACCTCTCCTGGTGCCATCTCCCCTGCCAACCCCTTTTCCTGCTGCCCCTCTCCCTTCCCACCCCATTTCCCTGGTGCCCCTCTCCCCTCCTGCCCACTTTTCCTTCTCCCTCCCCTCTTTTCCCGCCGCTCCTCTCCCATCCCACCCATCTCCCCTCTTGCCCACCTCCCCCTCCTGCCCCTCTGACACTTCCATACCCACTTCTCTGGGATCTGGACACCTTTCCCAGTGTCCATTCGGGCTGGGCAGTGCCTCCCATCCCATCCCATCCCATCCCATCCCATCCCATCCCATCCCATCCCATCCCATCCCATCCCATCCCATCCCATCCCACCCCATCCCATCCCATCCCACTCCATCCCATCCCATCCCATCCCATCCCATCCCATCCCATCCCACCCCATCCCATCCCATCCCACCCCATCCCATCCCATCCCTTGGTTCCACCAGGATGACCCCATGGATGGCACCATCCCCACCCCAAATCCCTGGAGTGAGGAGCTGATCCCACTGCAGCCCCAGCACAGGACAGGGACACCAGGAGGGGACAGGGACACCAGGGCCAGATCCCACCCCAAACCCGGGGCTGAAGCCCCCAGGGAGGGGTGAAGCACCCCACAAACAGCGAGGGGACAGCGGGGTCTCTGCTGGGGACAGATTTTGGGGTCACCAGCGGGTTGAAAGTGTGACTGGAAAAGGTGAGGGGACGCCAGGGATGGGTTCTGACCCCAGGGATGGGGTTTTGTTCCCCCAGGAATGGGGTTTTGCCCCCAGGGATGGGGGGTTTTCCCTTCAGGGATGGGGTTTTGTTCCCCCAGGAATGGGGTTTTGCTTCCAGAGATGGGGTTTTGCCCCCAAGGATGGGGTTTTGCCCCCAAGGATGGGGTTTGGCCCCCAAAGGAGGGGGTTTTGCTTTTAGAGATGGGGTTTTGTCCCCAAAGGATGGTCGTTTTGCCCCCAAGGATGGGGTTTTGCCCCTAAGGATGGGGTTTTGCCCCCAAGGATGGGGTTTTCCCCTCAGGAATGGGGTTTTTACCCCAGAGATGGGATTTTTTTCCCCTCAGGAATGAGGGTTTTTCCTCCAGGGATGGGGTCCTGCCCCCAGAGATGGGGTTTTGCCCCCAGGGATGGAGGTTTTTACCCCCGAGATGGGATTTTTCCCCTCAGGAATGGGGGTTTTTCCTCCAAGGATGGGGTTCTGCCCCCAGGCATGGGGGTTCTGCCCCAAAGGGGCCCCCGAGAAGGGGCTGCCAAGAGGGTGGAGAAGCTGCAGGCTCTGGTATGAGGGCGGGCACAGAGCCCTGGAGCAGCAGGAGGAGGAGGAGGAGGAGAAACTCCTCTGCCCCTGCCAAGCTCTCCGTGGCACTCACATCCCGCAGGATCCCGAGCGCACGGAGCGGGGAGAACAGGACAGACCCAACCCTTGCCAATCCCTCCTTTTTCCCCCTGCCAGGGCGCTCTGTGCCCTCTGTGCCTGCCAGGCTGGATGTCCCCAGGCTTGGGGACACCGCCAGGTGCCACCAGGTGACCTCAGGGCCACCCCCGGCGCGGCAGAAAGGGGACACCGGTCCCTGCCGGTCCAGCCGTCCCTGGCGGAGCGGAGCTGGCAGTGACACCCTCCCAGCCACGTAGGATCCTCCCCCGCTCCCGGCGGCGAAATTCCTGGAGGGATTTCAAACTGCCTGGCTGCAGGAACACCCCGAGCGCTCCTTCATCCCCGGGATGAGGAGGCAGAGCTGGGGAGAGGTTTTGGATCTGGGCTGAAGACCCCAGGGAGGGGAGGAGCACCTCACAAACGACGAGGGGACAGCGGGGTCTGCTGGGGACAGATTTTGGGGTCACCAGCGGGTTGAAGAGGGGGGCTGGAAAAGGTGAGGGGACACCAGGGATGGGTTCTGATCCCAGGGATGGGGGTTTCCCCCAGGCATGTTGGTTTTTTTCCCCCAGGAATGGGGGTTTGCTTCCAGAGATGGGGTTTTTGCCCCCAAGGATGGGGTTTTGCCCCCAGGAATGGGGTTTTGTCCCCAAGGATGGGGTTTTGCCCCCAAGGATGGGGGTTTGCCCCCAAGGATGGGGTTTTTGCCCCCAAGGATAGGGGTTTTGCCCCCAAGGATAGGGTTTTTGCCCCCAAGGATGGGGTTTTGCCCCCAAGGATGGGGGTTTGCCCCCAGGAATGGGGTTTTGCCCCCAAGGATGGGGTTTTGCCCCCAAGGATGGGGTTTTGCCCCCAAGGATGGGATTTTGCCCCCAGGAATGGGGTTTTGCCCCCAAGGATGGGATTTTTGCCCCCAAGCATGGGGTTTTGCCCCCAAGGATGGGGTTTTTACCCCCAAGGATGGGGGTTTTGCCCCCAAGGATGGGGTTTTTGCCCCCAAGGATGGGGTTTTGCCCCCAGGCCTGTCCCCCAGGCTGCTCCACGTGAGGATGTCCCACAACAGCCTGGCCAACCAAGGGCTCTCCAGCAACACCTTCAACAGCAGCAGCATCCTGGAATCCAGCTGGAATCCTCCCTCCCGCTGCTGCAGCCCCAGCTGGGCAGGGCAGGGCAGGCGGGCAGGGTGGGTTTGCCCTCATCCATCACCAGGAGATGTCCCTGGTCACACCCAGGGTGCTGCCCCTTCTCCTGCCTGGGGGGGGGAAGCTCGGGAGAGGCTTCGGCTCCAAAATCAGGCAGGGTTTGTTTACCAGGATCTGCATCTTGAATTTCTGTGGGGGAAGGGAGGAGCTGGATGAAACCCACAGCGATTCCTGTCACCAGGAGCAGAAATAGCTCCTTCAAAAGGCGCCTCGAGCTCCTTCAAAAGACGCCTCAAGCTCCCAAAATCACCCTGATCTGGCAGCTTCCCCTCTTCAGGCAGAGAATTCCAATCCCTCCTCCAAGGGAATCCAAATTCCTCCTCCTCCTTTGCCATGCAGAGCCAACCCCGTGTGACCTCACACAAACCCGTGTGTCCCCAGCCTGCATCCCCTGCCCGGAAATTGTGATGGAATCAGCCAGAAATTGGGATCTCAGGAGCAAATTTCCACCGGGGAGGAGGTTTCTCCCAAATCTCCACCAGGGATGGAGGTTCTTCCCAAATCTCCACTGGTTTCTCCCAAACCTCCACCAGGGATCGAGGTTTTTTCTAAATCTCCACTGGTTTCTCCCAAATCTCCTCCAGAAATGGAGGTTCCTCCTAAATTTCCACTGGGGAGGAGATTTCTCCCAAATCTCCACCAGGGATTGAGGTTCTTCCCAAATCTCCACTGGTTTCCTACAAATCACCACTGAGGATAAACATTCCTCCCAAATCTCCTCTGATTTCTCCCAGATCTCCTCCAGAAATGGAGGTTCCTCCCAAATCTCCACTGGTTCCCCCCAAATCTCCACTAAAGACAGAAATCCCTTCCAAATCTCCTCTGATTTCTCCCGAATCTCCACTGGGATGGAAGTTTTCCCCAAATCTCCACTGGTTCCCCCCAAATCTCCACTGAGGACAGAAATTCCTTCCAAATCTCTGATTTCTCCCGAATCTCCACTGGGATGGAAGTTTTCCCCAAACCTCCACTGGTTTCTCCCAAATCTCCACTGAGGACAAAGGTTCCTCTCGATTCTCCACCAGGGATGGAGATTCCCCCCAGATTTCCACTGGGATGGAGTTTTTTTCCCAAATCTCCGCCCGTTTCTCCCAAATCTCCCACCGGGCTGGAGTTTTCTCCAAGCTGAAAAGGTGGAGGATCAGATAACCCCACACAGGAGAAATCTCCACACCTGGGGATTTTCGGGTGGGATTCCCTCATCTCCTGCTTCTCCAGCTGTGCCACCCCCCATCCCACCACGGCTCCCCAGCTCATCCTCCCTCTTTTCCCCCCGGCAGGTCCCTCCAGCGCCATGCCTCGGGCCACCACCACCACCACCCTCCTCATCCTCGTCCTGGCCGGGCTCTGCGGCTCCTCGCTGGGCCAGTACAACGAGGAGGAGGACCTGGCCTGGCTGCAGTACTACCTGCGGCAGTCCCGCTCCTCCTCCTACAACTACGCGCCCTACTACGAGGAGGAGGAGGAGGGCCCGGCCTACGCCTACTCCTACCCCTCGGCCACCGACGCCGAGCCCGAGGCCGAGCCCCGGCCGCAGGCGGTGGCGCCCTGGCGGTGTCCCCAGGAGTGTGACTGTCCCCCCAACTTCTCCTCGGCCATGTACTGCGACGCCCGCGGGCTGCGGTACCTGCCCTTCGTGCCGTCGCGGATGAAGTACGTCTACTTCCAGAACAACCTGATCGCCTCCATCCAGGAGGGCGCCTTCGACAACGCCACCGAGCTGGAGTGGCTGGCGCTGCACAACAACCGGATCGGCAGCGAGAAGGTGGGGAGGAAGGTGTTCGGGAAGCTGCAGCGCCTGGAGAGGCTCTACATGAACAACAACAACCTGACCCGGCTGCCCGGCCCGCTGCCGCGCTCGCTGCGGGAGCTCCACCTCTCCTACAACCAGATCTCCAAGGTGCCTCCCAACGCCCTGGAAGGGCTGGAGAACCTCACGGCGCTCTACCTCAGCCACAACTTCATCTTCGAGATGTCCCTCAAGGGGCTGGGCTCCTTGATCCTGGCCGACCTGAGCTACAACAACCTCAGGAGGGTCCCCGACGGGCTCCCGGCGTCGCTGGAGCAGCTCTACCTGGAGTACAACTACATCAACGCCATCCCCGACGATTATTTCCGGGTGTCGCCCCGGCTGCTCTACGTGAGGATGTCCCACAACAGCCTGACCAACCAAGGGCTCTCCGGCAACACCTTCAACAGCAGCAGCATCCTGGAGCTGGACCTCTCCTACAACCGGCTCCAGAAGATCCCGCGAGTCAACACCAACCTGGAGAACCTCTACCTGCAGGGCAACCAGATCGACGGTGAGCAGGGGGTGGGGAGATGCCTGGGGTGGTGGTTTGAGCAGGAATTTGGGGTTCCTGAGGATTCCGAGCGGCCCTGAGCGAGGCAGGGGTGGGGGATGAGGTGTCCCGGCCCTGTTGGACCCCTGAGATGGGTTTTTGGGGGGCGTTTCTCAGGAACCTGAGCATCTCCTGGGGTTGGAGGTGGTGGAAAGCAGGGGGTGAACCAGCCGGGGAGGGCTCTGTGGGGTCAGGAGGGGTCACAGCGGTGGGCAGAGCTGGGGGGGTCCCCACAGCCATGGTGGGGACACAGAACAGCCTGGGCAGTGCCAGCACAGGGACAGGGACAGGGACGGGGACAGGGACAGGGACAGGGACAGGGATGGGGATGGGGACAGGGACAGGGACAGGACAGGGACAGGGACAGGGACGGGACAGGACAGGGACAGGGACAGGGACAGGGACAGGGACGGGGACAGGGATGGGGACGGGGACGGGGACGGGGACGGGGACAGGGACAGGGACAGGGATGGGGACAGGGACAGGGACAGGGACGGGGACGGGGACGGGGACGGGGACAGGGACAGGGACAGGGACAGGGACAGGGACAGGGACAGGGACGGGGACAGGGATGGGGACGGGGACGGGGACGGGGACGGGGACAGGGACGGGGACGGGGACAGGGACAGGGACGGGGACAGGGACAGGGACAGGGACGGGGACAGGGACAGGGACGGGGACGGGGACAGGGACAGGGACGGGGACATTCCCCAGCATGCAGGGCACAGGGGACATTCTCCAGTGCCCAGGGGACGCTCCCCAATGCCAGTACAGGGGACAGGGACATTCATCAGTGCCCAGGGGACATTCTCCAGTGCCAGCACAGGGGACAGGGACATTCCCCAGCACCCAGGGCCAGCACAGCCCCTCTGTCCCCTCCACAGCCCCACCCGTGTCCCCAGAGCCCCGCACGTGTCCCAGGCTGCAGCTGGGAGGTCTGTCTGTCTGTCCCTCTGTCCCTCCCCGGGGAGCTCCCGGCGCTCCCGCCCCGCTCTCCTGGCAGGGCTGACGCTCCCTCGGCCCCGCACACAAACAAACAGGGGGGACGGATCGTTCTGGGGCTGCTCTGCTTATAAAAACCGGCTGGGAAAATAAAATAAAATAAAATAAACCCCAGGGAAAGCTCCGGGATAAACCGGCCTGGCTGCCCTGAGGTCACCTGCCGGGGCCTGAGGGCAGGAGTGAGCTGGGATGGGAGTGGGGATGGGAATGGGAATGGGAATGGGAATGGGAATGGGATGGGAGGAGATGGGAATGGGAATGGGATTGGGGTGGGATGGGATGGGATGGGATGGGATGGGATGGGATGGGATGGGGACAGGGTGGGAATGGGAATGGGAACAGAGATAGGGATAAGGATGAGGATGGGGATGGGAATGGGAATGGGATGGGGACGGGGACTGGGTGGGAATGGGGATAGGGATAGGGATGAGGATGCGATGGGGATGGGAATGGAATGGAATGGAGTGGAGTGGGATGGAATGGAATGGAATGGAATGGAATGGAATGGAATGGAATGGAATGGAATGGAATGGAATAGGGATGGAATGGGATTGGGATTGGGAATGGGAATGGGGTGGGGATGGGATAGGAATGGCATGGGATGGGATGGGGATGGAGGTGGGAATGAGAATAGGAATGGGAACGGGTACAGGAATGGGAATAGGGATGGGGATGGGAACGTGATGGGGGTGGGAATGGGGATGGGGATGTGTCAGCGCAGCCATCAGCTGTT
>JADMLD010001234.1:47500-83776 GCA_017589585.1 Phylloscopus whistleri
GAGTGAAACCCCCCCAAAGGAGAGAAACCCCTAAAGGAGTGAAACCCCTAAAGGAGTAAAACCCCAAATGAGAGAAACCCTAAAGGAGAGAAACCCCAAAAGAGAAAAACCCCAAAGGAGAGAAACCCGCCCTGGGCTCAGAGGGAAACCCCCCGAGGAGCAGCCTGGGCATGGGAAGGGTCCCAAATCTTCCTCCCAAGGCCCTGGATCAGGGCAGGACGGGGAAAATCCTGGTGCTGCCCCCCCTGGAGCTGCCACCCCCCCGGTGCTGTCACCCCTGGAGCTGTCACCCCCTCCCGGGCTGCCTGGCCACCCCTCCCTCAGCTCCCTCCCTGCCCAGGTGTATCCCTCCTGGGATATCCCAATTAAAACCCCAAAAATTAATCACAGAGCCACTCCGAAATCCCCTAAAACCCCCAAAACCTCCCCAGCTGGGCCCCTCACCCGGCTGAGTTCGAGGACAGCAGTGGCAGCCGAGCTCTGGGGGTGACCTGTCCCGGCGGGGTCCCCTCCGCCTTCCTCCCGCATGCAAAGAGCATTAAAAAAAAAACCACCCAAAAAATCCCATAATTGCACCAGCATGATCTGTAACCCCCAAACTGAGCAATAAAACCCTTCCGGCCCCTGCAGCCAGTGCGAGCCCAAATCCCACAATTTCCAAAGGATCTGGGAAGGACGGTCCAGAGGGAGCAACCAGAGGGGCTGGGGAGATTTTAGGGAGCACAAATCCCAGAATTTCCAAAGGATCTGGGAAGGACGGTCCAGAGGGGAGCAATCAGGGCGTTGGAAGGGGTTTTAGGGAGCCCAAATCCCACAATTTCAGCAGGATCTGGGAAGGACGGTCCAGAGGGAGCAATCAGAGGGGCTGGGGAGGGGATTTAGGGAGCCCAAATCCCACAATTTCAGCAGGATCTGGGAAGGATGATCCAGAGGGAGCAACCAGAGGGGCTGGGGAGATTTTATGGAGCCCAAATCCCATAAATTCCAAAGGATCTGGGGAAGGGAGCGACCGTGCGAGCCCCGCAGCCGCCGCTCCCCGGGGTGGGGCTGCAGCCGGAACCACGGGCTGGAGTCGCCGCCTGGCGGCCGGGCCGGGAACTGCGCGGAGAAAATATCCAGGGAAAAACATCTCCCGGGGAAACAGCGGGGAAAATATCCACGGGAAAGGGTCCGCGGGGAGCGGGAGGGATGGAGGCACCGCTGGGGTTTGTCTCTTTTCTTTTCTTTTCTTTTCTTTTCTTTTCTTTTCTTTTCTTTTCTTTTCTTTTCTTTTCTTTTCTTTTCTTTTCTTTTCTTTTCTTTTCTTTTCTTTTCTTTTCTTTTCTTTTCTTTTCTTTTCTTTTCTCTTCTCTTCTCTTCTCTTCTCTTCTCTTCTCTTCTCTTCTCTTCTCTTCTCTTCTCTTCTCTTCTCTTCTCTTCTCTTCTCTTCTCTTCTCTTCTCTTCTCTTCTCTTCCCTTCCCTTCTCTTCTCTTCTCTTCTCTTCCCTTCCCTTCCCTTCCCTTCCCTTCCCCTTTTCTTTTTTCTCTTCCTTTCCTTTCCTTTCCTTTCCTTTCCTTTCCTTTCCTTTCCTTTCCTTTCCTTTCCTTTCCTTTCCTTTCCTTTCCTTTCCTTTCCTTTCCTTTC
The DNA here is from genome assembly GCA_017589585.1 of Phylloscopus whistleri. Classification (NCBI taxonomy): domain Eukaryota; kingdom Metazoa; phylum Chordata; class Aves; order Passeriformes; family Phylloscopidae; genus Phylloscopus; species Phylloscopus whistleri. The sequence goes on from JADMLD010001234.1 coordinate 49,125, forward strand.
CTTTCCTTTCCTTTCCTTTCCTTTCCTTTCCTTTCCTTCCTTTCCTTTCCTTTCCTTTCCTTTCCTTTCCTTTCCTTTCCTTTCCTTTCCTTTCCTTTCCTTTCCTTTCCTTTCCTTTCCCTTCCCTTTTTCTCCCAATCCCGGAGATCCAAACCCCATCCCAGAGATCCAGAACCCATCCCAACCTCCCAAACCCCATCCCAACCTCCCAAACACCATCCCAGACATCCAAACCCCACCCCAGAGGCACCAGGACCCACATTTTGGATGCCACCACACCGCAGGACCCCGGGAACGCCCCTGGATGTCACTGAGGGGCTTCTCCAGGCTGCCAGGGTGGCCCTGGGTGGCCCTGGGTGGCCCTGGGTGGCCCTGGCCCGAGTGTCACCCCCAGGCAGCAGCGCCCAGGGGTGCCCAGCACGGGCAGGGTTTGCTGGATCCCGTCTGCCCTCATTCCCGGGCCAGAGCAGCCACACTCCTTCCCAAACCCCGGCCTGCAGCAGCCAGAGGGGATTTAGGGAGCCCAAATCCCACAATTTCTGAGGGGTCTGGGAAGGACAGTCCTGAGGGGAGCAATCAGGGGGTTGGGGAGGTTTTAGGGATCCCAAATCCCACGATTTCCAAAGGATCTGGGAAGGATGGTCTAGAGGAAGGACAGTCCAGAGGTGGGGGAGGGTTTAGGGATCCCAAATCCCACATTTTCCAAAAGATCTGGGAAGGACGGTCCAGAGGGAGCAATCAGAGGGGTTGGGGCAGATTTAGGGAGCCCAAATCCCACAATTTCCAAAGGATCTGGGAAGGATGGTCCAGAGAGAGCAATTAGGGAGTTGGGGAGGGGATTTCGGGAGCCCAAATCCCACAATTTCTGAGGGATCTGGTAAGGATGGTCCAGAGGAAGCAACCAGAGGGGCTGAGGAGATTTTAGGGAGCACAAATCCCACAATTTCAGCAGGATCTGGGGAAAGGAGCAAACAAAACCCGGGAGCAGCTCCAAAGCTCCCGCGGCAGCTGCTGGAGGATCCAGGCGGGGCCGGGGGGGATTCCCGATTCCCACCAGCTGGGGGCAAGGAGAGGGGGCAGAGGGTCAGGGCACCCCCCCCCCCCGACCCAAAATCCGGGGACAGCCCCCATTGGTCCCACGGGCGCCCAATCTCTGCCCTGTTGTGGTGGGAACAGCGGGGAACGGGGGGCGGCTGCCCCTCCTCATCCCCTTCCTCCTCCTCCTCCTGTTGCCGGGAGGAGCTGCGGGGTCCGGGGGGCCCCTGGATCCCACCGGGAAGGAGGAGGAGGAGGAGGAGGGGGGAGCGCAGGGCTTTGTCCAGACCCACAGAGCAGGGAGAAGGAGGAGGAAACCCCAAACCAACCCAAAGAACCCCCCCGGAGGGGGTTTTGGGGCGCTGCTGCAGACCCCCACCCCCCAAAAACCGCATCGGGGCTCTGGGGTTCCCCCAAGGACTCTCCTGGGCTGGGGGATGTCAGCACCCCCAGTTTTGACACTGGGTGCTCCAAAATCCCCCCGATTTTTCCCTGAAAACCCCAAATTCCACCTCTACTCCTTCCTACATTTCGCCCCCACTAATTCTCCTCCTCCCCTTGCTTTTATTTCATTTCATTTCATTTCATTTCATTTCATTTCATTTCATTTTCCCCCTTTCCTTTTGCAGCCTCCCTCCCTCCAACACTTCCCAGACTGTTTGTAAACATTCCCTTCAGGATGTTTCCTCAGGAAGTGCGAATTCCTTGCTGGAAAACAACCCCTGCAAATATTTCCCTTTGGAGAAGCACGGGAAAAAAAAAAAAAAAACAACACCGAAAAAAACCCCAAAGAAACCAAAAACAAAAAATAAGCCACACAAAAAAAAAACCCAAAAAAACCCAAACTCCCCCCCCAAGAAAAAAACAAAAAAAAAAACAAAAAACCCACACACACAAAAAAAACCCCAAAAAACCAAACAAACAAACAAACAAAAAAACCAAAAAAACACACACACACAAAACCCCCAAACAAACAAAAAAACCCCAAAAAAGCAGCGAGGCAGCGAGTGCTGGGCTGATCCAGAGGGGTCCGGGATGGGCAGAACCCCCCCAGGAGCGGGGACAGGAGCTCGGGACGCGCCCCAGCCCGGGGGTGGCACTCGGGGAAGCGTCACCAGTGTCCCATCCCCTCCGCTCGATCCTGCTCGGCTCCAACCCCAAACCTCTCCCGGCCCGAGGAGGCTCGGGGACAAAGGGACAAGGGGTGGGTGAGGGCGGTAATTAAAGTTGATAATTAATAATCAACCCGCCGGGAGGAGATAAGGGAAGGGCGGGGGGAGATTCCCGGGAGGGGAGATCCCGCTCCTGGAACGGGGCGGGGGATGAGGGGCTCTGCTCCCACGGCCCCGAAATGGAGCTGGGATTTGGGATTTTGGGGGTTTGGGATTTGGGATTTTGGGGGTTTGGGGTTTGGGATTTTGGGGGTTTGGAGGGTCTGCACCCGCTGTAGGGAGATGCGGAGCTCCCCTCTGTGAGATCCCAAACATTTTGTGGGGACATGGGGAACGTCCTGCTCCCCACAGCCCCCAGGCAGGGTTTGGGTGTAGAGGGGGAGAGATTTGGGAAGGAAATTCCCAATCTATCAACTCCAAATCAGGAGTAAAACCGAGCTGGGATTTTGGGGTTTTGGGGTTTTGGGATTTTGGGATTTAGGGGTCTCTCCATCCATCCTGGGAAGATGCAGAGCTCCCCTCTGAGATCCCAAAAACACTTTCTGGGGACCATGGGGTCCCCACACCCCACCCCGGCAGTGTTTTGGGACTGGGAGGGAGAGGTTTGGGCAGGAAATTCCTGATCTATTAACTCCAAATCAGGACTAAAATCGAGCTGGGATTTTGGCGTTTTGGGATTTTGGGATTTGGGGTCTCTCCATCCACCCTGGGAAGATGCAGAGCTCCCCTCTGAGATCCCAAACACTCATGGGGAACATGGGATCCCCACACACCGCCCGGGAGTGTTTTGGGACTGGCAGGGAGAGCTTTGGGCAGGAAATTCCCGATCCGTTCAGCTCCCATTCCTGCCTCCCCTTTTGTTCCCCCGGCCATCTGTCCCCGCTCGCCCCACGCTCCCTCTGCACGTGCCATAAATATCAAGCCGGGCTTTGTCTCTGCCCCATAAACGGCAGCGTGGCCCCCCTAAACCCCCCCTAAAGCTGCTGGGGGCTGGCAGGGCCCCGGGGGGAGCTCTGGTTTGGGGGGCACGGGCTCAGCATCGCCCCTCCTGCTGCCCCGGGGGGTTTGGGGTGGTTGTGACACCCCCGGGATCTGTGAGCTCGGCCTTGGGATGGAGCTGAACCCCACAACTGATGGGGGAAAAGGGAGAAACGGGAATTGTCAGCCTGGGGGTTGGGGCAGAGCTCCAGGGCTGCGCCCCAAAATCTGCGCTGAGGGCCCAGAGGGGAATTTGTGGGGGAGATCCTCTGTGGGGTTCCCCCCGAGAGGGGGGCACGACCCCCTAAAAATCCCACAAATGGAGGAAAATGCCCTCCCAGGGGAGGGGATCCTGTTTTTTTGGGCAGGATTCAAATCCCAGAGCCAGAGGATCCTGGTTTTTGGGGGCAGGATTCAAATCCCAGAGCCAGAGGATCCTGGTTTTTGGGGCAGGATTCAAATCCCAGAGCCAGAGGATCCTGGGTTTTGGGGCAGGATTCAAATCCCAGAGCCAGAGGATCCTGGGTTTTGGGGCAGGATTCAAATCCCAGAGCCAGAGGATCCTGGGTTTTGGGGCAGGATTCAAATCCCAGAGCCAGAGGATCCTGGTTTTTGGACAGGATTCAAATCCCAGAGCTAGAGGATCCTGTTTTTTTGGGGGCAGGATTCAAATCCCAGAGCCAGAGGATCCTGTTTTTTTGGGGCAGGATTCAAATCCCAGAGCCAGAGGATCCTGGTTTTTGGACAGGATTCAAATCCCAGAGCCAGAGGATCCTGGTTTTTTTGGGCAGGATTCAAATCCCAGAGCCAGAGGATCCTGGTTTTTTGGGGCAGGATTCAAATCCCAGAGCCAGAGGATCCTGTTTTTTTGGGGCAGGATTCAAATCCCAGAGCCAGAGGATCCTGGTTTTTGGGGCAGGATTCACACACAGAGGGACGATCTCTGGGAAGGGGGAGGGCGGTGAGTGTTGAGGGAACCCCGCAGCTGTGTCCCATCCCAATCCGGTTTTTTAATCCCGACAAAGCGGCGGCCGAGCCAGGCGGGGCAGCTGCTCCCGGCCCGGCCCTTCCCCGATTTATCCGCGGCCACAACGGGAACGAACTCGGCGCTCCGGGGGCATCGTCCGGGGGGAAGGAGCCTCGCCCTCCGGCCGGCAGCTGGCGGGGATTCCTGTCCCCTGCAGCCGGTGACATCGCCTGGATGTCCCCGGCAGCAGCGGGTGTGGCTGTCACACACACCGGGGGTTGTGTCCCCCCGCCCCCGGCAGGGACACCGCGAGCACAGGGATCCCCACAGGGGTGGGGTCTGGGGGTCCCATCCACTGTCCCCTCGGACATCCCATTGTCCCCTGAGCCATCCCACTGTCCCCTCGGCCATCCCATTGTCCCCTCAGCCATCCCATTGTCCCCTTGGCCATCCCATTGTCCCCTCAGCCATCCCATTGTCCCCTCGGCCATCCCATTGTCCCTTTGGCCATCCCATTGTCCCTCAGCCACCCATTGTCCCTCAGCCATCTCACTGCCTGTGCACTGGGCTCTCTCAGGGATGGGGACATATTATCCCTTGGGGACAGGGGACACAGAATTCCTTTGTGATGTGGGAAAATGGTGTCATTTGGGGACAGGGGCACAGCACCCCTTGGGGACAGGGGACACGGTGTCCCTTGGGGACAGGGGACACGATGTCCCTTGGGGACAGGGGACACGGTGTCCCTTGGGGACAGGGGACACGATGTCCCTTGGGGACAGGGGACACGATGTCCCTTGGGATGCGGTACCAGCACCCCCTGAGGACAGAGCCCCAGCGTCCCTTGGGGAAGAGGGCACAGCCCCCTCAGGGCTGGCCGGGCACCGCTGTCCCTCCGAGGCCACCCAGCCCCGGCAGCTGTGACAGGGACACATCCGGACACCTCCCGGGGGCCGAGCAGGGACCCGGCCCCGCCGGCCCCCTCCGACCACCGCGATCCCCAGGGGAACGGAGAAGAAATCCCCAGCAGAGCCCCGGGCGGGCCCTGCCCTGACCCGCGCGGCGCCGGGGCCGCTTCTCCCCGGCTCCCGAGCCTTTCCCGGGGAAACAAAAGCTGCAAAGTTCAGCGGTGCGTGAAGGGAGACACGGAACGGCGGCCCCGGCCCCGGCCCGGCCCGGAGGACAGATGGCAGCAGCTGCCCCCGCACAGCGGCGGCGGGGAACAAACGCCTCTCACCCCCCCGGGGCAGAAACCGGAGCGAGGGAGCCGCGCCCGGGCCGGGAGCAGCCGGAGGAGGGGCCGGGATGGGGATGGGGATGGGATGGGATGGGATGGGGATGGGAATGGGAACAGGGATAGGGATAGGGATAGGGATAGGGATAGGGATAGGGATAGGGATAGGGATGAGGATGGGATGGGGATGGGATGGGATGGGATGGGATGGGATGGGATGGGATGGGATGGGATGGGATGGGGATGGGGTAGGAATAGGAATGGGAATGGGGATGGGGATGGGAATGGGAATGGGGATAGGGATAGGGATGAGGATGGGGATGGGATGGGGACGGGGGATGGGTGGGAATGGGGACAGGGACAGGGACAGGGATAGGGATAGGGATAGGGATAGGGATAGGGATAGGGATAGGGATAGGGATAGGGATAGGGATGAGGATGGGGATAGGGATAGGGATGAGGATGGGATGGGGATGGGGTGGGATGGGAATGGGAATGGGAATGGGAATGGAATGGAATGGAATGGAATGGAATGGAATGGGGATGGGATGGGGATGGGGATGGGATGGGATGGGGATGGGGATGGGGATGGGAATGGGAATGGGAATGGGAATGGGAATGGGAATGGGAACGGGGATAGGGATGGGGATGAGGATGGGGATGGGAGTGGGGGTGGGGATGGGAATGGGAATGGGGTGGGATGGGATGGGATGGGGTGAGAATGGGGTGGGAATGGGAATGGCAATGGGAATGGGAACAGGGAACAGGGATAGGGATAGGGATAGGGATAGGGATAGGGATAGGGATGAGGATGGGATGGGGATGGGATGGGGATGGGATGGGATGGGATGGGATGGGATGGGATGGGATGGGATGGGATGGGATGGGAATGGCAATGGGAACGGGGATAGGGATAGGGATAGGGATGGGGATGGGGATGGGAATGGGAATGGGTTCTTCTCTCCAGGAGGATCCCAGGAAGGATGGATCCTGCTTTTTCAGCCGGATTCACACACAGAGGGTCAATCTGTGGATCTGTGAATTCCCTTGGGTTTCTCTCTCCAGAGGGATCCCAGGAAAGGAGCTGGAAGCCCGGGCAGCTCTGCCAGGACACACCGAAGGCTCCCTTATGCAACAGGGGAGTCTCTGATTACAGCCCTGACCCAGCTCCTGGAACCAGACACTTCCCTGCCCTGCCCGGATGGAAAAACAAAACAAAACAAAACCCAAAAAAGATACACACCAAAAAAAACCCAAACCCAAAAAAAAAAACCCCAAAAAAACCCAAAAAACCCCCAGCAAAAAAATCAACCAACAAACAACAAAAAAAAAACACAAAATCCAAAACCAACCAAAGAAAATAAAATCCCACCAGAAACCCAGCAGCGGGAAGCAAACCCCGATGTTGGGTGGATTTTGCTGCTTTCACTCTTTCCCAGAGCCAGGGGGTTTTTCCCCTGAGGGGGGAACTCTGTGGATGGCACCAAACCGGGAGGAAAAGGCCGGGCAGAGGTGAAACCCTCAGCTCACCCAGCTCCCAGCCCAGGTCCCGCCACCCTCCCAGCCCAGAAAAAAAAAAAAAAATAAAATGACGGGGAAATTAAAAATAGCAGCTTCGTCAGGGCGGCGGGGAGGGAGGGAGGGAGGGCTGGGGCTGCCTCCTCAGCCTCCCCGCGCCGTCACAGCCGCGTTTTCATCCGCGCTTGGGAGCGACCCAAATTTCAGCCCCAAATGCCGGGCACGGGTCAGGGCACGCCGGGCCGGCCTGGGAACGGGCGGGGAGCCCGGAATGCGGGTCCGGGAGAGGCGGAGGGAGGGAAAAGCTCCAGCAGCTGACTGCGGGAAGGCTTTGAAGCCGGGTGACTCCGCGGGGTGACTCCGCAGGTGATGCCAGCCCGGCCCGGCCCTGCCCCCGGCGCGGTTGCACAAGCGGCAGCAGCAGCAGAGATAATTTTGGGGTGTGTTGGTGGAGGCTGAGGAAGGGCTGAGCTCAGAAAAAAAAATAAAAAAAGGAGAGGAGAGGTTCTGAGGCAGCGCCCAAATCCGCCCACAAATGGTTTTGGGCAGGAGGTGCTGGGTGCTCTGCAGGGTGAGAGGGGGCAGCGGGTGTGCCCCCCTCGGGCATCCCTGGGAGCCTGGCAGGTGAAGGAAACCCTCCTGAATCCCATAAAAAAAAAAGGAGTTTTGGGGCCAAACTCCCCAAGTTTGGGATGAAGCTGAACCATGCCAAAGGCCCTTAAAGGAAGTTCCCTGGCAGGTGAATCCAGCCCTCCTAAATTCCATAAAAAATGGAGTTTTGGGGTCAAAATAACACCAAGGCCCTTGAAGATAGAAGGGAATGGGCACAGGGAGCCTGGCAGGTGAATGAAACCCTCCTGAATCCCATAAAAAAAAGGAGTTTTGGGGCCAAACTCCTCAAGTTTGGGATGGAGCTGAACCATGCCAAAGGCCCTTAAAGGAAGTTCAGTGGTGGAGGGAATGGTCACAGGGAGCTTGGCAGGTTAATCCAAACCTCCTGAATTCCATAAAAAAGGAGTTTGGGGGCCAAAATTACACAAGGCCCTTGAAGGTAGAGGGGAATGGGCACAGGGAGCCTGGCAGGTGAATCCAGCCCTCCTAAATTCCATAAAAAAGGGAATTTTGGGGCCAAACTAACACAAGGCCCTTAAAGGAAGTTCAGTGGTAGAGGGGAATGGGCACAGGGAGCCTGGCAGGTGAACCCAGCCCTCCTAAATCCCCTAAAAAAGGGAGTTTTGGGCTCAAAACCAGCCCAGGCTGGCTGAGCCAAGGTCCCTGGAGCTCTGCTGGCAGAGGGGGGGTCCCCAGCTGGGCAGAGGGGTCCCAGCTTCTCCCAGTTTCTCCCCCAGCCCAAACAGGATCTGCCGTGACTCAGCCCCGGCTGCTTTGGTGCTGACGGAGCCCGGCACCCTCCCCATCCCCATCCGGTGACCCTGCACCTCCCTCACCCCTGGGAGTGGCTCACCAGCGCTCCTGGGACCTGGATCAGCCAGCCTGGGCTGATTCTGAGCCCAAAACTCCATTTTTAATGGAATTCAGGAGGGCTGGGTTCACCTGCCAGGCTCCCTGTGACCATTCCCTCCACCACTGAACTTCCTTCAAGGGCCTTGTGTTATTTTGACCCCAAAACTCCTTTTTTTTATGGGATTCAGGAGGGTTTTATTCACCTGCCAAGCTCCCTGTGACCATTCCATTCCCTCCACCACTGAACTTCCTTCAAGGGCCTTTGAGATGGTTCAGCTCCATCCCAAACTCGGGGAGTTTGGCCCCAAAATTCCTTCTTTTTATGGAATTCAGGAGGGCTGGATTCACCTGCCAGGCTCCCTGTGACGATTCCCTCCACCACTGAACTTCCTTCAAGGGCCTTGTGCTATTTTGACCCCAAAACTCCTTTTTTTATGGGATTCAGGAGGGTTTCATCCACCTGCCAAGCTCCCTGTGACCATTCCATTCCCTCCACCACTGAACTTCCTTTAAGGGCCTTTGGCATGGCTCAGCTCCATCCCAAACTTGGGGAATTTGGCCCCAAAACTCCCTTTTTAATGGGATTCAGAAGGGTTTCATTCACCTGCCAGGCTCCCTGCAAACCATTCCCCCTCTACCTTTAAGGACCTTGTGTTATTTTGGCCCCAAAACTCCATTTTTTATGGAATTCAGGAGGGCTGGGTTCACCTGCCAGGCTCCCTGTGACCATTCCCTCCACCACTGAACTTCCTTCAAGGGCCTTGTGCTATTTTGGCCCCAAAACTCCTTTTTTTATGGGATTCAGGAGGATTTCCTTCACCTGCCAGGCTCCCTGCAACCATTCCATTCCCTCTACCACTGAACTTCCTTCAAGGGCCTTTGAGATGGTTCAGCTCCATCCCAAACTTGAGGAGTTTGGCCCCAAAATTCCTTTTTTTTATGGAATTCAGGAGGGTTTCATTCACCTGCCAGGCTCCCTGTGCCCATTCCCCTCTACCTTCAAGGGCCTTGTGTTATTTAGGCTCCAAAATTGCCTTTTTTATGGAATTCAGGAGGGCTGGATTCACCTGCCAGGCTCCCTGTGCCCATTCCCCTTTACCTTCAAGGGCCTTGTGTTATTTTAGCCCTAAAACTCCATTTTTTATGGAATTCAGGAGGGCTGGATTCACCTGCCAGGGAACTTCCTTTAAGGGCCTTTGGGATGGTTCAGCTCCATCCCAAACTTGGGGAGTTTGGCCCCAAAACTCCTTTTTTTATGGAATTCAGGAGGGTTGGATTAACCTGCCAGGCTCCCTGTGCCCATTCCCCTCTACCTTCAAGGACCTTGTGCTATTTTGGCCCCAAACTCCCTTTTTTATAGGATTTTTTTATGGGATTCAGGAGGGTTTCCTTCACCTGCCAGGCTCCCTGTGAGTCATTCCCAGCCTGAATTCCTGGAATTTGGAGGCTCAGGGTTGAGTCAGCACCTTGAGTCAGCAGCTTTGCTGAACCTCCCCTGGGTGAGGCAGCCAGGAAATTCCCAGTCAGGACATTCCCAGCGTGGGGTTTGGGGCTGAAATCCCAAATAAATAATCCCAAATAATCCCAAATAATCCCAAATAATCCCAAATAATCCCAAAAAAATAATCCCAAATCTTCTCCCTGAGCTCCCAGGAACGAGGCAGGCTGGCTCACCACGCTCAGGTTTTTATTATAAAGTAACAAAAAAAAGGTAACGGGGAGGGGTCTGTACACTGGGGGTATAAAACTGCTGTACACCAGGAAAAAGATGCTCTCTCCTCTGATTCCTCATGGAATTCTGACCATTTTCACCAAAAAAAAAGAAAAAAAACACAAAAAATTGCCCCAAATAAACAAAAAAAAACAACCCAAAAAACCCACCAAAAAAAAACCAAACAAACAAACAAAAAAACCCAACAAAAAACCCAAACAAACAAACAAAAAACCAAAATAAAATAAAATAAAAAAAAAAACCAACAAATGAGCAGGTCCCGTTCAACAGTCCAGCTTGGTTCAAAAAAATTAAAATAAAATAAAATGAAAATTAAATAAAATATAAAATAAAATAAAAAATAAAAAATAAAAAATAAAAAATAAAAAATAAAAAATAAAAATAAAAAATAAAAATACAAATAAAATAAAATATTAAAATAAAATAAAATAAAATAAAATAAAATAAAATAAAATAAAATAAAATAAAATAAAATAAAATAAAATAAAATAAAATTACAGAACCCCCCTCAAAGACACTGTCTCAAAGTCCACATCACATCAGGCTTGGAGGCAAAAGGCAACAAGAGCACAGGAATTCACAGCTTTTTGTGTCACCAGCTACGAGAGAGGAGTGGATTCGACCCCAATTTGGTTGGGTTTGAAGCTTAAAATAAAAAAAAAATAAATAACGACACCTCGGACATGAGGCTCCTCCACCCCAGGGGAGAGGAGGGCGAGGCTGGTTTGGTTCTGGGGGTTCCTTTGGTGGGAAACGCCTGGAAAATTCCTCAGGGGAGAGGGAGGGGATAAATCAAACCTGGAGGCTGCTCTGATCCTGCCCAAAATTCTCCTGGGGCAGCTCCCATGGGGGGTTCTCCACAGCAGGCAGGGGAAAGCAAGGAATCTCAAGAAAAATAAAATAAAATAAAATAAAATAAAATAAAATAAAATAAAATAAAATTTAAAATAAAATAAAATAAAATTTAAAATAAAATTAAAACAAAAATAAAATATATAAAAATAAAATTTAAAATAAAATAAAATTTAAAATAAAATAAAATAAAATTTAAAATAAAATTAAAACAAAAATAAAATACATAAAAATAAAATATAATTTAAAATAAAATAAAATTTAAAATAAATTTTAAAATAAAATAAAATTAAAATAAAAAATTAAAATAAAATAAAAATTAAATTAAAATAATAGAAAAATAAAATAATAATAAAAATATAAAATAAAAATAATAAAATAAAATTTAAAATAAAATTTAAAATAAAGTAACATAAATAAAATAAAATGAAATTTAAAATGAAATAAAATAAAATAGTAAAAATAAAAAATAAAATAAAATAAGCACTGAGATTCCTTTTCCTGGAAGAGGGAATTTGGGGTTTTTGTGTTGTTTTTTTTGGACCAGGCACTCCCCTGTGGGTGAGGTCACCTATTGCACAAGTTCACCCCCCCAGGGGAAAACCTCCCCCAGGGTTTCCTTTTCTGCTCTGCTGACGTGAGAAATTCGAGTGAAGAGGGAAGTGATGCAACCCCAGACTCTGCTCTCATCTCCTCAAGCACAAACAACGACCTGACATTTCAAAAAAAAAATTAAAAACTATTTGAGAACCGAGGTGGATTTTCCAGTTCTGGAGCTTCCAAACCAAAAAAAAAAAAAAAATAAAAATCTGAATGTCAGAAGTCAGGGCTGGGTTATTGAAAGGATTAAAGAAGCAGACAGGAGGTTCCTTCCTCTCCCAGGATTTGGAAATGTATTGCACAAACGTCTGAGAACTCGAACCAGCACAGGCTGGGCCAGCACAGCTCTGGTTCTGCCAGCTCAGGAGAAAGGGGAAGGTTCAGCTGAGAGGAAAAAATCCCAAATCCGCGGAGTTTTGCTACAGCCAAGCACATCCCTGCCTCTCCCAGGGGTTGGGGAAAAGGCAGTGGGTGCTGGAGAGCCCAGGAAATTCCTGGATATCCCAGGGAATTCTCCTTCCCAGCCCTCAGGTGGGGTTTAGGGCCTTTAGCTGCCAGGAAATTTGGGGTTTAGAGGGCAAATCCCCCCCAAAAAAAACCCATCGGGGTTTTTCCTTTTGCTCTCCCAGCCTTCAGGGTGGGAGAGCACAAGGGAAAGGGGCAGAGCACAGGGGAAGGAACTGAGAATTGAGCAGAAAGTTTTGTACCAAAAAGTTTTGTCCCAAAACGGGACCCAAATCCTTTTTCCAAGGGGAGGAGGGGGGGAAGTGCTGTGGCTCTAAAAAAGCAACACCAGGACCCCAAAACACCTGAACAAAAAACAGGGAGGAAAAGCTCCAAGAATCTCGGGAGTTTTTTTGAACCCCTGAAACCTCCAGATCTGAGGGGAAAAAGGCAGCAGAAAGGGAGGTGCCAGACACCCCCAAAACCTCCAGATTTGAGGGGGAAAAGGCAGCAGAAAGGGAGGTGTCAGCCACCCCCCAAATCTCCAGATTTGAGGGGAAAAAGGCAGCAGAAAGGGAGGTGTCAGCCACCCCCAAAACCTCCAGATTTGAGGGGGAAAAGGCAGCAAAAAGGGAGGTGTCAGCCATCCCCCAAATCTCCAGATTTGAGGGGAAAAAGGCAGCAAAAAGGGGGTGCCAGACACCCCTGAAATCTCCAGATTTGAGGGGGAAAAGGCAGCAGAAAGGGGGTGGCAGCCACCAAGCTCTGCAGGACCAGGAGTGGCTGCAGCTCCTCGGGGGAAGGGACACGGGCTGGGGACACAGAGAGGCCACCAGGACAGGGCTGAGCAGAAAAGCTTTGGGAGTTCACAGCTGGTGCAGGGTCTGGGGCAGCCTGTGGTGACACAGCAGGGGGCTGGCAGGGCCAGGAGTGTCCCCTGAGTGCCACCACCGGGCACCCTGGGGACACTGAGACACCCTGGGGACACCGCCAGGGCACCTCTGCCACCCCAGGGGAGCCCTTGGAGGGCCAGAGCAGACCAAGAGGAGGATCCCAGTGTCCCCAAGGCCACCCAGCCCCCGAGGTGACACCAAATCCAGGCCCCAGAGAGGTGAGGGCAGCACCTCCAGCCCTGAGACACAACCACAGCCAGCCCAAATCCCAAACTACACCCTCTTTGGAGGGTTCCTGGGGGAACCAACAGTGTCTGTGGGGCTCTGGGGGAGGGAAGGAGAGCAGGGAGAAGGGGAATTGCAGGAAATTCTCCTCCCCAGCTGGCAGGTGGAGTTTAGGGCCTTTAAGTCCCACTAAATTTGGGGTTTAAAGGCCAAATCCCAAACTACACCCCCTTTAAAGGGTTCCTTGAGGAACCAGAAGTGTTTGTGGCGCTCTGGAAAGGGAGGGAGAAGGGATACCCCAGGAAATTCTCCTTCCCAGCTGGCAGGTGGAGTTTAGGGCCTTTAAGTCCCACTAAATTTGGGGTTTAAAGGCCAAATCCCCAAAACACACCAGGGGCAGAGCCTCCCTGAAGCCCAAAAGGAAACGGGCAGGGCACAGGGGCAGGAATTAAACCCCACAGAAAGTTTCATATCAAAGAGATGGGACACAGCTTCTCCCCCTCACCCCCCACTCCAGGATCCTCCGAGGTCAGCAAAGCCAGCCCCCCAAAATCACCATCCGACGCTCAATCAGGCAGATCTCGGCTTCACAATTACTTAAAAAAAAACCCCAAAAATCACAAAAAACTCACGAGCTTGCAACAGCTTTAGAAAAGGCACCGGGGGCGCCGCCTGGGCTCAGGAGCGGCGCCCGACATTTTAATTTTGGATTTTTTTTTTTCCGAAGGTTTGTTTTTTTTTTTTCTCGCTTTTCTTTTTTTGTAAAAAATATAAATAGCTCTTCGTCTGAAAAATAAATCCTCAGCTCGAGGGTTATTACAGTAGCCTGTGTCTTGGCAGTGTAAGGACAGAGAGGGGGAAAAAAAAAATTTTTTTGTTGTTTTTTTTTTGTCGTGTTTTTTTTTTTTTTGTAGGGGAGTTTTTTTTGGTGTTTTGTTGTTTTTTTTAACTGGAGACAGTCATGATGTAGTTTTTGGAAGGGCTGGCACGGCCCAGCATCATCTGGTTCTTGCAGGTGAGCATCCCTCCGTGGTAAGAGGAAGAGGAGGAGGAGGAAGAGGAGGAAGAGGCGGCGGCGGGGCGGGGTTTGCCCTCGTAGAGGACGCAGATGGAGCCGTCCTCCCCGATGCGGTAGGAGACCTCGTAGGGATCCACCCAGAGCGTCAGCTCGCGGGGCAGCAGCTGGTAGAGCTGCGGGGGGCTCAGTCCGATCTGCCCCGCCGCCCCGCTCAGCAGCGGGTCCAGCCGGTGGTTGATGCGGATGCAGCGGTAGCCGGAGCCTTTGGAGGGCTTCTCGGGGAACCAGTGGTGTCTGTAGTGCTCTGTGAGGGAGGGAGAAGAGTGTGAGAAGGGGTATTCCAGGAGAGGCTCCTTCAGAGCAAAAAAAAAAAAAAAAAAAAGTTTAGGGTCTTCAGGTCCCAATAAATTTGGGCTTTAAAGGTCAAATCCTAAACAATGTCCTCTGAAGGGTTTCTCGGGGTACCAGTGGTGTTTGTAGTGCTCTGTAGGAGGGAAGGAGAGCAGTGAGAAGGGGTGTCCTGGAAAAGGATCCTTCACAGCAAAAAAATTGAGTTTAGGGTCTTTAGGTCCCATTAAATTTGGGGTTTAAAGCCCAAATCCTAAACAATGTCCTCTGAAGGGTTTCTCAGGGAACCAGTGGTGTTTGTAGTGCTCTGGGGAGGGAGAGCAGTGTGAGAAGGGGTATTCCAGGAGAGGCTCCCTTTGCAGCAAAAAAAATAGGTCTTTAGGGTTTAGAGTCTTTAGGTCCCATTAAATTTGGGATTTAGAGGTGAAATCCTGAGCTACAGCCTGTGGAGGGTTTCTCGAGGTACCACTGGTGTTTGTGGTGCTCTGGGGGAGGGAAGGAGAGCAGTGTGAGAAGGGGTATTGCAGGAAAAGGATCCTTCACAGCTGGTAGGTGGAGTTTAGGGTCTTTAGTTGCCACTAAATTTGGGGTTTAGAGGTGAAATCCTGAACTACACCCTTTGGAGGGTTTCTCAAGGTACCAGTGGTGTCTGTAGTGCTCTGCCAGGGAGGGAAGGAGAGCAGTGTGAGAAGGGGTGTCCTGGAAAAGGTTCCTTCACAGCAAAAAAATGGAGTTTAGGGTCTTTACCTCCCATTAAATTTGGGTGTTAAAGGTCAAATCCTGAACTACACCCGTTGGAGGGTTTCTTGGGGAACCAGTGGTGTCTGTAGTGCTCTGGGGGAGGGAAGGAGAGCAGTGTGAGAAGGGGTATTCCAGGAAAAGGTTCCTTCACAGCAAAAAAAATAGGTCTTTAGGGTTTAGGGTCTTTAGGTCCCATTAAATTTGGGATTTAGAGGTGAAATCCTCAACTCCTGATGAGTTTCTCAGGGAACCTGCAGTGTCTGTGGTGCTCTGAGGGAGGGAGAAGAGCAACGAACAGAAATATCCCAGGAAAGGATCCTTCACAGCTGGCAGGTGGAGTTTAGGGTCTTTAGGTCCCAATAAATTTGGGCTTTAAAGGTCAAATCCTAAACAATGTCCCCTGAAGGGTTTCTCAGGGTACCAGTGGTGTTTGTAGTGCTCTGCCAGGGAGGGAGAAGAGTGTGAGAAGGGGTATTGCAGGAAAGGGTTCCTTCACAGCAAAAAAAAAGGAGTTTAGGGTCTTTACGTCCCATTAAATTTGGAGTTTAAAGGTCAAATCCTAAAGAAAACCCTTTTGGGGCCTTTAGCTGCCACTAAATTTGTGGTTTAGAGGTGAAATCCTGAACTACACCCTTTGGAGGGTTTCTTGGGGAACCGGCGGTGTTTGTAGTGCTCTGGGGGAGGGAGAAGAGTGTGAGAAGGGTATTCCAGGAGAGGCTCCCTTCATAGCAAAACAATGGAGTTTAGGGCCTTTAGCTGCCATTAAATTTGGGATTTAGAGGTAAAATCCTGAACTACACCCCTTGAAGGGTTTCTCAGGGAACCAGCAGTGTTTGTAGTGCTCTGCCAGGGAGGGAGAATAGCAATGAGAGGGGATATCCCTCAGGCAGGTGGAGTTTAGGGTCTTCAGGTCTCATTAAATCTGGGGTTTAAAGCTCAAATCCTAAAGAACATCCTTCTAGGGTCTTTAGCTCCCAATAAATTTGGGATTTAAAGGTCAAATCCTGAACAACGCCCTTTGGAGGGTTTCTCGGGGAACCAGTGGTGTTTGTGGTGCTCTGCCAGGGAGGGAGAAGAGCAGTGAGCACGAATATCCCAGGAAAGGCTCCTTCCCAGCTGGTAAATGGAGTTTAGGGCCTTTACCCGCCACTAAATTTCAGGTTTAAAGGCCAAATCCTAAAGAACACCCTTTGGAGGGTTTCTCAGGGAACCACTGGTGTTTGTGGTGCTCTGGGAAGGGAGGGCAAAGGCAGTGAGCAGAAATATCCCAGGAAATTTTCCTCCCCAGCTGGCAGATGGAGTTTAGGGCCTTTACATCCGATTAAATTTGGGGTTTAAAGGCCAAATCCCAAACTACACCCTTTGGAGGGTTTCTGGGGGAACCAGAAGTGTTTGTGGTGCTCTGGGAAGGGAGGCTGAAGGGATACCCCAGGAAATTCTCCTTCCCAGCTGGCAGGTGGAGTTTAGGGCCTTTAAGTCTGATTAAATTTGGGGTTTAGAGGCCAAATCCTAAAAAACACACCAGGGGCAGAGCCTCCCTGAAACCCTGGAGCACAAAAGGAAACGGGCAGGGCACAGGAGCAGGAATTAAACCCCACAGAAAGTTTCATATCAAAGAGACAGGACCCGGATCCCTTTGCCAAGAGGGGAAGGGGCAGCGCTGGCAGCCCACAGCTCCAGAGGCCGAGAGCTCCACACTGCTCAGCCCCTGCCCGCAGCTCCTTCACCCCAAAAATCCCCGGCGGGGTTTGTGGGGCCGGGACCGGGGTGGCCGGGGCAGATAGGGTATCGCCCACCCCAAAGCTCCCCCGTCCCACGGCGCGGCCGGGCCGTGCCCCGATGCCCTTATCGCCACCCGGCCATCCCTCCCTGCGGCCGATAACGGCCCCGGGGCGGGGAGGGGACCCCCGAGCCACCCGGGAGGGAGGGGAGGCTCCGGTGACACCGGGATGGGGGCACGGGAGGGGTTTGGGGTCATCGGTGGAATCACTGGGATGGGCTGTGGGGTCAGCCCCGGAGGGAGGCGGCTGCAGCCGGGACCCCACCGGGACCCACGGGGCTCGGGACACCCGGGACAGGGAGGGACCGGGCACCGGGACCGGGCACCGGGACCGGGCACCGGACGGCCCCGATGTGCGCCCGGCCCGGGGGGACACCTCGGAGCACCCCGGGAGGGGACACCGGGCCCCGGGAGCGACCCGGGAGGGGACACCGGGGGTACTCAGGAGGGACACCGAGACCCAGGAGGGGACACCAGGTCCTGGAAGGAACACGGGGTGGGCCACTCGGGAGGGACACCACGTCCCGGGAACAACACGGGAGGGGACACCAGGTCCTGGAAGGAGCACGGGGGCCACCAAGAAGGGACACCAGGTCCTGGAAGGAACACGGGAGTGCCACCAAGAAGGGACACCAGGTCCTGGAAGGCACACGGGGGGGCCACCAAGAAGGGACACCACGTCCCGGGAGAGACACCGGGTCCCGGAGAGGACACGGGAGCCACTGGGGAGGGGACAAGAGGTCCCAGGAGCGACACAAGGGACACTCGGGAGCGGCACCACGTCCCGGGACCAAGACGAGAGGGACACCAGGTCCTCCGACCAACAACGAGAGGCACTTGGGAGGGACACCAGGCCCTGGAAGGAGCACAGAGGGCACTCGAAAGGACACCAGGTCCTCGGATCACACTCGAAGGGACACCAGGTCCTGGAAGGCACACGGGGGACACTCGGGAGGGACACCAGCGGGCGCCTGCTCCCGAGGGCTACAAGAAGAGTCCGGCCACGAGTGGGGGGGGGGGGCTTCTGTCGCCGCGCTTCTCCTTCCCCAAAGCTCTCACCTGTGAGCGCCTCCCGCAGCGCCCCGCTGAAGACCTGTAGCTGCTGCTCGCTGACGCAGCCCCGCGTCCGCAGCAGGCCGGACACGAAGCCCACGGCGGCGGCGATCTCGGGCACCATATCGGCCCGGGGGCCGCGGCGGTGGCTGTGGCGCTGGCTCATCCCGGCGGGGACGGGGGGGACACCCGCGACCTTCTCTCGGCGGCTCCGCGGCTCTCGGTCTGCGCCGCCGCCTGCGCGCAGCGTTTATATAGAGCGGCTGGGCGTGACGTCACGGCGCGGCCGCGGCGTTCCATTGGCCCGGGCCGCATGCAAACGAGGGAATGGAAATGGCGGTATGCAAATGGCGGCTGAGCTCAGCGCGGTGACGTCACAGCACGGGGGGGGGGGGGGGGCGGTTACCGGGGGAGGATCGGGGTGAGCGGGGGGGGGAGGGGGACACAGGGACAGGGGGACAGGAGAGGGACACAGGGACAGGGGGACGGGGGACAGAAGAGGGACACAGGGACACACGGACACAGGGACAGGGGGACAGGGACACAGGGACAGGGGGACAGGAGAGGGACACAGGGACAGGGGGACACACGGACACAGGGACAGGGGGACAGGGAGAGGGACACATGGACAGGGACACAGGGACAGGGGGACAGGGAGAGGGCCAGGGACACGGACACAGACACAGGGGAACAGGGACTGGACAGGGACACATGGACACAGGGACAGGGGGACACAGGGACTGGGGGACACAGGGACTGGACAAGGGTACACAGGGACTGGACAGGGACACACGGACATGGGGACAGGGGGACAGGGACTGGACAGGGGGACAGGGACAGGGGGACAGGAGAGGGACACAGGGACAGGAGAGGAACACACGGACACAGGGACAGGGGAACACAGGGACTGGACAGGGACACAGGGACAGGGGGACAGGGACTGGACAGAGACACAGGGACAGGGGGACAGGAGAGGGACACAGGGACAGGAGAGGGACACGGACACGCGGACAGGGACACAGGGACAGGGGGACACAGGGACTGGAGAGGGACACAGGGACAAGGGGACAGGGAGAGGGACAGGGACACATGGACACAGACACAGTGGGACAGGGACTGGACAGGGACACACGGACAGGAGAGGGACACAGGGACAGGACAGGGACACAGGGACAGGGGGACACA
The DNA here is from genome assembly GCA_017589585.1 of Phylloscopus whistleri. Taxonomy (NCBI): domain Eukaryota; kingdom Metazoa; phylum Chordata; class Aves; order Passeriformes; family Phylloscopidae; genus Phylloscopus; species Phylloscopus whistleri. The sequence goes on from JADMLD010001234.1 coordinate 68,364, forward strand.
GTGACTGGAGAGGGACTTGGGACGAGGGCAGGAGGGACACGACAGAGGGAATGGCTTCAAACTGGAAGGGGGAAGCTTTGGCTGGATATTGGGATGAAATTCCTCCCCGTGAGGGTGGGGAGGCCCTGGCACAGCCACCCAGAGGATCCCTGGAAGTGTCCAAGGCCAGGTTGGAACTCTCTGGGATGGTGGGAGGTGTCCCTGCCCATGGCAGGGGGTGGCACTGGTGACCCAGACAACACTCCCAAAAGTCCCTCCTGGAGACACATCCACGGATCCGCGTCCCTTGGGCAAGGCCAACCCCTTCCCAGAGCTCCCTGAGGGAGGGAGGGAGAACCTCCCAAGTGTGACAGGGAGTGACAGGGAGTGACAGGGGTGCCTGAGGAGCACCTGAGGTGAGAGCTGAGCCCTTCCAGCCAAAATCAGGCTGGAGGAAGAGCAGGAGGTGTCTGCAGCGCCGGGGACGTGTCCCACTGTTGTCTGGGTTTTTGCCGTTCTCCTCTGTCCTCTTTAAGGAGTTTGTAAAATTTTTATTTTTAGCTTTCTGTGTTTTTGGAGTCAGATACACTTTGGTATAAACGAGCCACTTCTTATTGTAAAATCCAGCAATGTTTGCATTCTTTTCATAAGGAGCAGACTGCAGATGGGCTGTTGGGTTGTCCAGCGTGGTTGGAGAAGAAAATTTTCTTCCTCCAATCCCTGGTGACTGCTGGAGTTCAATAAACGTTAATTCTGTAAATAAACCTCTCCTTTTTCCACCTGGGACATCCCAAGGCGTGGGTGTGAGCTCTTCATGTCCTCTGCAACATCCCACCCCGGCAGGACAAGCCCAGGCAAAGCACGGAGAGGAGCAGAGCAGGGAGGCTCCAGCTGCTCCCAGCCAGCCCAGGAGAAGCCCTGATGCTGGGGGAGGATGAAGCAGCACCTGGAAGCCACCAGCAGCCCGCAGCTGGCCCAGGAGAAGCAGCCCTGATGCTGAGGGATGATGAAGCAGCACCTGGAAGCCACCAGCAGACCGCAGCTGGCCCAGCTGGCCCCGCCACACTGCCCAGGGAGCTCCTGCTGAAACCAGCCCCGAGCTAAGGAGCAGTGGGAGGGAGGCCCAGCCCTGGGCTTTGATCAGCCATGAGAGAGTTCCTATCGAGGGCAGGATATTCCTGGGTGAATATTCCCTGCCAGGGAGCCGGGAGGGTTCCAAGCCACTGCCTGGCAGCCGGGGGAGTAACTAAAGCCACCGCTCAGCTCTGATGGCCAGGAAAACGCCCTCTGGGGCTGGGGCCTCCTTTTGGCATCTCCACAAGCGCTGGGAGCAGCTGGAGTGAGCCAGGGCAGGGAAGGAGCTCGGGAGGCTCTGCCCTGCCCGCGGAGCTGCCCCGTGGCCGTTCCCACAGAGCTGCAGGAGGAGAGGCACACGGGGGAATTCAGCAGCTCCTGCCAGCACAGCCCAGCTCTGCCAGGACAGCCCAGCTCTGCCAGCACAGCCCAGCTCTGCCAGCACAGCACAGCTCTGCCAGCACAGCCCAGCTCTCTGGGGGCTCTTCCCCAGCCCCTCGTGGTGCCTGTCCCACTGGGAAATTATCCTGGGCTTGCTGACCCTCAAGGGTCCTGTCCCACTGGGAAATTATTCTGGATTTTCTGACCCTTGGGCCCCTGTCCTACTGCAAAATTATTCTGGATTTTCTGACCCTTGGGCCCCTGTCCTACTGCAAAATTATTCTGGATTTTCTGACCCTTGGGCCCCTGTCCCACTGGGAAATTATTCTGGATTTTCTGACCCTTGGGCCCCTGTCCCACTGGGAAATTATTCTGGATTTTCTGACCCTCAAGGGTCCAGTCCCACTTGGAAATGATCCTGGACTTGCTGACCCTTGGGCCCCTGTCCTACTGCAAAATTGTCCTGGATTTTCTGACCCTCAAGGGTCCTGTCCCACTGGGAAATTATCCTGGATTTTCTGACCCTCAAGGGTCCTGTCCCACTGGGAAATGATCCTGGACTTGCTGACCCTTGGGGGTCCAGTCCCACTGGGAAATGATCCTGGACTTGCTGACCCTTGGGCCCCTGTCCTACTGCAAAATTATCCTGGATTTTCTGACCCTCAAGGGTCCTGTCCCACTGGGAAATGACCCTGGACTTGCTGAGCAAGGGGCAGCATCACCCGCTCGTGCCCCCAAAAGCAGGGCTGGCATCGAGGTTTGCCAGCACCTCCTTCTCCAGGTCTCAAATTCCCAGTTATTTCCCAGGATTCTGGGCTCTAACAGGGTTTTTTGGAGGTTTCTGGCTGCTTTTATCCCCGCTCTGCACATTTCCCACCGAGGGCTGTGCAGACCCTGGAACGGGAATCAGGAACGAGGCCGGGATCAGGGGAAGGCAAACGGCTTTGGAAGTTGTGGAAAAGGAGAATTCAGCAGCTGCTGCCCAGGCTGGGCCCTGCACTGACCCCGTTCTGTGCCCTCCAAAGTGCAGCAGGCCCAGGGCAGGGTCAGGTTTGTGAGGAGACGCAGCCGAGGGCTCCCCAAATCCTCCCCTCCCCATCTGCCGCCCCACTCATCCCCAGAGCAGAAGAAATCAGGCAAATCTCTCGCCACAAACCAGATTTGCCTTTGTAAGCTTTGAAATAAACCCAAGGATTAAAGTCTAAGGACTTTTTTTTTTTTTTTTCCCCCCTCTAATTTATTTTTTTTTTTAAAGTCAGCACGGCTCATGGAAGAGGCCCGGGAGAGGCAGAGCCCAGCAGGGGGAGGGGGTTTGGGGATTCCAGAGGCCCCTGGAAGAGGCTGGAGAGAAACATCCAGCACGGCTTTGAACACACCTGTGCTGCCAGGAAAAGCCAGGACCCAGCAAAACCATCCCGGTGAGAAATATCCCTGTGCAAAAAATTAAAAAAAAAAAAAAAAAACCACCACAAAAACAAATAAATAAATAAAAAATTAAAAATTTAACCCCGCGAGTTTTGGGGTGGTTTTTGTTTGTGTTGGTTTTCAATGGTTTTGTTTGTTTGTTTGTGTTTGTTTTGTTTTTGTTTTTGGTTTTTTTTGTTGTTGTTTTTGTGGGGGTTTTTTGTTTTTGTTTTTGTGGTTTTTGTTTTTGTTGTTGGTTTTGGTTTTGTGTTTTTTGGGGGTTTTTGTTTTGGTTTGGTTTTTTGTTTGTTTTGGGTTTTTTGTGGGTTTTTGTTTGTTTGTTTGTTTGTTTGTGGAGTTTTTTGGGTTTTGGGGGTTTGGGGTTTTTTTGTTTGTTTGTTTTTTGGGCTTTTTTGGTTGTTTTTTGTTTGGTTTGGGGTTTTTTTGTTGCTGTCGTTGTTTTTTTTAATTTTCACTGAGCTGAGCTTGGCCATCCCAGCTGCGAGCAGCGCTGCTTTCCACCAGCCTGAGGAACATCGGGACGGAATCCTCCAGCCCTGACTCACCGAGCTGGAGCAGTCGCTCTCCTCCACCATGCCCAGAACATCTCTAACAACCCCCGGACTATTAATTACCCATTAGGGGCTAACTGCGCTCATTAGGCGCTGATGAGGATGAGCCAGCCCGGCCCAGCAGGTTCCCCAGGATGGGGGGAAATGGGGGCACCATTCCCCAAATTCACATTTCTCGCTGGGTCCCAAATCAGCTTGGCCCCGCTAAGCCCTTCCAAGAGGAGATTTCCTGTGGAGCTCAAGGCTCCCTAAGCGGGTTATGCCTCCCTAATTTCTGGCCCCGGGGTTTTTTAATGCGGCCTCGAAAAGCGTTGGGAGGAGTTGGGGCAGCGAGGGAAGCGTCAGGAAATCAAACTGGGTTTGAAAAAGGGCTGAAAAATTGAAATTGGGTTTGAAAAAGGGAACTGAGGAGGAGGCCGGTGTGGCTTGGGTTGGTTTTGCAGGCTGCGTTTAGATGAGAGCGTTTTGATTTTGATTAAAAAAAAAAACACATGCAAAAATACCCCCAAAAAACCCCCCAAACAAACACCAAAAAACCAACAAAACAAAAAAACCAAAACAAAAACCAAACAAACAACCACAAGAAAAAGGGAAAAAAACAAACAAAAAACATACAACCCCCCCCCAAAAAAAAAAAAAAACACCAAAAAACCAACAACAAAAAAACCCACAAAAACAAAGACAAAAAAACCAAAACAAAACAAAAAACAAACAACCACAAAAAAAAAAAAACACACACAAAAACCCCCCAAAACAAACAAAAAAACCCCAAAAAAACCCCAAAAAACAAACCCAAAACCACACACACACACACACACAAAAAAAAAAAAATCAACAAACAAAAAAACCCAAACACAATCACCCCCCTCCCCCCCCAAAAAAAACAACCCCAACCAACCCAAACTCAATAAATTTCTGCCCAGAGATTGGCCAGGCTGGGGCTGGAACTGGTCTGACAGGAACCAGGAGCTCAGATAGGCTCCCAAACCCTCCTCTTTAGCCAAATGAGGCTCCAAACCAGTCGAGCTGGAAATTTTACAATTAAAAAAATAATAGTAATTAAAAAAAAAAAAAAAAAAAGGGGGGGAAACATTTGGCATTCAATCAAGGGTTAAAGCCCGAGCTGCTCACAGGGACTGAGGCTTTGCAAGTCAGCAGCTCGGGGTGTTTTATGTTCACCTCAAAGGCAGCAGTTCCCACGCCACATTTAGGACTCACTGCGTGGGGTTTTTGGGGTTTTTTTGGGGGGTTGATGACACCCTGAAGCCTGCAGTTTATAGGGCTTTTTTGGGTTTTTTTGGAGTTGTTTGTTTTGTTTTGTTTGTGGGGTTTTTTGGTGTTTTTTGGGTTTTTTTTTTGTTTTTGCTTGTTTGTTTGTTTGTTTTTGTTTTTGTTTTGTGGGGGGGTTTTGGGGTTGTTTTGTTTTGTTTTGTTTTGTTTTGTTTTGTTTTGTTGGTTTTTGTTGTTGTTGTTGTTTTGGGGGGGTTTTGCGTGATTTTATTTTATTTTATTTTATTTGTTTGGTTTTTTTTAATCGAGGCACAACAACCCCAATTCCAGGCTATCCTGAAATCCCCACACACGGAGGGGACCCTGCACCCCCTGTCCCCAGCAGGAAAAACATCCCCAGGATGAAGAATTAACATCCAAATCCTGCTCATCACCCCCAGCCCGGGTCCCTGCAGCCACCCCAAGCTTTGGGAAGGATTTGAAGGTTATCTCGGTCGATTTGAGCAGCCAGGGGCTGTTTTCCTTCAAGTTTAAGGGGGGAAAAAAAATCACTGGGAACGATCCAGAGCTGTAAAAATAAATGGATGTATTTGGGCCGGCTTAAAAAATCTCATTACGAGGCCGTGCCGGAGGAGGGACAGACAAGTGTGGCAGCAGCCACCTGCTTGGTGACACCCAGTTAAGCACAATCAGTGGGAATTTAAGGGAAAAAAAAAAAAAAGCCCCAGGGGTAACCCGGGTTTAAGATGTTTAATCCCGGCTGTCATTGGTAACCCGGGTGTGACCCCGGGAGGAACGGGGCCTGGCAGGCCGGGTAAACAACCAGGCAGGGCCTAAAGCCCGGCCTACACTCGGCTGTGGGCCTTTCAAAACCGGGTTGTGAAACGAGGGAGCCGTGTGAAACGGGGCGGGGAGGAGGGACAGGGACAGGGAACCGGCCCCGGGAGTGCTCCGTGCCCCGCGGCACGGCTGGGGCTGCAGGGAATGCCGGGGGTTCAGCAGCCCCCAGCTCGGGAATCCCAGGAACCCCCAGCTCGGGAATCCCGGGGGTTCATCAGCCCCCAGCTCTGGAATCCCAGGAACCCCCAGCTCGGGAATCACAGGAACCCCCAGCTCGGGAATCCCGGGGGTTTATCAGCCCCCAGCTCTGGAATCCCAGGAACCCCCAGCTCGGGAATCCCAGGATCCCCCAGCTCTGGAATCCCAGGGGTTCATCAGCCCCCAGCTCTGGAATCCCAGGAACCCCCAGCTCTGGAATTCCAGGATCCCCCAGCTCTGGAATCCCAGGGGTTTATCAGCCCCCAGCTCTGGAATTCCAGGATCCCCCAGCTCTGGAATTCCAGGGGTTTATCAGCCCCCAGCTCTGGAATCCCAGGGGTTTATCAGCCCCCAGCTCTGGAATTCCAGGATCCCCCAGCTCTGGAATCCCAGGGGTTTATCAGCCCCCAGCTCTGGAATCCCAGGGGTTCATCAGCTCCCAGCTCTGGAATTCCAGGATCCCCCAGCTCTGGAATTCCAGGGGTTCATCAGCCCCCAACTCTGGAATTCCAGGATCCCCCAGATCTGGAATTCCAGGGGTTTATCAGCCCCCAGCTCTGGAATTCCAGGATCCCCCAGCTCTGGAATTCCAGGGGTTCATCAGCCCCCAGCTCTGGAATTTCAGGATCCCCCAGATCTGGAATTCCAGGGGTTTATCAGCCCCCAGCTCTGGAATTCCAGGATCCCCCAGCTCTGGAATTCCAGGGGTTCATCAGCCCCCAGCTCTGGAATTCCAGGAACCCCCAGCTCTGGAATCCCAAGGGTTTATCAGCCCCCAGCTCTGGAATTCCAGGAACCCCCAGATCTGGAATCCCAGGGGTTCAGCAGCCCCCAGCTCTGGAATTCCAGGATCCCCCAGCCCTGCTCCTCCACCCCGATTTTGGGAGGCTTTTTTCCCAGCCCCCTGCTTTGTTTTGTCGCCTGTAAATCCCCCCTGGGGACCTGGGGGACGTGCGGGCGGGGGACACGCCAGGACACGTTTGGGGCATGTCCAGGCAGCTTCCCTCATCCTATAAAGGAGCTTTAAATATCCCCCTTGGGCTCCTGGCTGGATTTGTGTGGCTGGGGGCTGCATTTCCACCCAGCATTGGAGATTTCGGACCGCAAAGGCCTCTCCCCTCTGCTCCACGTCCCAATTCCCTCCTGGAGAACAACCTGCCCGACCCACTGCCACCATCCCATCCATTCTGGGAAGCAAACTTTGCTTTTTCTTCACCCTCCCCAGGCCTCTGGGTTTCGTTTTCCGCCCCTGCTGAGCTCCCAGGGTGCTCGGGGTGGGTTTTCTCCTCGGTCACAGCTTCCTGCTGACGTTGTCGTGTTGGGCAAGAAGAACTCGGCGAGATCTCGACCTTTTCGGGGAGGAAGCCTCAGCCTCGGCGGGGAAGGTTTGGAGATGAGCTCAGAGATGGTTTCCTGTCCTTTCAGCTGGGTTTATTGTTCTTTTTTTTTTTTTTTTATTTTCCACATCCTCCCTTGCCACCGCCGCCTCCACCCACCCCTGTCCTTGTCACAAGAAGGGACACCCAGCTGAGGTGACGTTTGCAGGGCCAGCTCCAGGGAAAGCTGGCAGCTGGAAAACCTGGAGCAAGCCCTGTTGGTTTAGGAGATAAAAGGACTCCAGAGCCCTGGGAACAGAGCAGGGACAGAGGTGAGGGCGTGCCCCACCCCAAACCCCGAGATAAAAATCTCCCCCCTGCCCAGGATAAACAGCACGTGGGGGGCACGGCTGGGCACAGGCAAATTGCCCCTCGCTAATTCCTCCTTATCGAGGGTGTGGCCTTGCTCTTTCCCCTCTGGAAACTCCCAGGGTAAACACGGACTCCAGTCAAAACAGCCGCTCCCCGCCCCTGCACACCTGGGGACAGGTGAGGCCAGCGCTGGGGGATGGCACAAAGTCCTTGTCAGCGCCCACGGATGGGAATCTGTGAGGAATTCAGGGCCAGCCTGGGTCCAGAGTGGAGGAAAGCCAGCCTGGAGGTGCCACGTGCTGGTTCTGAGCCAGAAAAACCCAATCAGGACACAGCACTGGGGGAGTAAGAGGCCAAAATTCCTCCCATCTCCCTGAATTTTTCAGCCCAAACCTCCCTCCTTGGGTCTGTCTCAGTGAGAAACCAAAATTCCTCCCATCTCCTTGAATTTTTCAGCCCAAACCTCCCTCCTTGGGTCTGTCTTGGTAAGAAAGCAAAATTCCTCTCATCTCCCTGAATTTTGCAGCCCAAACCTTGGGTCTGTCTCTGTGGGAAACCAAAATTCTTCTCATCTCCCTGAAATTTTCAGCCCAAACCTCCCTCCTTGGGTCTGCCTCGGTAAGAAACCAAAATTCCTCTCATCTCCCTGAATTTTGCAGCCCAAACCTTGGGTCTGTCTCAGTGGGAAACCAAATTTCCTCCCATCCCCCTGAGTTTTTCAGCCCAAACCTTGTGTCCCTCTCACCCCTTTCCTTCTAAGGCAGGCTGGAGGGGTGGATTGCAGGATTTCCCCCTTCCCTGCTGACGTGCAGCTACGAAAAAGAGATTTCTTCTTTTCTTAGAAATGAGAAGTAAAAAAAAAAAAAAAAAAAAAAAAAACAACAAACCCAAAACCCGCTTTGGCCAAAACCACAAGACAGGAATTTATTTTTTTTAATTTTTTTTTTTTTTAAAGGTGCTGAGAATGTGTCTTGGGCTGCCAAAGCGCAGCTCAGCCGGGCTGGGAGGAATTTTTGTTGCCCAAAATCTGCGTTTCTTTGCCCATTTCCAGGTTTCTTTGCCCGTTTCTGTGCTGGAGGAGAGCAGGGACAGAGGGGAGCGTGTGGTGCAGCTCCATGGCAACCCCAACCCTCGGCACAAAAACAAGGCCAAGAGCACCAAAGCCTCGGTGGCTGGAGCAGCTGGGGAGGGAATTTCCTCACCCTGCTCAGAGCTGGGCTTGAATGTTTGGGTTTTTTTTAAAAAAAAAAGTGGTGAAAAAGCAGTTTATTCTCCCTGTTTTGGAGGGGGAGATGGTCACAGATTAAAGGGATTTTTTATGGAGGCAGCACAAACCTGAGCTGCTCCACGGGGCCTGCGGGGTTCTGTGGGATCCATGTGGGGTTTTTGGGGGTGTTCTGCGCTCTCCCCCCAAGGCTGAAGGGATCAGGGCAGTCCCAGGTGCTGATAAGAAAGCTCCAGACTCCAGATTTGGGCCAGTTCATGGCAAACTGCCCCGTCCAGGGCTGGTTCCAGACCTCATTCCCTGCATTGGATGTGTCTGGGTGGATCCACCTTCCCCTCCTCTCCCTGCCCACCAGCCCCTTCCTCGCTCCACTTTATTTTCCACAGGCAACACATTTAATGCTCCCATTCCCTCGTTACCAAATTTCTTCCTACAACATTTTTAGTGATTTTTTTTTACATTTTTTTTAGCTCCTCAGGAAGGATTTGTGTGGCTCAGCTCAGAGCTGTGCCTGGGTTTGCTGTTTGGGAGACCTGGAAATGCTTTTCCTTGTTGTTTGGGGAATGCTTTTGTTTAAAAGAAGAAACGTTATTATTTATTTATTTTATTTGTTTTTCTTATTTATAATTTATGTTATTTACAACATAAAGTGTAAACCAAGTGTTTTATATACTTTATATATAAATATATATTTATTATATATTATTATATATTACTATATATTATTATATATTACTATATATTAGTGTATATATTATTATATATAATAATATTATATTTTATATATTATAATATATATTTATATATTTTATACTGTATAATATAAAATCTATTATATAATAGTATATTTTATATATTGTAATAATATTATATTTTATATATATTTTATCTATAACTATTATATTATTTATATTAAATATAAACATTATAAATGTTTATATTTTTATAAAATAAAGTGTTATAACAAGTGTACTTTGCAAATTTGATCCCTACTACTTTGCAAACTCGATCCATGATAAGAGAAGCACCATCTCAGCCCCATCAACCCCAAAACTTCTTTCTTCTGGGCCTGTGACACCTTCCCATACAAAGCCACCCATCAGATCAGCTTTTCCCTTTTCCTAAAAATGCTGGGGTTGCACGTGGAAGGCACTGCTTGCACAGGATTGTGCAAGGACCAGATTTATTTGATTCCCCAAATGAAGAGCTGGGGATGAATCCAAAGCTCTGCCCGATCCACCCCTCACTCCACATCCACGCTGGACTTTTGTCCTGGGGACACTCCAAGCGTGGCAGGGAAGGGACACTGGGAAAAGCTCCTGGGGCTTCTTCTCAGGCTACACCCACAAAATATGAAAGAGGCCACGGCTTCCCAGGGCCCAGCCGGGCTCCCAGGCCCTGCCAGCAGCAATTAGGGCAGAGAAAAGGGAGCTCAGAGGGAGCCGGGCAACACCCAGGCCCAGCTGGGGTGCGGGTGGTGCCTCTTCCCAAGCCGATCCCTGCTCCAGGAGATCCCTCCTGGCTCCCTCTGCGGGCTCGCCCCGGGCTCTTCCCAAGGAGCCCTCGCCCTTCCCTGCCAGAGCTGTGGAGGGTTGGGTTTGTTGGGGTGATGCAGCTGGGCAGGAACCACCTGGGGCTTCACCTGCCAGAGCTTTGGGAAAGTCCTTGGGGACAGAGCCATGGGGTTCACCTGCCAGAGCTTTGAGAAACTCCTTGGGGACAGAGCCATGGGGTTCACCTGCCAGAGCTTTGGGGAAACTCCTTGGGGACAGAGCCATGGGGATCACCTGCCAGAGCTTTGGGGAAACTCCTTGGGGACAGAGCCATGGGGTTCACCTGCCAGAGCTTTGGGGAAACTCCTTGGGGACAGAGCCATGGGATTCACCTGCCAGAGCTTTGGGAAAATCCTCAGGGACAGAGCCATGGGGATCACCTGCCAGAGCTTTGGGAAACGCCTTGGGGAAGAAAGACCCATGGGGGTTCACCTGCCAGAGCTTTGGGAAACTCCTCGGGGACAGAGCCATGGGATTCACCTGCCAGAGCTTTGGGAAACTCCTCAGGGACAGAGCCGTGGGATTCACCTGCCAGAGCTTTGGGAAAGTCCTTGGGGACAGAGCCATGGGGTTCACCTGCCAGAGCTCTGGGAAACTCCTTGGGGACAGAGCCATGGGATTCACCTGCCAGAGCTTTGGGGAAAACTCCTTGGGGACAGAGCCATGGGATTCACCTGCCAGAGCTTTGGGAAACTCCTTGGGGACAGAGCCATGGGGATCACCTGCCAGAGCTCTGGGAAACTCCTTGGGGGACAGAGCCATGGGGTTCACCTGCCAGAGCTCTGGGAAACTCCTTGGGGACAGAGCCATGGGGATCACCTGCCAGAGCTCTGGGAAACTCCTTGGGGACAGAGCTATGGGGTTCACCTGCCAGAGCTTGGGGAAACTCCTCGGGGACAGAGCCATGGGATTCACCTGCCAGAGCTTTGGGAAAATCCTCAGGGACAGAGCCATGGGGATCACCTGCCAGAGCTTTGGAGACTCCTCGGGGACAGAGCCATGGGATTCACCTGCCAGAGGTTTGGGAAAATCCTTGGGGACAGAGCCATGGGGTTCACATGCCAGAGCTTTGGGGAAACTCCTCGGGGACAGAGCTATGGGGTTCACCTGCCAGAGCTTGGGGAAACTCCTCGGGGACAGAGCTATGGGGTTCACCTGCCAGAGCTTTGGGGAAACTCCTCGGGGACAGAGCTATGGGGTTCACCTGCCAGAGCTTGGGGAAACTCCTCGGGGACAGAGCCATGGGGTTCACCTGCCAGAGCTTTGGGGAAACTCCTCGGGGACAGAGCCATGGGGTTCACCTGCCAGAGCTTTGGGAAACTCCTTGGGGACAGAGCCATGGGGTTCACCTGCCAGAGCTTTGGGGAAACTCCTTGGGGACAGAGCCATGGGGTTCACCTGCCAGAGTTTTGGGAAACTTCTTGGGGACAGACCCACAGCTCCTCCCAGAGCTGCTCCACCAGAAATTGCCAGAGCTGGATGGGCACCGGAGCCAGGACACCCTCCAGAGGTTTCTGTCTCTCCCTGAAGGCTCCCAGGAGGAAGCTCCTGTGGTTTTTCTCCCCAAAATCCCACAGGAAAGTTCTGTCGCTCAAGAAAATCCGGGAGGCCGGAGCAGGAATGTGGGCTGGGAGCTGGAGCTGGGTGTGAGCAGCCAGGGAGGGAGGTGGGAAGTTGGTAAAGTTGGTAAAGGAGGCGTCGCTTGCTCCAAAATCTGCGGTTGGATCACTCCAAATTTCAGGTCAGAGGCACAGGGATCCCTCCCAGGAGCAGCACCTGTTTGGATTTCGGTGTTCCCAGAGGCTCTGTGGGCGTTTTTTTTTCCATCCCAAGAGGTGCAGCCAGGCTGAAATGCCTCACCCCGATGACATTCCTCCCGTTTTTTCCTTGGAAAACTCGCTCCACCGGTTTTCCTTGGAAAACTTTCCACTTTCCAGGGCTGCTCCAGCTCCGTGGCTGCTGGAACTCAGCGATCCTCCATTTCCTGAGGCACCTGGAGGTTCACTGCCCACTCGGGAAGCACCTGGGGACTCGGGAAGCTGGAAAAGTGAATTTCCAAAGAGAGGAAGGAGGTGGAAAAGTGAATTCCCAGAGAGAGGAAGGAACTGGAAAAGTAAATTTCCAAGGAGGGGAAGGAGGTGGAAAAGCGAATTTCCAAGGAGGGGAAGGAGCTGGAAAAGTGAATTTTCAAGGAGGGGAAGGAGGTGGAAAAGTGAATTTTCAAGGAGGGGAAGGAGGTGGAAAAGTGAATTTCCAAGGAGAGGAAGGAGGTGGAAAAGTGAATTTCCAAGGAGAGGAAGGAGGTGGAAAAGTGAATTTCCAAGGAGGGGAAGGAGGTGGAAAAGTGGATTTCCAAGGAGGGGAAGGAATGTGAGGTGAGGCCTGGCAAGAGGCTGAGCCTGGCAAGGTTAAAGATTGACCAAGAGGGGAAGGGAGGGGGAAAATCCATTTTCCCTGGAGCACCAAACCATGAGGAAAACACAGCCCAGGCCTGTTCCCGGCTGAGGGCTCGTTCCCAGTGGGGATCAGGAGCTGGGAATTCCCAGAGGAGCAGGGAAAAATCCCCCAGAAATCGCTCCAAGGCCGTCCCCTCCCTCTGTGCCTGTGCCCTTGGCACCTGAGGAGGCTGGGAGAGCAAACAGAGCTTAAAAAGGGTCTCAAATTCAGCTTCCCACTCCCTCCTCCTCCTCCTCCTCCTCCTCCTCCTCCTCCTCCTCCTCCTCCTCCTCCTCCTCCTCCTCCTCCTCCTCCTCCTCCTCCTCCTCCTCCTCCTCCTCCTCCTCCTCCTCCTCACTCCTGAGCAGCTCTCGCAGGCCCCAAGGCAAGCCAAGGCCTCTGGAGCAGGGAAAAAAACCCCAAAAAACCCCAAAACATCTAAAAATATCTGCCACCCCCTCACCCTGCTGGATCCAGAGGGTTTTCCTTGGCCTCTGGCCACGTTTGTCAGCCATAAATGGGATTTTTTTTTTTTTCTCCCCCCCCTCTCTTTTTGGCAAGGCCGCGTTCTGCTCCGAGCATCAGGAATTGCAGCTCTGAGCTCCTCAAATCTCCCCCTGTTTGAGGCTTTTTTTTTTTTTTTTGGTCCCCCCTGTGAGGGGTGAGGCTTTAATTGAGGGAATTTAATTAAGGGAAGGTTGTGGCTGAAAAAAAAAAAAGCTGGGAATGGGAATTGCTGGTCTGCAGGAAGGCCTGAAATGCAGGAGACAGCTGAGGGAAGAAGGGAAGAGGGAATAACCCCAAATTTCCCTTTGGGCTGGTGGTCTTGGGGTAGGAGAGAGAAAAATCATTGGGATTTTAAGGATTTTACACAAAACCATGAAATTCCTTGATTTTCCCTGTGAACACCTGGATGTGGAGCTGAGGCTGATGCTCAGAATTTCCTCACCTTGGAGCTGAGTTCTCTTTGCTCCCCCTGCTCCAGGCACAGCCAGAGTAAAACCACTGGGATTTTAAGGATTTTACACAAAACCATGAAATTCCCTCATTTTCTCTGTAAATACCTGGATGTGGAGCTGAGGCTGATGCTCAGAATTTCCTCACCTTGGAGCTGGGTCCCCTTTGCTCCCCTTGCTCCAAACACAGCCAGATTAAATCAACTGGGATTTTAAAGATTTTAGGAAAATCCTGATTTTCCCTGTGAACACCTGGATGTGGAGCAGAGGCTGATGCTCAGAATTTCCTCACCCTGGAGCTGAGTTCCCTTTTTTCCCCCTGCTCCAAGCACAGCCAGAGAGGTTTCTCCTCCCTGCTGATGGAATTTTTTCCCAACCCACCCTGGGGATTTTGCCCTTCCCAGGTGACTCTGGATCAGGTGCTGACGTTCAGGGACAGCAGAAAGGAGCTCGGATTTCTCTGGGCGAGGCCGGGGCCGCTCCAGATTTAGAGCTGGGCTGGGGATCTGAGTTTTGCTGCTGAGCAGAGCTCACTCCTCAGGCAGGGAAGGGACAAAATGCCTTGGAGGAACCTGGAAAAGGCTGGGAAAAAAACAAAAACCAAACCAGGGAGCTGCATTTTGTCTCCCCAGAGCAGGATCTAAGGGAGGGATCTGCAGAACTGGCAAACAAAACACTTCAGGGAGGTTTTTTCCAATTTTTTAAGGAGCCAGGCTGGAATTTCTCACCCAAAGGGAGGCAGGGAGGGAGGACAAAATGAGCCTCAGGTTGTTCCCTGTGGAGTGACAGCTCCCAGCCCATCCCTCCTCAGGTGTGTCCCACCCGAGCCTGGATCTTTCCCACCCATTCCTCAGGTTTCATTTGCTTCAGAGCTGAAACAAGAGACAAAATTCCCTTTTTTTTTAAGCAAGAAAGAAGGGAAAAAATGAAAAATTGGAGTTGTCCTCCTCCAGCCCTCTCCACTTCAAAGGTGTCACCTGAGCCACACCTGAGCTGCGACCTCAAGCAGGAAAATCATCAGCAGGGCCACCTTGTGCTGTCGAAATGCCCCTGGGGGGATGCTAAAAATTGCCCCCAATTACTCCGTGGGCTGCTAAAATTCGGCCTAATTGCTTTAATTGCACCTAATGGCACTTGGGCTACGCCAGGAAAGGCAGCACACGTGGGATAAAAAAAGGGCTCTGAGCACATCTGGCCCGAGGTGAGCAGCTCCTGCTGGCCCTGCTGCTGCTCCTTGCCCTGCCCAGCAGGTTCCCAGCTCCCAGAGGAGATGAAAGCTCCACTGGCTGTGTCATCCTCACTTTGGGATCTCTCCAGGTTGGGATAAAGGGATTTTCCAGCCAGGCAGCATCTCCCAGTGTCCCTGTCCTTCAGCTGGGGTCAACAACTTCTCCAGGTTCCGTAATCTGATTTTTTTTCCTTTACTTTTCTGCTGATTTCTTCATTTTTAAGAGCAGGGCCTGCCTTATCTCCCTGCCACCCACAGGAAAGGAGGGACTTTGCAGCCAGGGAAAAGGTGCTTTGCCACAGATTTGGGGTTTTGCCATGGATTTGGGGTTTTGCCGTGGATTTGGGGTTTTGCCGTGGATTTGGGGTTTTGCCCAGAGCTGAGGAGGAGCCAGGTGAGGATTTGCCTCCAGCCTGGCTTAGAGGCTCCTTGTGAAGTGCTCAGATTGCCAAATATTTCTGCATTTGTACGAAATTTCTTTGGGATAACACACCACTGCCAGCGTGCTCTGACTTTATCTCCTGGGTTTTGTCCCCATTTTTTTCTGCCCCCCTTTTTTTTATCCCTCCTTTTTTACCCCCTTTACTTTTTACCCCTTTTTAATCCCCCTTTATTTTTTACCCCCTTTATTTTTTACCCCTTTATTTTT
>JADMLD010001233.1:0-83505 GCA_017589585.1 Phylloscopus whistleri
TGCCCGGCCCTGCTACCACACCATGGCTGGCACAGAACACTTCAGCCACATTCCGGCAGCAGCTCCGACGCCCTTGCCGCGCTGTCCGGCCGGGACAGGCTCCAGGGGCGGGCAGGGAGGCGGCCGCTCCGCCGGGGCCGCGTGTGGGCAGCAGCGGCTCCGCCCGCGCCGCCATCTTGGGTGCGGGTGCGGGCGCCGGCGTCTGGTGCCGCGGCAGCGCCGCCATGTCGGGCGAGGGCAAAGCGGCTCCTCCATGACGGGTGAGGGCGAAATGGCGGTCGGAAGGGGCGGCCGTCGGCGGCCATTACCGGCGGGTCGGGGCGCGGCGGCGGCGCGAAGGACGAGGTGGTCGTGGTGGGTCTGTGCGGCGGACCGGGGCCGGGGCCGGGGCCGGGAGATGGCCGTGCGGAGGAAGGGTGGCCGCTCTGGGGGTTGGAGGCACCGCGCACTCGCAGAGGGAGGGACAGACCCGCGGCGTGTCCGCCTGGCGCTGTGGGAAGATGCCGGGGCCAGGGACAGGACCCACACGGGATGTGGAGAGCGGAGGAGGTGTGGGAGCGGCTGGTGTTTGTGGAAAGCTGAATCACAGAATCTTTCGGGTTGAGATCACCTGGTGCAACCCCTCTGCCAAGGCAGGGTCACCTGGAGCAGGTGATAGAGGAACACATCTAGGTGGATTTGGGATGTTTCCAGAGGGGGCGAGTCCGCGACGTCCGTGGGCAGCTGTTCCAGTGCTCTGCCACCCTCAATGGAAAGAAGTTCTCTCTGATGTTGAGGCGGAACTTCTTGTGTTTTAGTTTATGGCCACCGTTCCTCATCCTGTTGCTGGGTAGCACTGAAAGGAGTCTGGACCATGCTCCTGTGTATTAATGAGATCTACTCTCAGTCTTCTCCAGACTAACCAGGCCCAGATGTCAGTCTCTCCTTACAAGAGAGATGCTCCAGAGCCGTCATCATTTCTGTGGCTGCCACTGGACCTTCTCCAGCAGCTCCTTGTCTTTGTACTGAGCAGCCCAGAATTGGACACAGCACCCCAGCCGTGCCATGCTAGGGCCAGGCAGAGCGGGGGATTGGCCTCTTCCCCTTTCTCCTTCCATGCTTAAGATATTCCTGCTGAACCTGACCTGAAGCCATGGAAAAATTCCTATTAGGCTTGTGGTTGGAACGTTGTTTGACTGGAGTTCCTGCTGGGGAGTATAAACTCAAAAAGCAGCTTTTAAATCTGCCCAGTGCTTTTATTTCTGTTGTTCTGTGTCAGTACATAAATACAGGTTTATATGTGTGTAGTGTAGTTTCTGTACTGTTGCAGGAACATCTGGTGGTGACAGATGTAATAAAGGTTTTGGATTTAGTTGTAAAATGGTAGTAAGTGAGAAGAGAAAATCTAATTTGAGTTTCAGTCGATAGGTCTTGTCATCAGAAATCCATCTTTTTTTGTAAGCAAATACAGAGTAAGTAAAACTTACTTTGTTCGTTAGCAGAGCAGATCAGCTGTTCTGTGTCAAAAAGGAAATAAACCTGACATTCAAAGAAAGGTACATTCATGCTTAGCGTTCTTTGCCTCTTCTGTGTGTGAGCAGCAGAAAGAAGTGTGCAGTGTGTCAGGCACTGGAAGGGGCTGCCCAGGGAGGTGGTGGAGTCCCTGTCCATGGCTGGACAAGGTGGTATTGGTTCACAGGTTGGACTCGATCTCAGAGGTTTTTTTCCCATTCCAAATGATTCTGTGATTCTGTGAAGAAGAGGGTCTGTGGCCATTAAAAATGAATGGGTTGGGATCTGGTGTACAGTGTGTGAGGAGGTGGTGGGAGGGGAGCTGGACCTGAGGGGAGTGGTGCCAGGAGGCAGTGGAAGGGTGTTTTGTCCATGAACAAAAAGTGTGAAAGGCAGTGGACAGTGGTGGCTTGCTGGACTGACTGAACAGATGAGATGTTTTTAGTGACAGCTGTTCCCTTCTGATGCTCTAGGAATTCCAGCTAAACTCAGTGCTGCTGCTAAGTGAAGGAAAATGGTTCAGTGGCAGTTGTCTTTGTTTTTTAATTTGAGATGTAATTTTATGTTTCTGTTAAAAGATAGTTCACAGGACGCCCATATGTGCTGTTTCAGTAACTCAGAAATAATCTTTACGCTATTTTGCGTACGATGAACAGCAATGCCAAGCTGAGATGCTTGTGAAAGGCTGATGTTTGGCAAAGCAGTGTACCAGCTTCATCTTCAAAATGCAATGGCCTTGTGGCTTTCAGTAGAACTGCTCAATTCAAGCAGATAAGAACTGGAAGGTTCAGTTCTAACCCCTAGTTTGGCTGTAAATGCCATAATAGGCTTAAATGGAACAAATCAGGTTTTACTGGTATGGTCTGCACTTCATTCACTTCTGGTTTCATTCAGTCTAAAGGCTGGCACAGCATCCATCAATGACTGGCAGAAGAACGCAGCTCATGTCTAGTGAAGATCTGATTGGTTCCATTTTCCATCTCCAACCGCTCCATTTGTGTTGGAAACCCTTTAAGGATACACCTGTAATTTTGCTCAATATTTTAGGGAACTACAGAAAATACTGTTCAGACATGAGAAAAACCTGTTTTAATGTTGAGGGTGATGAAGTACTGGAGAGGCTGCCCAGAGCCATGGCTGAGTTTCCATGCCTGGAGATGCTCAGGCTGCCTGGACAGGGCCCTTGGCAACCTGCTTTGGCTGAGTCTGCTTCATACAGGAGCACGGGCCAGGTGACCTCCAGTCCTCCCTTGCAGCCTCAGCTGTTCTGTGATTCTCAATTAGTCTAGAGCTTTTCAGACTCCATTGAGTTAGGAATGGGTTCTCTTCAAACATGTCTGCATCTTTCCTGGTAGAGAGGAAAACTCTTGAAATGGGTCTTTACAAGCCTTGGCTCTAAGTTGCTTTTCAGGTCGGTAGGATTTGTGAGTTCTGTAAGTACAGGGCTCATTTATTTCCAGGGTGTTGCTGCCCTCAGCTTCTACTGACTTTGTGTGTAGATTCAATAGGAACAGTTTGGTTGTTGTCCAGTGAACTGGTGCCACATACACACCATCTCAGTTGTTTGCTAAAGTCTAACTTGCCTCATTTTTTTTAATGCAGAAAAGCAGCAACTGAACCTGCATGAAGATTTTTTTGCGAAGAGTGTGATAAGGTACAGTACTTCCATTTTAACATTACAGAGCAGTGGATATTATTCCCGTCAATTTTCTGCTTGCAGTACAGACCCTGCTGGTGTCTTTTACAGCTTAATGTTGGACAAGAGTGTGCAAATCAGCACAGGCTGGCACAAACTCCCAGTTAGAACGCAAGAAGTAGATTTGTTTCCAGTACCTTGCTACTTGTGGGATCCCCAAAGCCACACTTGGGCAGAGGTGCAGTATTAGAGATGTGGGCACCCTTAAACACCCATGCCAGAGGATCAGTGGCTTATCAAGGATCATTCCCAGCTGCAAGGTCACTTATGTGATTTACAGTCCTTCTTACAGTCTTCCACTTCTAATCCATTCCTCCCAACAAATATTTTTAAAAATCTTTGAGTTCCATGATCTGCTCTGTTTTGGGTATCTTGTTACCATGATGGGTCAGCATGTTAAAAACCCCAAATCAAATTGACCACGTAGATGTGTATTTGGCATTTTTTTTATAGTGTTCTTTAATGTTCAGGAAGAACTCAGAGAAGGTGTGAATCTGTACACTTCAGCCACCATGTCTGGAATTGGCAATAAACGGATGGCTGGAGAGCCTGGCACTTCCGCACCTCCGGAGAAGAAGGCAGGCGTTGAAGACTCGGGCACCACTGTGGAGACCATTAAACTTGGTGGTGTTTCTTCAACAGTATGTCTTCCGTGCATACTCCCTCTCCACCTTTTTGTTTTTCTTCATCTGGAGGCAGAAATGTCTCCGGGGTCATGAGCCCTTCTGTGACCTGGCCTGTGTCCCATGTGCCTGTGCCCAGGAGGAGCTGGACATCCGGACCCTGCAGACCAAGAACCGGAAGCTCGCGGAGATGCTCGACCAGCGCCAGGCCATTGAAGATGAGCTGCGGGAGCACATTGAGAAGCTGGAGCGTCGGCAGGCCACCGACGATGCTTCTCTGCTGATCATCAACCGATACTGGAATCAGGTTGGTAACAGCTTTTGTTACTTCACATACACTGTTTTCTTGTCTCTCCTGTACCACTGCACTCCTTTTGTTCACATCCATTCTTTATCTTGTCTTGCCTTGCCTGTCCCATCATTCAGTTTGATGAAAATATCCACATCATCCTTAAACGCTTTGACCTGGACCAAGGTCTTGGAGACCTTTTGTCTGAAAGAAAAGCACTGGTGGTGCCAGAACCTGAACCAGACTCTGACAGTAATCAGGAGCGCAAAGATGAGAGGGAACGAGGTGAGGCACCTGTCTGGAGACAGTGGGAAAGATGGATTTCAGCTGTGGACAATGCTGATGTCTGTTTCTAAAGGCTGGCAGAGACTTGTTTTTGTGATTGTAAAGATCAGTGATATGCTACCTTCTAGAATACATTCAGTTTTTTTCTTTATGTTCCAAGCAGAAGGACTGGAGCCAGCATTCTCCTTCCTGGCCACTCTAGCCAGCAGTACCAGTGAAGAGATAGAATCTCAGCTGCAGGAGCGTGTGGAGTCCTCCCGCCGTGCTGTTGCCCAGATTGTGACAATGTATGACAAGCTGCAGGAGAAGGTGGATGTGCTGTCTCACAAGCTGAATAGTGGAGGTAGGACCAAGGTGGCAGGTATTCAAGAATGCTTATCTGCCCCCACCTTAGACCTGATCCTGCATTGTAGACATTAAGGTCTAGTCCTTCTCATGTGCATTTATTTTCCAAAATGAATTTGTTTGGCTTTCCAAACTCTTGTTACCGAAACCTCTACTAAAGTACCAGGTGCCAGAAGTGTAATGTAGGTCCCTCTGTATTGGAATGCTGAGATCTCTGCCTAGCTTGTTGGGCTGAGAAGCAGCTTGTTTCTGCCAGTACTGTGTTCATGTGCCTGAGAAGTCAGAGAGCACAGTTGAACCTTATCAGCCAGCTGTCCTCAGCCACCACATAAAAGGCTTCATGCTTACAAGTAAAGAAGTGAAATCAGCATTGCAAACTGATAGTGGAGTCCTTTGCAGTTCAGTAGAAGGTTGTAGGAATAACCAACTTCTCAGTTCTCACTGAGTTCTGAGCAAAATGGTGCCCATCTAATGGCATGGTGTGCTTAGTGTAGCTGTCAGCTTTGAACATAGCAGAGTTCTGCAGAGAAAGCCAAATGACTAGCTTCTAAAAATTAATCTAGCAGATTCACTTTACACTCAGATGACTGTTGAAAAATCTTCATTAGCTTAAGGTTAGGATTTTAATCTTCTGAATGAAAACGTGGGTGGAAGATCAGCTCATGCTTAGTGTGCTTTCTTTGTGCTCTGACCAAGTCTGGCATTGGTATAGGGAAGTGTTGCTGTCCTTGGCTGGCAGTCATACTGTAGTAGCTTTGACATTGGTGCCATGTGAGCCTGTCCTCAGGTGCTCTGGTTTTCCCTGTCACCCGGGTGCTGTGGTTGTCACCTGGTATCATGATGTGTTGGTCTGGTGTGTCCTCCTGGGCCACCTGTTGTAGCAGGTTTAGGCATGAATTTGGGCAGTATTTGGGTGTCCCTGGGTTCCAAGGGCATGCTCTGGGTTGCCGGTACAGACACAGCTGAAGTGATTTCTGGTGTGCAGGGATGGCCCTTGGGTCAGGAATGTGCAGCACTGTTAAACGGCAGAGCCTTTTGCTTAGGGAGTGCAAGTCAAAGCTCTCTGTGGATGGAGATCAGGCCCTCAGGAAGCACCTGTGGGAGAGGTAAAGTAAACTGAAGTTAGACCCAGAAATCTCCTTTTCTGTTTTCTTGTTTCTCTCTCTGCTGCTCAGGAATTAAAATCAGTGTTCCTTGATTTCCATTAATTTCCTTTTCTCTGTGCACCTTTCAGATATTTCACTGATGGAAGAAGCAGTAGTGGAGCTGAATACCTACCTGTCACACGAGAATGGACGGCTGCAGGAACTGGCTGATGTTCTTCAGGAGAAGCACAGAGTCATGTCTCAGGAGGTATAAGAAGGAGATAGAAAGAAATTTGCTTTGGGGTCGTGTTTAGCATTATTTATGGTTACCATAGATTGGAAAGCAGCTTATTTCCTTGGAGGGGCACAGGAGCAACACGGTTTAAAAGTTACAGAAAGGGTTGTTGTTACGGAGAGCTGTACATAGATTTTCTGTGTAAATCAAATTGATTTGCTTGTTACATGACTAAAGGAAATGATATAAGCAAGTCAGTGATTTGAATGGATTTAACTTTTAAAGAAAAGGGGAGAGCAGAGGAACCTTTTAAAGAAAAGGGAAGCAGCAGGTGATGCTGAGGTGGCTGTGTAGACAGCTGAAACAGTGGAGGTGACATCCATGGCAGTTTGAATTCCTTGGTTTCTCTATGTCATTTGACAGTGGAATGATATCAGTGACAAGATGATCCCACATATTAAGGGATTCACATTATTAGCAGCATTTGTCTGAGAGATTCCAGTTCATTTAAAAATTGTGTTAATGCTGGTCTTGCTCAGCGTTAGACCTCTGAGCACTTAGGTGCTCTGTAGAGTAGATGGACATAGGGATTGAAAAGATTAAAATCAAAAAAGCCTTTGAATACGCTGATGTGGCTGGTTCTGTATTCTGCCAGATAGTACCAGCTTCCTGCTGTTTCTCCATTTTCAGTTTTGTCTTATTTTTCTTACTGTCTTGGGATTTGGCCAGTGTAAAATTCAGGACAGTTCATGGAATAGTTTGCCACCACAATGAAAGATGAAAAGCACATGATGAACAAGAGGAAATGACTCCTGAGCAGCCTCAGGAAAAGTTGATTCTATGGAATATGTTGGCTGAAGCACTCCTTTGGTTGCAGTTCTCCAAGCTGCAGGAGAGGGTGGAGACAGCAGAATCCCGGGTGTCTGTCCTGGAAACCATGATTGATGACCTTCAGTGGGACATTGACAAGATCCGCAAGAGGGAGCAGAGGCTCAACCGCCACCTGGCCGATGTCCTGGAACGAGTAAGCTCTGCCCTGCTGGCCAGGGAACCTGGGAGTGGTGTTGGATGGGTGTGTGACATCCTCTCTGGGACTTTGCTGGGAGAACTGAGAACCTGCAGTGTACCTTCTTTGGTCTTGGATCTGCTCCATCACTCTTGTCAGCATTTCACTGGGTCTGGAGGAAATCTCTTGCGGTTTTTTTTTTTTTTTGCAGGTAAATTCCAAAGGCTACAAGGTGTATGGAGCTGGGAGCAGCCTCTATGGGGGTACAATCACCATTAATGCCCGCAAGGTAAGGTCAGCTTGGGTGTGGGCAAGGAGAAGAATAAAGTCAAGGAGAACAAGGGCCACGTTTTGAATAGAATTTAGGTACTTATTTTAGATAGTTTTAGATCCTGTGCCACAAAACTGGGTGACGCTGGACAAGCCATTCTGTCTGTGTACAAATTTCCTACTTAAGAAACACCTGGTGAAATTAGACTCTCTTTCACTTGGTTACATTACCTGACTGCTTAGTCTCTAACTGCTGTTACTGCATGAACAGGTAGTTCATTAGCACTCTCAGGAGACGACACATTAACAGTAGGATTTACGAGCTGTTTATCCCAACAGTTTGAGGAGATGAATGCAGAGCTGGAAGAGAATAAAGAGCTTGCTGGGAATCGCCTTAATGAATTGGAGGAACTACGTCAGGATCTTGAGGAAGTAGCAACACAGAATGAAAAGCTCAAGGTGAGACAACTGTAGCTATGTGAGGATGCAGGTGTTCTGTAGGGTGGGCTGCCCTCAGCTTTGCAGTACTGTGTCTCCAGATAACCTGATCAGCCGTGTCTGTTCTGAGCCTGCTCTTTAGCTGTGTTGTACTTTGCTCCAGGTGCAATTCATCGAGTCTGTGCCTCCACTTGCAGTTCAGTGCGTTGGTGACACCGTGTGGCCACCGTTGGAAATTGTGATAGTTTCCTGCCTGTGTCCCGTTCTGGTCTTTGAGTCCATTTTAACCATGTCTGGTTAAAACTGTTTTCACCTCTTTACAGGCAGTGATCCCCCTTCCACTTTCCCCACTCCCTGTGCAAGTGGAACCAGAGAACAAAAACAATCAGGGAACTTGTGTGGGGAGAGCGACTCTTGAAAGAGTCAATGAATTTATGTCTTTCCCAGTGCTGTTAGATAGGAGACAGCCTATGTATTTGTGATGTTTTAAAGGTGGTAACACAAGAAACTGTGACTCTATGGTAGATAAGCATATGATGGAGAGAATAATCCAAATGTCATCTTAGTAGTCAGTGCCAGTTATAAGAAATATCTGTCTTGATAACCTAAACTTCAGAGATCGGATGCTGGGAGCTGTCTTGAGGCACCTCTGAATTCTGTTTATCCACATGAGTTTGTTTAGAGAGAAATGGTCTTCAGCTTACAACTGTTTTTTTTCCTAATTGCTTTTAAGCTGAATGCATGTATATATGTGTGTTTCACTGCTGCTAGTCACAATCATTTGCTAACTTTTTTTCCTAGGAATTCAGTTCTGTACCCTTGGGGGTTTTTTTCATTTCTCTTTCTGTCAGTCATTATGTCTTAGTGGTAGAAGGCTACCATAATGCCTACTTGCATGTGTGTTTTCTCTGTTCTCCCATACTTTTCTATGTGTCCTTCTTTATTGATCTGGGTGCTTACAATTTCTTACATTTTCCAGATTCATCTCTTTGAGAGAAACTATTTCAGTACCCAAGAGTCAAAAACTTCCGTGACGTAGTTGTGCAAGAGAAGCAGCCTAGTGCGTGCAGAGACCACAGAGACTTTTTAAAATTGGTACTGAAGCATATCACTTGGACCTACTTCATAGCAATGCTATTGAAGTTCTACTTTTGTCTTTGCCTGTGGCAGCTTGATTCACTGTTCTCCTGTCTTGAGAGACAGAAGCCAAAGGCAAGGGGATAATACTCCTTGTGGCACTTTCTTGTGTCCCAACTAGGTTGAGCTGCGACGAGCAGTGGAAGAGGCTGTGAAGGAGACCCCAGAATATCGCTGCATGCAGTCCCAGTTTTCTGTTTTGTACAACGAGAGTCTCCAGCTGAAGGCACACCTTGATGAGGCCCGCACACTGCTCCACGGCACCCGCGCCACACACCAGCGCCAGGTGGAACTGATCGAGGAACGCCTCTGCTCCATCAGCCTGGGAACTCTGTTGTGCCACCAACCATCACTGCTGGGTCTGTGCACCTCTGCGAATGCTCAGGAAATTTACATTTCTGGCACTAATTCAGGTTCTTGTGGTAGCTTATACTGATGAGGTGAGAGATACTCCAGGTTCAGAGCACCGAGTTCTGTTTTCTTTTTGTTCCTCAGAGGGATGAGGTCAGCCTTCACAAGAAGCTACGCACTGAGGTGATTCAGCTAGAGGACACCCTGGCACAAGTCCGCAAAGAATATGAGATGTTGAGGATAGAGTTTGAACAGACACTTGCTGCCAACGAGCAAGCAGGTATGGTCTTGTTCCGCTGTTCCTAAAAACAAACACCACCTACCCACCAATGCTCATTAGGCACTACAGTGCACTAGAACACCTGTGTTGGTTCTTTTTTACTGTTAGATACTTGCTCTGGCAGGTCTCTTCATCTCAAAAAACAAAGCTCTTCACCTGTTTTATTGGGAGGCCAGTTCCATGTTACCTGACTTCCTTCTAGATGCTGCATAATAAATACATTTTGCTAACAATTTGGTTTATGACAGGATACTTTGCATCATTAAAAATTACTTGTGAAGGGAGGAGTCATTTCCAAGTTTGTAAGGACAATCTGGATAGCAAAGCAGTAATTCTTAAATTTCATCAGAGGAAATAAATTACCTCTTAAGTAGCATTTAAATCAGATTTCTTTTGTAATATGACACGTTTCCCTTAGGATCATGGGTATAAAAGTAATGTTTGGTGGGAACTTAGGACTTTTAAATTTGCAAGGACTTATAAATATGCCTTATCTATGTAAGGCATATAAAACTGGCATGATTTTTTTTTCTGCAGGTGTTTTGTGTTGCTCTTGTTGTGTGGCAGAATGATAGTAGTTTTGTTTTGTTCTTTGTCATTGTCAGGTAGCTTGTTCTCTGTCTCTATGGAAGTCCTCAAGAAGGTTGACAGAAGTGTGGTTTGTTACAGAAGTGTTTCTGTTTTTGCAGGCCCAATTAATCGGGAGATGCGTCACCTCATCAGCAGCCTCCAGAATCACAATCACCAGCTGAAGGGAGAGGTGTTGAGATACAAGCGCAAACTGCGAGAGGCCCAGTCTGACCTGAGCAAGGTAACGTAGAAGGAGGTGCCAGAAAAGAGGGGAAAGTGCTTAGGAGAAGGGGGAATGCTGTCACCCTTGCCAGCAATATCAACCTTTCTGATACACTGTGCAGGAGGATGCAGTGAAATATTCTCTGGAGCTCTGCACTCTGCTGCTTCCTTTAACCAAATGAATGCTCTTCCTTTGTAGCTGTGTAGTGCTTCATGAAAAGAGGGCATGGAAGCATGCATCAGGGAAGACAAGGGAGAAGGGGCTAAGGAAGATTCCTGGCTAAGAACTTAAATGTTTAAATGTTTGGTTTTTTGATCATCTCTCTTGCCAGATCCGCTCTCGCAGTGGCAGTGCTCTCCTCCAGTCCCAGTCCAGTGCTGAAGACACAAAGGAGGAACTTGCAGAGATCAAGCAGGAGCCTGATGATCCTTCTGCCCAAGTGTCTGTTCCCAAGGCTGCTTTTGAAGATGTTCATGAAATGAAGGCCAGACGAGATGAAGAGGAACGGGAGCGGGAGAGACGAGAAAGGGAGAGAGAACGAGAGAAGGAGAAGGAGAAAGAGAGAGAACGAGAAAAGGAGAAAGAGAAGGAAAAGGAAAGAGAACGAGAAAAGCAGAAGCAGAAGGAATCAGAGAAGGAGAGAGAGCCCAGAGAGAAGGAGAAAGGGAAGCATGAAGATGGAAGAAAGAAGGAAGCTGAAGTGATCAAGCAGCTGAAGGCTGAGCTCAAGTAAGAGTTGTTGTCTCTCCCTGTCCTGTGGGAGCAGTGCCCGAGCCAGGGGTGTTTGCATGTTCTTGCTTTTATGGGATCAGCATCACTGAAGTTTGGAGCCAAGAGAGTTTCTTGACACCCTCTGTATCTGACTGTGATGTGATCAATGTAGAAGTGTTTTTCCTACAATAGTCTAAAGCATGAATTACCAAACTAGATACTTTGTGGTGTGGGTCAAGTAATGCTTATTTGGTGCTGTCATAACAGCAGCATAGAAGTTCACAGCAGCAGGTTATTGATAGAGGACACAGCCATGTTCCCGCTCCTGGATGGTTCCCAAAGCAGTGGCAGATAGTTCGTAGCTTATTGTTAGGATACATATTTCCCCACTTCTTGACTTTCCACCCCTGTCCCTGAACATGTTTCAGTTCCAGCTGCTGTTTCCTGTGACCAGGATAAGATGAGCCACCAACAACTCCATATCCACATGGGAGATGGAGAGAATATTGCCAGGCTCTCATGCTGGCTGTGTAACAGTGTGGCTTTGCTGCTGTGTTCTCACAGTGGTCTGTCTCCCTTTCTCCAGGAAGGCCCAGGAGAGCCAGAAGGAGATGAAACTGTTGCTAGATATGTACCGCTCTGCCCCCAAAGAGCAGAGAGACAAGGTGCAGCTGATGGCAGCTGAGAAAAAGGCAAAAGCTGAGGTATTTCTAATTCCTCTTCCTTTTTTCTTTTTAATGTGATACTTACAGTTCTTTTCAGATACTCTCCAGCAGAACCTTATTGTTTCTCTCCTCAGAACTGAGGATTGTTTGTCTTTTTTTTTTTTTTTTGTCACTTACAGATTGGAATTGTCTGGAGATAAACAGGGACTAGTTGCTAGTGCAGGCACATACACACAACAGTTCCTAGGTTTGTAAGTACAGACCCATTTGCAGATCCCTTAAGTAGCAGCACGTCCCTCTGTTTGGGACCCCTGTGATTCAAGCCCCTCTTCCCTTCTTCACAAGCAGGTCACACCTATAGGCAACACTTTGTGCAGCACACGTGCATGGGGTAAAGAGTTAGATTTCGTGGTGATACTTAAGAAAATGTGCAATAAAAGGATACAAGAAGACAGGTCATGACAGGATGTGATGATCATGTGCCAGGCTGAGCCAGACAACTGTATTCTGACTGCCCATATTTTCACTGGGACTGGCATCTTTATACCCTTCTCTGTCTAACCCCAATTTGTTTATCCTCCCTGCACATTCCTTCTGGATTTGAACAGCTCTTGATTCCCACAGCCCTTCCAGTTCAGGAACCATTCCTGCTTTACAGTGTCATCAGTTAGAAGGTCCAAGCTGATCTTCCTGGAAGCGGTTCCTGTAGTTTCTTGGAAGTTGTATCAGTTGTTCCGACTGGAGAGGTTTGCTTCCTCTCTTTGTCTCTGTTTGCTTTGTCAACTTTGTGTCTCTATATTTTGTTTTGGGTTTTCTGCTCCCACACACAGATGACCTTGATGGAATAAACATTTTCACACTCTCATGTGCTCTCATCGGTTAGTGTGACTAACCAGATTTCATTCTCATCACTGCCTCCCTTACCATTTGTGTCTCTGTACGTTTTATTTTACTCCTCCTTTCCCTGTTCTTATATGGAAAAAGGTCCTTGACCAGATGCCCTTAAAGGAGCAGATGTTCTCTATCCATGTATCCATACATGTGCAATTGCAAGAGACTTATGTTCCTACTCTGATAAAAGATGCCGTGAAGTTTTCAAAGTTAAAAGTTAAAAAAGATGCCGTGAAGTTTTCAAAGTTTTCAAAGTGGAAGTCAAGATCTTGGGCTTACAGCCTATCTCAAATGGTACATCTGCCTGTAATACTCTGTCAAAATGACATGGGGAGTTTTTGCTGTGCTTTGAAGGCAGTCCTGAGTGTTTCAGAGAATTTTGGGGAAAACAGACTCTTAACAATCCTCAGGGCACATCTTTGTGTTTAATGTAATTTCTGGTTGGTTCTTGTAGCTTGAAGAACTGAGGCAGAGGGTGAAAGAATTGGAAGACAAGGAAAAAAAGGAGAGTAAAAAGATGGCTGATGAGGATGCCCTCCGCAAGATCCGAGCAGTGGAGGAACAGATTGAATATTTACAGAAGAAACTTGCTGTGGCTAAGCAGGTGAGAAGTTTCTGATGAGTTCTCCTGTAAAGGAGCTGCCTTCAGGTTACATCCAGAAAGAGAGAAGGAATTTATATCTATGGGCCAGAGATATGAGTTTGATCCTTGTTTACCAAAGGGGAAGAAAGCAAGCAAAAGAACCACCAACAAAATAAACCCCTCCACCCACAGCTCTGCGGTATCACAGGCAGGCCATGGTGGGAAATGTTTAATAACAATTAAACAAACAAACATGTGGCCTTGGTGAAGCGCGCAGAGGAGAATTGGCTTTATCAGCCATTAGGGGGAGAGATTACAATTCCTTTTTAAGAGTTGTTATCTCCTCAGTTCATCTAGGGAATATGTTTGCATGGAACTCGTACGTACCTTCTGCCAAAAAAAGGCTTAATCCAATTAGAGAGCAGGACCACCTCAGCAGGGTAGAGGCAAGCCAATAACTGACATGTACTTTTTTAGAGTACTTGTTATTGTAGAACAGAGCTGCTTTACCTTGTCAATGCTGAAATGGCCAACGTGAGTTTAAGGGGCTTGGCAGCCTGTTAGTTGGAAGCTGTCAAGCTGTCCACATGTAGAATTTTTGGCCTGGTGTATCTGACAGCTGTTCAGCTGCTGGGAATTGGGAGTTGTTTTCTGCCCAGCTGTGGCAACAACTGTGTCAAAGCTGTTTTCTGTCAGACAAGCAATAGGTCTTTTCTCTGCACTTTCACATTCAGAATACTTCTGCTGTGAGACTATAAATGGACTTATAGGAAGTCTGTTTTTCTGGTTGTTGGGATGATAGTGTTCCCTGACACCAGGTGAATCGTTAAAACCGGTATGATCACAAAGACTCTCTAACTAGTTAAAGTTAGAAAGTGGTATGTTTATTAAGACGCTGGTGGGCTGCACAGGAGTAGCCTCCTAGAGATGTGGCAGCCCCGTACAAGGCTCTTTGCCCTCTATTTATTTCCCGAAGTCTTATATACTCTACATATACATAACCTAAGAACCTCCTGTTCTCTGTTTTGTATTAAAATGAGGCTGTTAGTCCTTCATGCATGCACAGTTCTTCTCTTGAATTGGGTTGGTGGTCTCAAATTGGGTCAGTGGTCTTGGAGGAGGAAGTCAGGAATGTCTTCATCACCATGACCTTTCTATCTTCTCATTGCTGGCAGGCCTCCATGACCCTCTGCCATAATCCAATATCCCCTCCTTCATGATTAATTGATACAAAGTCCAGGTGCTGGTCATGGTTCCATTTGTTTAGATCTGTTCTTAAAACGGTTTATCTATTCCATTTCCTTCTATTAAAAAAACTAGAACATGCTCATAATGTCAAGCAATACACAAATTAGCTGTTGCTTAAGCATCTGATAATCATTAACTTGTCTTTTGTTTATCTGACTTGCATCCTGATGAATATAAATTGCTTCTAACCCTTGGCTAAAATCTTAACTTTAAAATCATGATTCACAAGAATCTCCCTTCATCTTCACTCTGGTGTCTCTGAATAAAATGTTCAGGGTCACTGTAGGGGGTCCAGGGCATAGTTTGGCCAGAACCTGTGATTCTTTTGCAGGAAGAAGAGGCCCTGCTGTCAGAAATGGATGTCACAGGCCAAGCCTTTGAAGACATGCAAGAGCAGAACATCCGCCTGATGCAGCAGCTGCGGGAGAAGGATGATGCCAACTTCAAGCTGATGTCAGAACGTATCAAGTCCAACCAGATCCATAAGCTGCTGAAAGAGGAAAAGGAAGAGCTGGCAGACCAAGTTTTGACACTGAAAACACAGGTAATATGGAAAAAGGAGAGAGGACAAAAGAGCTGGTGGGGAAGGTGAAGGCAGCTGCACATAGCCATTTTGCTCGTTCCCCCACTAAGGGGAAGGGGAAAGAATCAGAAGGGACAGGGAAAACAGGTAAGATGAAATAAAGGCAGTTTAACAGTTAAAGCAAAGATATTCATAGAAGTGAAAAAAACCACCTAATTAATTGATTACTTCCTGTGGCAGGCAGGCGTTCAGTCATCTCCAGGAAAGCAGAGCTTTATCATGCCTTACTAAATAATGCATGATACTTAATAAATCTGAATAAATGCTGCAGCTCTGAACATCCTCCCACTTCCTCCCTTCCACCAGCTGTTATTGCTGAGCACAGGAACACCCGTTGGGCCAACTGGATCAGCTGTCCTGGCTGTGTGGCATCCCAGCTTCTTGGGTACCCTCAGCCTACCTGCTGGTGGGCAGCATGAGACACAGAAGGTCTTGGTGCTGTGTAGGTACTGCTCAGCAACAGCTAAAACAGTGCTGTATTACTGAGAGTGTTTTGCTCCAAAATGTGAAACAGGGCAGCATGTGAGCTGCTCTGAAGAGAATTGACTCTCCTCGCCAAAATCAGTCCAGGATGGAATGTTCCTCTCACCAGCCTAGGAATGCATCAGGCTTCAAAGAGGCCTGTCTTTGTAAGAAACTGAGACTGCTGTATGAGCATTAAAATGTCCTATGGGTTCACTGCTATGGAGAGCAGATGGGTGAGGAAAAGTAGGAAGTCCTTTTCCTGTTGTAATGATACTTCTACCTGTATATTCTACCTGTAGCTACTATATCTGTATATATTGTTAACAAGCAGAAAGAGGTGAAAGCCATGGTTCAGTCTAGTCATGAACTACCTCAGACATGGGTACAGACTGGGAGAAGTCACTGAGAACACTGGAACAGAGAAAGACTTGCAGATTCTGGCAGATCAGAGGCTGGATGTGACCCAGCAGCGCATGCTGGGAGCCCAGAAAGCCATCTGCATCCTGGGCTGCATCCAAAGCAGTGTGGGCAGCAGGCTGAGGGAGGGGATTCTGCCCCTCTGTCTGTGAGACCCCAGCTGCAGTGCTGTATCCAGCTCTGGGGTCTTCAGCACAGGAAAGACACATGGTCCTGTTGGAGGGAGTCCAGAGGAGCCTGTAAAGACGATGAGAAGAAATGAGCACCTCTGCTGCAAGAACAGGCTGAGAGAGCTGGGCTTGTTCAGCATGGAGAAGGCAAGACTCAGGGGAGACTTCATTTCAGACTTCCAGTATCTGAAGGGGGCTTAGAAAAAGGAGGGAGAGGAACTTTTCATATGAACATATAACGACAGGACAAGAGGCAGTGGTTTTAAGCTGAAAGAGGGCAGGCTTAGATTAGATGTTAGGAAGAAATTCTTTACTCAGAAGGTGGTGAGGCACTGCTAGAGGTTGCCCAAAGAAGTTGTGGATGCCCCAGCCCTGGAAGTGTTCAAGGCCAGGCTTGGATGGGGCTTTGAGAAACATGCCCTAGTGGAAGTTATCCCAGGGAGGCTGGGATAGATGATCTGTCTGGTCCCTTCCAATCCAGGCCATAGGCTCTGTATCCTGTCATCCTGGGAACCACTGTGGAACTGTTCACTGTCTTGCAGTGTAAGTCTTAAAGCCACTGTCCAAAAATTAAGACATCTTTGTTGCAAATATTTTTGATATGACTGCTAAGTTTTAAGGTGTTAACCAGAGAGATCTGGGTGCTATTCTCTGGATACAGGTACATCTGTTCAGGGAGAAAAAGGCAAGCTGAAGGTGTGTTCCTTGGTGATGGGGAAGCAGGGGTAGATTTAGCCTGCAGCTTGAATTACAGGTCTGAAGACACAGAGCATGCATTCATTCCTTCTGTACCTTCTGTTTCCCATTCCAAGGTGGATGCCCAGCTGCAGGTTGTACGTAAGCTGGAGGAGAAGGAGCACTTACTGCAGAGCAGTATTGGAACAGGAGAGAAGGAGTTGGGTCTGCGAACACAGGCCCTG
Source organism: Phylloscopus whistleri (assembly GCA_017589585.1). NCBI lineage: Eukaryota > Metazoa > Chordata > Aves > Passeriformes > Phylloscopidae > Phylloscopus > Phylloscopus whistleri. Next base: position 16,978 of record JADMLD010001233.1, read on the forward strand.
GAAATGAACAAACGCAAGGTGAGGGGTCCCTTCATTTCCTCTTGGGTTGTGAGGTGGAGTTGCTTGCCTTGTGGGAGGCATAGAACTGGTATTACAGAACTTGGTATTCCCCTGGTTTTGGATGAGTGTATTGGAAGGCTGAGGAGTCCTGGAGAGAGTTGTGATTAATTAAAGTACTAGAGACTGATGTTTTGCTTTGATAAAGAGAAGCAGGTCATATGTGTTTCTGTGAAACCTCTGGTGAAAAAAGAAACAGCAGTCAGGCGAAGTTATCTGTGGTCAAAGCTTCTGTAGGAAAGATGGGATAAGCAAAAGGAAAATAGAGCTGGGGAGTGTCAACACTTTTAACCAATGCCTGAGATCAAAAAAGTAGGTGTGTTACCAGTAAAATAAGAAGACTAAGTCTTATGGCTAATGCTGCCTTTGTTGTTAAGTTTTAGTAGAAGTGCAGCAATTATATTAAAACAGGCAGAAAGGAAAGCAGGAATATCTGTGAAGAGGAGGTGGGGAGAATTCAGCAGCGTCACCTGTGCTAAATACGACAATTTGTGTTATTAAGGGCATTTGGTTGTAAAGTTAGAAGGGAACTGGTGAAGAGAGAAGATTGTTAGAAATAGCCATCCTGCAGTTCTATCTAGTTCAGCTGTAGAACTGACTCTAAATTTAATAGAGAAAATGTGGAGGCTGGAAGGCTGAAAATACGTTAAGGAGAGAGTTGGATGATCATTAGTGTTTTTCTAAGTGATGTGCTTTGGAGTGTGCCAACGTTTGGCTCTGCCCAAAGGAATCTTGAAGCTAAGTGATCAGAATTTGTTAATAATAAGGTAGTAACAGGGGACTAGAAATCATGAGAGCTGTTCTTCTGTGTTTGGTCCTTCTATACTGGTTTTCTTTCTCAGGCCATTGATGCAGCGCAGCTTGCAGATGATCTGAAGGCCCAGCTAGAGCTGGCTCAGAAGAAGTTACATGATTTTCAGGAGGAGATTGTGGAAAACAGAGTAACTAGAGAAAAAGAGATGTTCAACTTCAAAAGGGCTGAGGTATATATCCTATGCACAATCTGTCTGCTTTAGCGTCTGTCTTGTTCGTTGAGCTTGCAGAGGGTTTCAGCTAAACACTCTTGGTGTCCAGTTTCACTTGATTTTGTCTTCATCAGGTCTTGGCTCTTTCAGATTTTGTCCGCTGATAACTGACAATACTTGTGGCATTAGGTGATCATGTTGTCTCTTGGATTTGGGGATGAAATAATGGGTGGGATGACTTAGCCAGCCAGGTGCACGTTCTCTTTGGTCGCTGAGGAAGCTGTGACAGAGAAGTAACTGCTCTTTCACTTGGTCTTCTGTTTTTATGCAGGAAGATATTTCTAGGTTGCGCAGGAAGCTGGAGACCACAAAGAAGCCTGACATGGTTCCCAACTGTGATGAGATCCTGATGGAGGAAATCAAGGATTATAAGGTGAGTGTCTGTGTGTCAGCTTCCCTTTATACTTCAGTCAGAAGGTATATAGGCACACTTCCAGTATCTGACATCTCTCATCTGTACCCTGGCACTGAAGAAACCACATTGTCCTTCTGAGGAATGGAAGGACCTTCACCTTGAGACATCTCTGAGCACAGCAGCTGGGCTGCAGGGCCCCTCACAGCTCTGTGTGTGTGTGTGTGTGTTGCAGGCCCGCCTGACGTGCCCGTGCTGCAACATGCGCAAGAAGGACGCGGTGCTCACCAAGTGCTTCCACGTTTTCTGCTTCGAGTGCGTGAAGACGCGCTACGACACCCGGCAGCGCAAGTGCCCCAAGTGCAACGCGGCCTTCGGGGCCAATGACTTCCACAGGATCTACATCGGCTGAGGATGAAAAACCTGGGGAATCTAATCTGTGCTGAGAGTTTCCTGTGGAAACTCAACACAGAGCCTCTGCTTATGCTGAGCCAGCCTCCTTCCCTCTCTGTCAGCTTCTGCCACCTGAGCTGCAGTGTCTTCTGGGAGGTGTTCTCAGGGTCTCGAAAGAAACCCACTCTGGATCTTGCTTCCTTTCTTGACCCTGTCCCTTTGGTCTTGCCCTCAGTTTTTGTGTGCTCTTTGTGCCTGAGAGGAAATTTCCCACCCCTCGCTTTCACACTGCCAAAGTGGGAACATGCAACTGCAGTGCTGCCATGGTGGGATGGAAGCTGAGCTGCAGCAGAGATTAGTGAGAGCTTTATTTGAGGGCTCTGCTTTGGTTGCTAATTAAATCCCATCAAGGGATGGCACTGCTCCTGGGAGGAAGTGTTTCCCAGTTAGCAGGCCCAATAGAGGCCAAGGAACTGAATCTGTAGACTCAGTGGAACAACTCCTTAGGTACCTGTGTATCTTCCTGAGTCAGGGCAAGAACCCCTGAGGGCTGCTGCACTAGGAAACATCCTCCTGACCCCAAACAAACACTAAACATCTTACTGTCCAAAAGAGGAGAAAGGAAAGATCTTGGAGACCCTTAGAAAGTAGCATGCCACTGATGAGCCTTGGTTGATGTGCTCACCTTCCCCTAGGCTGAGGCATTGCTGTCCTTGTCCTTCTCAGAAAAGGACTTGTAGCTGTTCTTTGCTGCACCTTTACCACAAAGGTTAATCTTGTTATGTACAAATTCTTATTAAAGCTGTTGTTTGGTTTATTTTTCTGCTTCTCTTGCCTCTGGTACTATCTGTCCTCCCATCCTTCGTGTCCAGTTCTTGAAAACATTTCTCACAAGCTTTGAAACTTTTGCAGTAGAGACACATAATTCCTTCCTTCCTCTGCTTTCAGAATGTGCTCAACTAGATCAACTTTTGTCCTTTTGGCTGTATCCCTAGTAGCTTATTCCTGACACAACAGGAGGGCCAAGGTCCTGCATTATTTCTGCAGTCATTGTATCATGGCTGCTGAGAATTTTGGCAGGGATGTGGTGTGGTTTAGAGTCTCAGTGCTCCTCCCTGTGCTTGGAAGGCTGCATTTGAAGTCTGCTCCTAAAATCAAAATGGAAAGTTGTTGATTTGCAACATTTCTTCCTAGAGTGCAGTGTTTTCCTTGTAAACTTAATTTGCATGGAAGGTGCACCTGTTAGAGGTTTGTCTCATTGGTGTCCCTTCCCTGAAGCGTGGAATCTCTACTGTCCTCCTGTATCCCCTCTCTGCAAGAAATATTAGATACAAAGTGGAAGGAGTTCATCACAGGCTCTTACACTATTCATTATTATCTTGGGAAAGACATTCAGAATATATGAATAAAGCCTTGCAAATGATGAGGAATCCTGAGAAGTGAGAAGGAACACAGCATCCTGCCTTTCCAAGGGGAACCTGGGCTGCTGAGAATTTCTGCCATGGTGTAAGATCTGTTAGAAGGAATGAGAGTAGAAGCCTCTTCCCTTTCACTGGAAGTTGCTCCCAGGATTACAGGTTCTAGCAGGAAGTTGGCGTGGTAGACCAACCACAGTGTGGTATGAAGAATGGTGTGGTAATGCTGCTGGTAGATTTTGGGGTACAAATACTTGTTCATCACAACCAGCACCTGGCTCATGAACAAATTGTCTGCATCTTCAAACAGCTTTGCTACAGCAACAAGAGCTCCTTTTACAGCTGTGAACAGCAATCTGAAATGAACAGCCCCAGCAGAGCTGCAAAGCCCCTCTGTCCTTCCCCAGTCACTCTTGTGACTGAAATTGAGCTTTGTGTGCATGCTGCCCAGGTTGGCTTCCTTCAGCTCATTGTAGGAAATGGATACTTCAAACAATCTGCATAAGTTTCACAGAGTTTTGGAAACTTGCATTCTCCCTTAAGAAGAAGTCTTGGGTTTGTTTTAAAATAATAGCTTCTTTCAAGCTCATTTTGGAAGTGACTGATTTTTCTCTCAGTGGATAGAATTTAAACACTGAGAAACAGTGAAAAATTTAGATGGTCTGTTTGCCAGAATGTATGGAAAGAATTCAAATTGATCAGGGCTAGAAGTATTGGGCTAAAAGAAGTAAAGGAGTGACACCCTTTATCAAAAGGTTCTCTGAATTTAGTGTCTGATGTGCTGAGGGCTGAGCAGCAGGCCTGAGCCAGAGCTGACTTACAAGATGAATTCTGGGCACTGCGTCATTAACCCCATCAGTATTTAGTGAAAACTAGACAACAAAGACACTTATGCTAGCTCTGTATAATCTTGTGCAGTTATCTGCAAGAAATGTATCACTTTAGGAAACTTTCCCAACTGCCATGAATAGAGGTTTGTTTGTAGGGTATTTTAGGGAAAAAGCTTCTCTGCCCAGGCCTGGACTCTTGGCCAAGGCCTGGCCCTGGCTGGTCAGGACATGTGCCATTAGATCCAGGAGTTGCTATGCTAAAAAGTCACTTTGTTCTTTAGTGTGTTGCAGCACAGGTACATCAGGCAGTCCTGCAACACACACAGAGCTGTGAGGGGCCCTGCAGCCTAGCTGCTGTGCTTTAGGATGGCAGTCATTTAGGGAATCCTAAACACAAGGGCAGTGGACTTCAACTGCAAAGCTTCTCTTTGCAATGGGATTGCATTTGCCCTGCAGCCTCCATGGGCAAGAGCTTTGTGGGAGCAGGGGCCATCACAGCCTGTGTTCTGGAAATAGACCCAGGAAAATGAGCAGATCCTGCTGGCTTTCGCTACTGCTGATCCTACCACCTACTCCTCTGGGAAGTTCCTTCAGGGAACTTTACACAAAGGACTTCCATGCTTATAGAGGTTGTGAGAACTTGTTACTTCCCAGTTCTGGATTTTGGAGCATTTCAGCACCTGTGTCCATGACCCTTCCTTCATCCCTAGCCTGCAGTAATTGGTCATTGTCACCTCCCCCTTGCTCCAGCTCATTTGCCAAAGGGCTGCCAAAGGCAGTGGAGCTGGCTCAGGATCCCTCTTGGCTTCTGGTCTCCAGCATGACCTTCAGAGGGACACTTGGACCACTTCCTAAAGAGCTGCCTGTGGGATGGGGGGTGGATTTGTCCTCCATGGGTGGCTCCTGGATGGAGTTTTATGCTCAGTGGAGTCCCAGAGTGTTCTCAGCAGGCCTCTGCAGCAAGTTCTTAGCAAACACGTGGCTCTGCTGCTATCCCAAATCCACACTTTCCTTGCCCAGACTGAGCGCAGGTAGGGCATGTGTTGCCATTTTCATGGCAAAAATCCTCCAGCATCACCTTTACATCTGCTCATTGCTTTGGGTAGCACAAATGACAAAACACCCACCTCAGCTGACAAATGTTATTTCTTGCTACAGCTGCACTGCTGATCAACAAATACAAAAGAATCAATTTCAGCTGAAAAATGTCATTTATTACAAATTGCTACACCCACACTGACGATATAGAACCATACAAATCTCAAGGTTAAAAAAAGGAATTTATTAGATTATTACAACAATGCTATGGAAACATTTACAAATGCTTCAGTTAACAAAACTAAGTATGTTGCCAACCTCTACAACAGCTCAATATACACAAAGATCAATTAGGTGCTTAACAACTTAATTTATTACATATTACTACAGGCTAAAAGCCCATATAGAAATACAAAAATATGCATTCCCTCTCTAAATAACCGTGTACCAAGAACTCAGTTGATAGAATTATACAACTATACCACTCCATACATGTTTAATTGGAATTAAACACCTACATATACACAAATTATAAATATATGTAACTATTACAATCTACAGATGTAAATATTGATTAAGTACAATTAAAAATATTACATACACTATATATGTACAGATATATAAGACAAACCTATGTATAAATATAAAAATAACACTATGCCAAGGCCAAGCTAAATATCCATACAACTGCATCAATACAAATATACAGCTATGTCATATCTGCTCCTATTAGATCCCAAGAGCTCTGGCTAGCAGCAGGAGCAGCATGGCGAGACTGGGGAATGGCCAGAACACTGTGTTAGTCCTGTGCAGTGTGTCATGTCCGGTCCCACCCCCTCCCTTCGAGCCAACCCCATTTTTGTCTTCATACAGGGTAGGTTTGCACTTCGCCCTTGTTTTTTTTCCTCAGTTTTGTTAGGTGTTCCTCCTGCCCCCTTGGGATTGGGTGTGGGGCAGTTCCACGCTAAGTGTCCTCTCTGACCACAGCGGTAGCACATAAGTGGCTGTCGTGGTGCTTGCAGTGGCAAGGGTGGTGATGGTGCTGATGCTGCTGCTGCAGAAATCGCAAGTTGCTTCCTCCTTTCTTCTTCAGCACGTGCTAACATGGGCACTTTGGTTGAGCAGGCTTCAACTAAAGTCATTATGGTGGGCGGTGGATCAATGGGCAAACCTATAGTAACTTGTTGACATGATTGGTTAGCATTGGCTTTCACTTGATTTAACAACAGAGTGTTGTGCAAGCTTGGATCATCAACCTCTTTTTCCATTAAAGTCTTTACCCTATTCACAGAGTCAATGAAGCGCTCATCCGGCCCTTGCTTTATATCAGTAAATCTGATAGGCAGGTCTCATAAAGGCAGTGAATGGAATGCCTGTACTGCAGCCTTTCTGATTTTATGTAAGACCCCCTTTGACAGAGCCCTAAGCTGGTCTTTGGGGTCTGTCCACTCCCCCTCGCTGCTCAGGTGATCCACAGTAATTACATATCCAAAGGCGTCAAGGGTGTTGGTGAACCTTGCAAAAGCTCAGAGCAGATTCCCCTCAAGGACCTCTTCCATGGCCCCTCCCAGAGCATGTACTCTGGTGATTTGAGAAGGCATGAAAGCAAATCCTTGATGTCAAAGGGTGTCAGGGTATTGGAGGAGAAAGTTGCCTTAAACAGGCTTTTAAAGAAAACACTCTCCCTCCCAAAATCCTCCTGGGCCCTTGCAAGTTTCTCTTTAATTTGAAATGAGAAAGACTCTCCACTGTGGAAGAAGCCTTTCCCCATCACCATAAGTAACAGGAGCAACTTGGAGGGGTATATCCTGTTCCTGGTTCTGGGCCCTTTGCTTGTCACATCCAGCTTCCAAAGCATGGGAACCGGAAGTGGGAGCGTGGGAACTGGAAGTAGGAAGAGGCGGGGTGGAGCTGCAGGGGGAGGAGGAGGAGGAGTCGTCATAGGCAGAACAATAACTTTGAGGGACAGGGGTTTCAGGAGGTGGGGCTGGAGTGAAGGTGGAATCAAAGGGGAAGGGAGGGGGAAGAGTTTGGGGCAGGAAAGGGTTGAGTAAGGGAAGAAAGGGATTATGGGAAGAAGAAGCACAAGAGGCAGGGCCAACCATGTGGTCTCTGCCATCTTGTGTCCTCCGAGGGCCATTTTGTGGGGATCGGGATAGAGAAGGAGAACGAGGGAAAAAAGGCGACTGGGGAGGAACCTCAAATCTAAAAACTTTGGGAGCAGAAACTGGGGTAGGGGGTTTGTGGGAAGGGTCTTTGACAGCATGGCCAGTGCTACCAGAGCAAGGGTGCTGGAGGGGACGTGGAGAGCCAGGAAGACTAAGGTTTGCCTGGCTACCCTGCACACTGTGGGCTGCTCTGCGCATCTCCCCCGGCATGGGACCGGGGCTTTGGGGAAGTGGGGTTTAGGAAGAAAGTGGGGTAGATGGCTGCCTCTGCATTCCCCCTTTCTCAATCGAAGTAAGCCAGATTAATACAAAGAGTGGAAGAAATGTAGAAGCAGAAATCTCCTTGATTTACCAAATCTGTTAATTTCAAGCCCACTTTATTCCAGAAGGAGACTGAAGTGATATCAGCTGGGGACATTAAGGGAAAATGCAAATGCAGTCAGCAGATAAATCTTTTAAAGAACCCTATAGAAAACTTTTTCCCCTCACCCTCAAGGAGACCCTCAACTTGAATAAAATTCCCTTGCTGCTGAGCTGAAAGTTTAGCACCCATGATGACACAATGTCAGCTCAAGCACACTCCACCACACACTCAGGAAAAGGGGAACTTAACAGAAAGGAAAAGATCAAGGGCTGGAATTTGTACAGAGGAAGGGTACCCGACACACACAGACACTCAGGGTCCCACCCAAACACACACACTGTCTCCTATCGGAGAAGAGGACACTTACAAATTCCAGCAGAGGGTCCTGCGAGTGCAGTTCTGGGTCCAGGAGACAGTCCTCGGTGCGAAGGATTGTTGCCTCCACCTTTGGGAGCGCCACTGGACAAAAACCGGTCTGCTTCTACCAAGGTAGTTGACATCCCAAAACTGTAAATCCCAGTCTATCCATGGGGTCATTGAAATCAGGGGCCAGACCACGTTGGGCACCAACTGTCGTATCTGCTCCTATTAGATCCCAAGAACCCCGGCTAGCAGCAGGAGCAGCACGGCGAGAGTGGGGAACAGCCAGAACACAGACAGTGTCTGATGCTGAACCTCTGGGTTGTGCAACCCCAAGCTGTGCGAAGGAGGCGACGACAAGGACCCAGACAAAGGAGTGCGAGGGAGGCTCCAACAGGTTTATTGTTGAAGGGAGGACAGGGAGAGAAGAGCAACAGATACTGCTGTATAGCAGCTTTTAAACAAGGGGTGGTACAATGGGTGGAACACAATAACAACCAATGGGATTCCTTGCAGGTGGGGACACAGGGGGTGGTACAGAAAATCACAACCAATGGGTTACACAAATGGGTGGATACAAAGTCGAAGTACCAATCAGGCATCAAGGAAGAGAGAACATTCCAGACACAGGGGTATATTCAAACTGTGATGGATAGGTGAGGGGTTGGCATATCTGGGAATTGACAGGGAAGGCTCTGGGACAAAGGGTTGGGTTAGTTTGATGGACAGAAAGGAAGGTGGGAACATTGAGGGCTGAACCAACTGTGGGAAAAATGCAGGGAAATTAGGAACATACCACAACACAGCTATACATCTGGATACATAAGTAAATATATTTACATATAGAAATAGGTCAATATACATATAAAATATTAAAATAGACATATATACCTATACAAATACCAATATACCTATTTAAAGAACCATGTACTTATAGCTACAACAATAGAAATAGATACCTACACATAGATTCCTCTGTACATAGGAAATAGAACTAAAAACATCGAACAACATGTATACTTAGATACATATATACACATATATGTAATCACATATGTGTATATACGGACATATATACATTGCACACATCCATAAATATAGAAATACTCCTATACAAATAGCAACACATGCATATAAATATCCATATTTATGTCCATACATCTTTAAACAGAACTACAAGCAGAGGGATTCTCCATCTTCAAAGCCTCTCCCTCTGTCACTTCCTCCTGTGCAGAGCAGCTCTCCTGGACAGGGACAGCAGATGGGCCATCTGGGAAGCAAAGGGAACACTGAATCAGTATCAGGATGTTTCTTTCCTCTGGCAGCACCTGCACTTCCATCAGGGAAGAGAAAATCTCAGAGCATCCCCACGAGCATTAGAAAGGAAAAGCAGGCAGAGCGGGCCGGGGTGTGGTGGGCGCAGCCACACCGGGACTGTCCCACAGCCGCCGGCAGCCCGGCACAGCTCCCAGGCCCTGCCGGCACAGCTGCCTTGCCCAAGGACAGTCCCTGTGCCAGCCGGGCCAGCTGCACTGAGCAGCCCCAGCACGGGCAGGGCCCGCTCTCGCCCAGCTGGGCAGTGTCCACGGCCAAAGCCCACGCCACCCTCACCCCCACCCTGCCTCACCGGCCCTCTGGCCTCACCCGGGTGGCAGCAGCACATCCCTGTTCATTGCTCTTGCTGGTGGCCTTCAGCTTCTTCCTGCTGGCTCCTGTCAGTCTGAGGCTGTGTTCAAGGTCCTCAGGGCAGCTGTGGCCAAAGTGGAGGCTCCGGAATTGGTTCCAAGACCTGGCAGAGCTGTAGTCCTGGACCCCTCTGTACTCCCTGCTGGCCCCCTCCATCCCCTCAGCCCTGCCGTCCCCTTGGCAAACCCCCAGCCCCCTTCAGTTTCTTCAGCCCCTCACCGTCCTCTCACCCCACTCAGTCCCTTTCTGACCCCTCCTGTCCCCTTAGACCCGCCTCCCCCTCAGCCTGTGCCACTTCCCTGTCACCTCAGTGCCACCATTGCCCTCTGCTCCCCCACACCCCTCAGTCCCCCCAGCACCTCAAGGTCACCGTCCCTTCAGCGTCACCGCCTCCTCAGCCCCCTCAGCCCCCTCTGTCTCACCGTCCTTCAGCAGCTCCTCAGGGGACAGTGCCTGGGGCCACCGGCAGCTCCCACTGCTCCAGGGACAGCCGGGGCTGGAACTGCTGCTCCGCCCAGTCTGGCCGCCAGCTCGGACCCAGCACAGAAGAGGGGACAGAGGGGGTACAGGGGGAAAAGCAGGAAAAGCAAAAGGTGAAAAAAGTAGTCGAGCGGGGAAAGAGGTAAAAATGCAGCGTAGGCCTACACAAATGTCCATCTATCCATCTAAACATCCATATAACTCTCAACTACGTAACTATGCAAATTTATAAATATAACTTCATATATGTAAAAATATTACTCTCTTTATATATAAATATACTGTGCAAATCTATAAATGTAACTACATATATTTAAATATAATTTATCATATCTATAACTATATATATACACACACCTAACTATACAGATCTATAAACATAAATATGTAGATGTATAAACACAACTGTATAAATCTATAAATGTAAATATATGTATATATAAATATAACTACAGATTTATAAATCTATGTATAAACAGAGGGATTCCACCTGTCCAATGGTCACAGGCTCGACCTCTGGTCCTTCTTCCCATGCAGGACAGCCCTCCTGGCGAGGTAGATCAGATGTATATCTGGGAAACAAAGGGAATGCTGAGTCAATATCGGCCTTTATGCATTTTTCTCCTTGGAAGTAGCTCTCCTTCTACCAAAGACTGTAAAAGATGGTGTGAAAGGCAGATGCTCACTTGGGAATTTGAAGCCTGCTCTTTAAAGAACAGGGATCCTTCCAAGTTTTCAAAACTATGTAAAGCATTGCAGTTATCTCGATAAAAGTCTCAGCACTCACAGTGCAAATGGCACCCAGGAGAGACTGAAACAAAGACAGTCCCAGCTCCCACAAGAAGCCCAGCCTTGTTCTTTCTCTATGCTGACAGAGCTCACTGAAATGTGACTGTGCTCAGTCCTCACTGAAATGGCTGAAGCTGAAGGGTGCTGTGAGCTGAGTTATGAACAAAATTGGCACGCGGATTGGTGACACAACTCCTGCAAGGTCAGGTTTATTCCCTGCTCTCTTGCCACAGCAAAGGACTCAGTGTCAGAGCCTCTGGAGAAGTGTGGAGGGCAGGGCTTGGGGAGGTTGCATCAGTGCAGGATTTGAACTAAAGGCACCAGGAAGCACCAACCCTGCAGACAAGAACTCAGCTCTTCTGATCTCCCTGTACTTGGCAGGCTCACAGTATGTCTCTCACAGCTCTCTAAACCAATGTGGGCTCTCTCCTTACCAAGCTTCTCAGGCTCCTGGGAACTGTTCCTGCAGCTCCTGGTGCCAGATGAAGCTTCCTCTGCTGCAGCCTTATTCAAAGGTTCCCCTCCTGAAGACTCAGGGGCAACATTAATATTCCCCTTGAAAGAGAAAGAAATAAACCCTTCTCCACCAGTTACACAAAACACCTGGTCCAACAACTCCAGGGCTCACATACTTAACCCCTTGTTCCTAACAAGAAGTCTGGGCCCCAAAGCCCTTCAACAGTCAAAATGGTTTGACTTCTCAAACAGTCCAAAAGCTGTCAAAGCTGACAATATTGAATGTGGGGGTGACACTGAACACATGGAATGGGTGCTAAGGAAGGAGTCCTGCCAGCTCCTGGCACAGGCATGTGCTCCTCCCTCCACAGCCCTGAGCAGAACAGCCTCATCCAGGCTGCAGCTTTGCAGGGACTGCATGGGAACACACATCTCTTCCCACAGAGATGCCCGAGAGCAAGATGACTGAGTTTTGGAACATGGAGAGCAAGACTGGCCAGTTTGCCCAGCTGAGGATTTCCCAGATGGAAACTGGACTGCAGACACCAGGTTACCGTGAAGACAAGGAAGCTGCAGCTCCAGCCCATCCCCACACACAGCTCTGGGAGCACCTACATGCACGGCAGGGCTCACACAGCAGCAGCAGCAGCAGCAGCAGCAGCAGCAGCAGCAGCAGCAGCAGCAGCAGCAGCCCAGCCCTTGCTTTGCCTTGGCCTTCCAACCCAAAGAAGCAGAGCCCACATCTGCTGTTGGAACAGAGGCACATCCTGCATGCCCCTCCCAGCATGGGACACTGCCTTCAGTGGCAATTCTCTACACACTCTCCTCGTATTTCCCATCAAACAAAGCCTGTTAGAACCTACAAAGCTTCCACTTCCTCACCACAAATGCCCCCCCCCTCCCCGCCCCCTACAAGAGGGATTCTTCCCAGGAAAAAGGAGCACCCATACAGGGCCAACACAGGTTCACACCTCTCATCCTTACTCAGGGGGGAGACTTTTTCATTCCCTCTTCTTTCAGAAATCTTGCTTTACCAAGCAAATCCTTCCCTGTCCATTCACAGCTGAATTGAAGGAGCCTTGGCTTCTCAGCAATGCAACAACATTCAAAAGCTCTCAGTCCAGCCCCTTTTATCCCTGTCCAATGGAGGTACCTGAGCAGAGGGAGACCTTTCGGGCAGGGATGGTGAAAGCATCTCCTCCAGTGTCTCAAGCACAAGGTCCAGATCCAGCGGCGGCAATTGCTCTTCACCAGGAGTATTCCATATCCAGCTGGGGGCTGTCCATGCTGCATAACCAGCACTGCAAACTGGAGCACTGGGGACTGACATGCCCAGGGTGGCTGCAAGAATCCAAACACAGTGGTCAGGCTCCAGAATGTGGCTCTGGGACGCAGAGCTCTATTGCTGCCTTGGATCAAACATCACAGGAAGCACACAGCAACCTCAATTCCAGAAATGTATTCAAACTTCCCAGGGAATTAGAAGAGTGAGTTCTTCCTCTTAAAAGGTATTTACTCTAATTGATGTGTATGTATATGAAAGGATGGATTATAAAATTTATCTACACATACACACAAATACTTGATAATCACAGGCTTTTCTATCTCCCCAGCAGCTTTTAGATTTGGTAGCTTCTGAGTTTCTCATCACAAGAGACCACAGAAAGTGGATTCATCCAGGAAGAGCCCAGCTCTTCAGACACACATGCTGAAATTAAACTGGGAGTTTATTCTAAAAACAACCTTGTGGGTGAGGCCATATTCTGCAGCTGCAGCTGTTCTGGGGACACACAGAGCTCATTGAAATTTAATATCATTATTTGCAGGAGAGACAGCCTGTAAATGTAGCAATGTACAGCTGGTCTACAGTTGGACATAATGAGTCTGATCACAACTCAACTGATCCAATTCAACTGACCTGGCTTGTTCTGGCAATCCCTAGAGGAACAAAGACCTTAGCCAATCCCATCTAAGCCCTGGATGTGGACACATTGCTGGCCAGAGATCTGGGCAGTGTAGAGATTCCCAACCAATAGGCTCTCCAAGCGCAGGAAATTCAAACTTGCTATAAAAGGGAGCTTGGAACAATCAAACAAGGCTGTTGCTCAGAACTCAAGAAGTTACTGTGTTGTGCATCTGTCTCCAACCCACGACCCTCAAGTTACAGGTGGTGCCCCCGCGTGATGTCAACAGCCATCTCTGCGCTGGAGCAGGGGAGATGAAAAAACAGTGTGGGAGCTGGAAAAAGCAGCAAGCTACAAAACAGTGGCAGAGCTGTTTTGCACTGGAAGACTGCTCAGATTCAGAATTCTTCTGCACCTATCCCTGAACACAGAAGAAAACAACCATTGGAGCCATGGGAGGATGGATCTCCATACAAGAACATCAAATTTTAAAGGTATGGTCTGCTGGTGTAGAAAAATGGGAGGTTGATTACAATCCAGAGGCATTGCAAGCTCTACTAATGTGAATACAGGACCATGGATTCTACACAACTAAAGAGGCTGCCCTTGATTTGAATACTTGGGTGCAAACAGGGCAGTTCATAATTAAAGCCACCTCTAGAGGCGACCAAAAAGCAATTAAAATTATTAAGCCCTCGAAACTTTCTTTAGACTTGATGAAACTGTTATAAACCGGTGAGCATGGGGAAAACTGGATGCCGGAGGAGACAGCAAGGGCAGTTGGGAACCCTACTACGCTTGCAGAGGGCGTGGCCTGACAAAATGGCTGCTCCACGCAGCTGTGCCGCCCTAAATGCACCCTGCCCACCGAATCCTTTCCCTGGAGAGCTGTTTCTCCCCCCTAACTCTGTGGCCCCGGCAGGCGAACAAACCTTGGTGGGAGACAATGGCCCAGATTACGCAATCAGCCCACGTGGCTGGGCCCCAGCATGTGGCAGGATTAAGGGAGGCAGCAGGACCCTGGTGTCATTCGGAGCCACGGCAAGAGGCGAATGTGCGCCTGTGCCTGCATGCCAGGCAGAGCCAGAATACCCCATGCCTGCCCCATGAGAGTATTGTGTTGCACCGAGAAGCTCCGTCCCAGCGCCGTGAAGAAGCCTCGTTCCTGCCCCATGGAGGTGTTGTGCAATGCCAAAAAGCTCAGTGCCCACACCATGGGGCTGCCACGCTGGACTGGCTCACTCCCGGGCTGCACGGAGCTGCTGTCCCCGCCCGGGCCATGCTGCCATTATGCCAGAGCAGCCTGTGGACATGAGTCAGCCACATGCAGTTCCCGAGACTGCCCCTCTCCCCCGCGAGCCACCCACATCTCTTGTCACCATGGAAATGTAATAAATGCTGTATATAATTTGGTTTTATTGCAAATATATGTTTCTGTAATAATGTAATAAATACAAGCTGTACCTTTAAATCAAAAACTCCCCCGCAACTGTCTCAGAAGCCACATATCCCAGCGCAAGCCTGAGGCCACCATCCAGGAATGCACCATCACCTTTGGTACCCAAGGAAATGAAATTAACAAGAGAAAGATGGGTGCACCTGGAGGAGATGGAGGCTCAGCTCCAATGGGTCCACCAATGACCCGCAGCTTAACTACAGATATGCATCTTATCCATGCTATCTAGACAGTGAATCCCAATACCAGATTCCCGTAATACTAATCATGGACTGTCTGTTTCTCGGAAACCCATTCAGTTGACCAGCAGCCAAAAATCAGGACTACATGAATATGGATTCTAAGCAGAGACCACAAAACAGACTGAAGCCGCACACCATGGAGCGAAACAGTGTATAAAAGTGGGACGCTCAGTGCACATGGTGTGAACTGTGGGGGTTACGGTGTGATAGAGGCCGTAGCTAAGTTCACCCAGTGGCGACCCCAAGCTCGCACACTGACCTCGATTGTGGCATTTCTTGATTGTTTCACCCAAATCTTTCAATAAAATTTCTTTTATTGATAATTTGGCTGATTCCATTTATAACAGAAATGCCCGGACCACCCCTGCCCGGAGCTGGCTGGCTCAGCCCACAAACTGTGCCCACAGCCCCACGTCTGCTGGCCATACCTGCCTGCCACTGCAACACGAGGGTGGGGCCTGAGATGATGTTGCCACAGATGCCCGGATCTTGTTACTACATCATACCTGGAAATACACTGGAATCAGGAAGTGCCAACACCAGGGTGCCTCACCACGCTCCCGCTCCCCATCCTGGCACCGTTCCTGTTGCTGCCATGGCACCATCGCATCTACAGCCACAAGACACCCACAGAGGGAACCCAAATCTCTACCCTGCCACCAGCTTCAGAGAACAAGCCCCTGCAACCCTGCCTGTGTTGGCTCCAGCCCCATCGATGTTTGAGTCAGAAGCTATCCCCATACATGACCCAGTGATCTTTTGGATGAAGGTAAATCAACAAGCGATTAGAAGTGGGGATATAGAGGGGGCTGAACTAATTTCTATACCCAAGTATCCACCATCATCAGAAAGCTGTCAGCAGAGAGGGGAGAGATAGCGGCATACCCAGTTATATGAGGTAATGGCAATATGCCTGACAAGTATGTACCCTTTAATTGGCAAATTAAAGGGCTACACCCTTTCAGAGCTACACTAACTGGCTGCTAAACATGAGCTAGGACCACCTGCTGTTGCAAATGTGCTTTGATTTATAACTGCTAGTAAACTGACCCCCTATGACATGAAGCAAATTGCAAAATTTACACTGCACTACAGTGCAATGTTTGAATCAACATGGCAATCCTATGCAGAGAATCAGAGACTGGAAAATTCAAGGGCTCCACAACAAGATCCATGCTTTGGGGAAGGGATTTCCCAACTTACGGGACTGCCCCTCGTGGAAAACCCACAGACTCAAGCCTTCCTAAACCCCCCAGTCCTAGCCCAGGCAAAAGACTTAGCAATGCGAGCTTTAACAAAAGCTATAAATTATGTCTGTACTTATCAAAAGTTCCTCAAGTATAAAACAAAACTCCAATGAATTATATATGCAATTCGTGGAATGTTTGCAAGATGCTATGGAAAAACAGATAGCAAACAGTAAAGCAAGGAGCCAGTTAATACTACAGTTAGCACAAGATAATGCTAAAATGAGGACTGTAGAAAAATTATAGATGCATTACCTAAAGAGAATCCATCCCTAGAGGATATGATAAATGCGTGTGCTAAGGCTGTGACTGGATCTCACAACATGGATATTTTAGCTAATACTATTACAGCTGCTGTTAAACAAATACCCCATTTCTTCAAATGCAGACAAGGCCACATAAGGGCAAGCTGTCCACACCAGCCTATACCACAGGGGACACTTCAAGAGCAGAGGGGCATGAATACAAACTGCAACCCATGTGGGAAATTTGGACATATGACAAAGGTATTCAAGTCTAAATTTCGTGTTCATGGACAATCTCTCCAGAACCAGGGAAATAGGAAACTGAATGCGAGAGGAAAATGCATGATGACACAAGTATTTTCCCACCCTCCAGTACAAGCCTGTGTGACTGACTCACAGCCAGGACAAGTGGATCCGCTGGCATGGATGTATCCACCTCAGTCCCAATAACCATAAACTCATTACAGGTACATTAAGTTCCTCTCGAGGCCCAGGCACCCATAGGGAAAGGACTGAATGCACTGCTTCTAGGAAGATCCAGTGCCACACTGCAAGGTATCTTTGTGCACCCTGGTGTCATAGATGCCAACTTTACAGGACAAATACAAACCATAGTATCAACCCCTACTTCACTCATGACTATCCCTGCCAATACCAGAGTTACTCAACTAATTCCTTTTAAGTCTTCTGTCCCCAAAACAGATTCTAGGGAGCAAGGAGACCAAGGCTTCAGATCAACAGGACAGCCTCAGGTTTGCGGGACTCGAGTCATAGGTGAGCAAAGACCTAATATGGTTTCTACTGTTACGATGTCTCAAGCAAAGCCTTCACAGATAAATATCAGTGACTTGATTGACACAGGAGCAGATGTCACCATCATCTCTGCCCACACTTGGCCTCCATCGTGGCCCACCGAGCTTGCTGGATCTGTTTCTGGCCTTGGAGGGACCACACAAAGCCATTTGAGCAGCAAGCCTGTTTTGGTAAAAAATCCTGACGAACAAACAGCTACAATTTGGCCATACATCACTGCTGCACCTCTTAAACTGTGGGGGAGGGATGTTCTATCTGTATGGGGAGTCCAGGTGGGGACGGATTTTTAACAGGGGCCGCTGTATTAGAGGGTGTAAAGTAGCCCACACGAGCTCTAAAATGGCTCACTACTCAGTCTGTGTGGTGTGGTCCCTTGAAAAGGAGAAACTAGATGCCCTAAAAACCCTGGTAAAGGACCAACTAGTTCAAAGGCACATAGAGCCATCTATGAGCCCTTGTAACACGCCAGTATTTGTTACAAAAAAGAAATCTGGTAAGTGAAAGTTGCTACATGACCTGAGAAAAATCAATTCCATAATCGAGAGCATGGGTGCTTCCAGCCTGGTATGCCATCCCCTGCCATGATACCTGCCTCCCAAGACATCCTGATTGTGGACTTAAAGGACTATTTTTTCACTATTCCATTGCACCCGGATGACACCCTGAAGTTTGCTTTTACTGTACCTTCTATTAATAACACTGCACCAGTGCAACATTATCAATGGCGAGTACTTCCCCAAGGATGAAAAACAGTCCCACAATTTGTCAGTGGTATGTTGCTCAGGCACTCTCATCAGTGAGAGAAAAATTTCCAGGGCCATACTGTTACCATTACATGGATGACATTTTGATTGCAACCCAAACCAACAAAGAACTCTCACTGATTCAACCAAGCCTGTTGCAAAGATTAAAAACATTTGGGCTGCAGGTAGCACCAAAGAAAGTGCAGCAGCAACCACCCTGGAAATATTTGGGACTCAAAATAATGAGCCAAACTATAAAGCCACAAACAATTCAGTTTTATACCAAAATTCTAACTCTAAACGATGCACAAAAAGTTTTGGGTACCATCAACTGGGTCAGACCTTACTTAGGACTGACAAACTCTCAATTAGCACCTTTGTCTGGCCTCCTAAAGGGTGACCCTGAATTAACTACCCCCATAAAATTAACCAGAGGCAAGAGCTGCTCTTGAAACAGTAGAGCAAGTCATCACAAACAGACAAGTCCACTGGATATGTGCAGA
Source organism: Phylloscopus whistleri (assembly GCA_017589585.1). NCBI lineage: Eukaryota > Metazoa > Chordata > Aves > Passeriformes > Phylloscopidae > Phylloscopus > Phylloscopus whistleri. The sequence goes on from JADMLD010001233.1 coordinate 35,544, forward strand.
GGTGTGTATCATTCTCATTGTTACTTTCATCCTACTGGCATTGGACAGTGGAATACTGTGCTGGTTTGAAAGCAAAACCAGTGAGATTCCCGGTCAGAGATACAATTTAATAGGAGAAGAGAGGAAAAAAGGTAAAATAAAATACATGGAATAATACAACCTAACACCCTGTTGGTCAGGGTGTTTGAAGCAGTCCAAAGGTAAGTCCTCCTGGAGTGGCAGATGTGGTTCTGCTGGAGCAGAGATGATCCTGAGAGAGGAGGGTCCAGCGATGGTGAGAAGGGTCCAGTCTTCCTCCAGGAATCCGGTGGAACCAGATAACTTGTGCTCCTGTGTCTCAGTTTTTATCTAGGTAGGAATGGTTGGCTCCTCCCACTGGGTGGAGCATCTCACAATGGAATATGTCCTGCCCTTAGTGAGCCTTAATGGCCCATTAGCAGAAAATATCCCCCTGGAGGGAGGACAGGTGGTGAAAGAGATAAGAAACAATGCCCCACCTGGTTTTAACAGTTGGCCCATTATCAGAGGGCATCCGCCCCCCTCCCCCCAGAGTTACAAGAGAGAAAGAAAAACATCTCCCCAGATGCTTTCAGCATATGAAATAGAATACACATCCTTGGCTCCATAACCCAAGACAAATACACACTGGCCTGATCCTTTGCACATTCTAGAGCGGATGTTCCTACCTGACCAACCAAAAAAGATAGCACCTACCATCTTTGAACTGATTGCACAGTTCATTATCAAAGGTTGTTGCAGGTGTTTACAATTGAATGCTAGAGATCCTTCAAAAATTATTATTCCTGTGACACAAGAGCAATGTGAATGGTGTTTTGCTGCAGTACATGCTTACAAAGTACTTTGCAAAATTTTTCAGGACAAATCACCATTTACCAAGCCACAAATTGCTGAAGTTGAGTAATGAAAGCATACTCTCTAAAACCTCTAAATAGCCAAACACCATTAAAAGGTGTTACAGTGTTTACTGATGCTTCTGGGAAAACAGGAAAGGCCATTGTAACATGGAAAGAGGAAGATGAGTGGCAGACATTGGAGGGTTATGAAAATGGATCACCGTAGTTAGTAGAACTACATGCCATGGCTATGGCTTTCCAACATTTTCCCCACACTCCTCTAAATGTTGTGACTGATTCTGCCTATATTGCTGATATCACACCGAAATTAGATTGAGCACTGCTAAAGGAAATTGATAACGCACAACTATTTAACTTACTAAAAACTCTGTGCCACACTCTCCAAGCTAGGACTTGCCCCTATTACATATTACACATCTGAAGTCACACAAATTTACCAGGCTTCATCACAGAGGGCAATGCTCGAGCAGATAAGCTAGCTGGCCCTGTTTAGGCAGCACCACAGCCAGATGTGCTGACACAAGCAAAAGCATCACATGATTTTTTCCACCAAGGTGTTTAAGCATTACAATGACAGGTCTGTCTGTCAAACACAGAGGCTCATAATATAGTTAACACTTGTGCTGACTGCCAAGGTCACACTGCACCACTGCAGATGGGGGTAAACCCTCGTGGACTACATGCTTTTCAAGTCTGGCAAACTGATGTCACACACATCCCTGATTTCGGACATCTAAAATACGTACACGTATCCATTGACACCTTTTCATCAGTAATATAGGCTACAGTACAGTAGGAGAAAAAGGTCAGGATGCCATCGCACATTGGCAGTCAGCCTCTGCTGCTTTAGGTATCCCCTGTACCATCAAAACAGACAATGTATGTCCTGCATACATTTCACAGAAAACAAGACATTTCCTACAGCTCTGGGATGTGTCACACCACACAAGTATCCCCTGCTTAGCAACAGGACAAGCCACTGTGGAAAGGGTGCACGGCACTTTAAAACGTATACTTGAAAAATAAAAGGCAGGAATGTGTGGTGAATCCCCAGAGACCAGGGTAGCTAAGGCTGTCTATACACTGAATCATTTGAGAGTATTAAAGAAGTCCCAGAACCCAGTCATTTTAAATCACTTCCTATCACTACAGCCATCCAGCAATAATCAGTTGCCAAAACCCAAGGTAATGGTATGAGACCTTATCACTAATAAGTGGGGAGGTCTGTGGAATCTCATTACCTGGGGACGGGGGTGTGCCTATGTTTCTACGGACACTGGAACACATTGGGTACCTGCCTGATGTGTCCATCCTGCCTTACATCCTGTCTAGGACCAAAAGGAGCATCCTCTTGATGGTTTGTCAACAGACATTGTGGAGCCATGTGCAGAACAGGGATAGAAATAGCTTGTTCACCTACCTCATGGAGATCTGAGACTCTCAAAGTGACAGTTCATTTAAGGATTCTATTTGTTTACAAACTGTTTCTCTGTTTACAAAGTGTTTTTTCTGTTCACAAATTGTTTTTCTGTTATTTTCTCACAGTTCTAAAAGTTGAATGTTTTTTTGCTTTAGTGTTAAGTTGTAATTTGTAACCATAAGCAGCTAACATGTGACATGCTAGCCTAGAGGATTGTGATCTCGCCTGACAGCTCCTGGAAGTGAGTGCTGTAGGTCTAGTGGTATATGGGACACATCATTGGCTGAGGAGAATTAAGTTTGTCAAAACCTCATCCAAATTAAACCCATGCTGTCTTCTGTTACCCTATCTGCAAAAGGGCCTTTGCAAATGGGACAATAAAAACCAATTTGCATTTTTAATTTAAAAAAAGGGAGGAGATGTAGCAATGTACAGCTGATCTACAGTTGGAGACATAACGAGTCTGATCACAACAGATCCAATTCAACTGACCTGGCTTGTTCTGGCAGTCCCTAGGGGAACAAAGACCTCAGCCAATCCCATCTAAGCCCTGGATGCGGACACATTACTGGCCAGAGATCTGGGCGGTGCAGAGATTCCCAACCAGTAGGCTGTCCAAGTGCAGGAAATTCAAACTTGCTATAAAAGGGAGCTCGGAACAATAAAACAAGGCTGTTGCTCAGAACTCAAGAAGTTACTGTGTTGTGCATCTGTTTCCAACCCACGAGCCTCATGTTACATGTAAACTCTGCAATATCCTATCAGGGTCCTAGTTTGGCTTCATTCAAAGAAAAATGGTAGTTCACCGGACACTGACCAGTTGTGGACAAATGTCTTTTGCCTCACCCTTTGACCCTTACAGAGAGGCTGTATGGAAAATACCCAGAACACCCTCCAAATCTGCAGCAAGGACAGGAAAAGCAGACAGAGGTTGTTTTTGTAATCACGGTCTGGCTTCCTAGTACACTTGACACTTTGTACCAGATTCTTACTTGAGTTGTACACATGACAGAGCACTGAAAGAAAATACTTCAAACAATCATTTTTCGTGATCTTTCTGAAAAGCAACTCTTTCCCTACCGGATGGGCTGTAGGCTGGCAAGTGCTGCTGTGGAGTTATGCAGCTGCTGCTCTCTAGAAGGGCCAAGGACGTGCTTTGATGGTCCACAGGAACCGGTGGAATGCTGAGCTCAGGCTGGAGTTGAAATTTGTGTGTGCCTGGCTCCTCTGATGAAACCCCAGGAAGTCCAGAGGTGACAAACACTTCCTTGGCAGGTGCCGGGGAAGCCTCACGCTCTTGAGGACCTGGACTTCACCTGGAAGGGCCTTGAGGCAGCTCTGAATGCTCAGGTGAGGCAGCACTGAGGTTCTGGTGCAAGGAAGCTGTGCAGCAGTGAGGGAAGAAGAAGGAAGGAAAGGGATGACCGTATGGGAGAACAGACGAGAGATGGAGTGGGGAGCAGGGTGGAGCTTGTGGATCGAGGTATCTTGGCTTTGGTGGGGTACAGGCCATGGTGTGGGCAAGCACAGATATGAAAAAGAATTTGGAAAAGAACTTCATACATAACTAGCAAAGTCTTTGAAACTATATAGTTCTGTAAAGGCTGCCAAATAATGCAAACAATTGCTTAAGGATGTGGCTGTTTAAGGCTGTGGCCTATTTGAGCTGTAACAAGTATATAACACTGTACTGTGAGAATAATGTCTGACGTCTATGATTTCAACCTTAACTTCAGCTCCTTTTTACTCTGACTTCAGCTTAGACTTCAATAAACTTTAATTTCAATTCAAATTCCGACCTATTTTTGCTCAAGCTTTGGCTTAAGGCTCCCTGCTTAGACTACTTTTGTAGCCCCTGTTTTGAAGTCCCATCTCTCAGTCATGCGGCAAGGCTGAGTCACTATCAGTTTTCGGGTGTGTTTCCTTTGGCAGCAACTGTACCTCTGTCATGGAAGACAAAACCTCCCATCCTCCCAAGCAGGGTGAGAAAGAAAAAAATCCCCACATGTTTTGGGGCTTTGCAACAACCAATTCCTTGTCTACTTAGCACTCCTCTCCTTATTCATCCATCTGAGAAAACTGTCCCGCTGCCATTCCTTGGCAGGAGGCAACTGCCAGAAACCCAACTGCCAGGTCTCTTTTCATTTAAAGGTACATCATGTTTTTATTACACTATTACAGAAACATATATTTAAAATAAAACCGAAATATATACAGCATTTATTACAGCTTCCAAAAGGTGCCGGGCTGGGCTGGCGCGGCTGTGCCCACTTCAGGAATCCCAACTTTTGCCGGGATTGCCCCGACCTCCTGCTCCGTATCAAGCGCTTGACCAGGGCCAACAGTCAGCGGCTGGCGGTGGGGCTGGAGGTGCAGAGCCGCCAGCCCAGCCACTTCCAGCAGCTCCACACGGACCGGCCCCTGCCCGCCTTCCCCACCGGGCAGCCGCCCAGAGCCGGTGAGACACGGGGGGAGCTGTGGGCGCGGAGGGTGGCGTGGGCTTTGGCCGTGGGCACTGCCCGGCTGGGCGAGAGCGGGCCCTGCCCGTGCTGGGGCTGCTCAGTGCAGCTGGCCCGGCTGGCACAAGGGGCTGTCCTTGGGCAAGGCAGCTGTGCTGGCAGTGCCTGGGAGCTGTGCCGGCAGTGCTGGGCTCCCGGCAGCTGCGGGACAGTCCCGCTGTGGCTGCGCTCACCACACCCTGGCCCGCTCTGCCTGCAGCTGGCCAGCCCTGTGCCGTGGCTGGCGCTGCTCCTTGCCCAGCCCTGGGATGCTTGGGGAGCTCTCTGGGAGTGTGTGTGAGCCGAGGGCTCGGTCGTGGTCAGGCCCAGCGGGAGGGAGCCTCCTGTCCCGTTTGGAACAGCGGGGAAAAGACTGGGCAGTTGGGTTTCTGGCAGTTCCCTCCTGCCAAGGAATGGCAGTGGGACAGTTTTCCCAGACAGTTGAACAAATGGGGGAGAACTAAGCAGACAAGGAATTGGTTGTTGTAAAGTGATGCACGAAAGATTGGCTGGGTGTAAAACCCCATAGACCAGTGTCTATGCAGGTATTTGTTGATTGTAGCACTGGAGGTGAGGGGGATTTCTCCTAGCTCACCCACTTTTGTCAAGTGCTGTGGTATATTTATACAGTAAGTATTGCTTAATATTACTATGTCATTATAACATCATCATATATGCACCACAACTAATTTACATAGTGTGATCTCATGCTTATAAATAGTTCTATTGCACTGTGCTTGCATCTCCCCAATTCCGGGGGTCTTTGAAAGTCTTCTTCGTGTCTTCCAGTCTGAACTTTTCAACTTTGTCTTCAGAGCATGCACAGTTACGGTGTTCCTTGGTTTGTCTGGTCCTAACTAGTCTAAAGTCTTTATTTTGTGGCTAATTTTTACTTTACCTCCCCCGACTGTCTCAAAAGCCACATACCTCAACCCAAGCCTGAGGCCACCATCCAGGAATGCACCACCACCCAAGGAAATGAAATTAACAAGAGAAGGACGGGTGCACCTGGAGGAGATGGAGGCTCAGCTCCAATGGGTCCACCAATGACCCGCAGCTTAACTACAGATATGCATCTTATCCATGCTATCTAGACAGTGAATCCCAATACCAGATTCCCGTAATACTAATCATGGACTGTCTGTTTCTCGGAAATCCACTCAGTCGACCAGCAGCCAAAAATCAGGACTACATGAATATGGATTCTAAGCAGAGACCACAAAACAGACTGAAGCCGCACACCATGGAGCGAAACAGTGTATAAAAGTGGGACGCTCAGTGCATATGGTGTGAACTGTGGGGGTTACGGTGTGATAGAGGCTGTAGCTAAGTTCACCCAGTGGCGACCCCAAGCTCGCACACTGACCTCGATTGTGGCATTCCTGGATTGTTCCGCCCAAATCTTCCAATAAAATTTCCTTTATTGATAATTTGGCTGATCACTTTTATAACAAAGCTCTAGGGGTTGAGCTGGCGCACGAAACTGCCAAAGTGCGTGGCTTGGAAAGAGTCCGGCGCCTCCCCCGTCCCTTTGCTGCGCCCCCCATGCCTGGCTGAGCAGCTCTCGCTCGAAGAGGGAGCGGTCGATGAGCAGTCCCCGGGCCTGGCTGTCCCAGCGCACGGAGCGGACGCGGGGGCTGTTCACCAGGCGCCACAGCTTGGCGGGGAAGTTGCTGGCATTGAGCCCGGCGGGCAGCGGCAGCTCGGCCATGGCGTGGATCGCCAACTGTTGCCACAACGCCTGCACCGCAACGGCCGCGGCTGCGCCAGCGGCGCGTGGCCTGAGGGGGGCGCTGCGCTTGGCCCCACGCGCGCCCAGTGCAGCCCCAGCGCGGGCCCGACTTGGTGGGGACGAGCACCGCAGAGCCGGGGCTGCGGGCACAGCGCGGGCGTGGTGGCTCCCAGGGCTGGCCAGGCACGGCAGGGCATGGCGAGGTGCAAACCTTTTCTTTCTCTGGCTGCAGTCATCCCTCTGCCTTTGCTTTGCAGCACAACCCCAAACCACCAAGGCAAGGTAAAAATAAAACTGTTTCGCAGGCAGTCAGCCTCTCCAGTAGCTATTGATGCATGCGGTTATTCCCCTCCCCAGGCACAAGACATCTCACTTCTCTTTGTTGAACTTCATCAGATTCCCCTCAGGCCAATTCTTTAGCCTGCCAAGGTCCCTCTGAATGGCACAAGCAGTTGGTGTATCAGCTGCTCCTGCCAGTTTTGTATTGTCTGCAAACTTGCTGAGAGTAAACTGCTCCTGCAGCCCAGCCATTAATGAAGACCTTAAAGAGTATCTGCTTCTGGGGGTTCAGAGCACCAATGACCTGCCTCCAGCTCTTCTTTGTCCTACTGATGGCAATTCTCTGGGCCCAAGCACTCAGCCATTTTTCAGTCTCCCCCCCCAGGCATTTTGACAGTTTGTATTTAAGGATGTTGTAGAAGACAATCTTAAAGGCTTTGGTAAAGCTGGGGTAGACATCATCCACTGCTCTACCCATATCCTATCAATTTAGCTGTCCTATCATGGGCATCAGGTAGGTTAACCATTACTCCTGTTATAGATGGCTAATGTAGCAGTTGGGTTTCACTACAATTTATTTATTTTAGTTATCAGGTTGTCATTATTTGAAAATACTTATTGTAAGTTTTAAACTGCTTTTTGAGTATGGAAAATTTGTAATTGCTTATCAGCAATGCAAAAGAGGAAGCAAGACTTGTATGGGATATAAGATTTGCTTGCTATCATAAAGTGTATATTTAAAATATGCTTGCTCTGAAAATATGTAAGTAAAATAGCAAAAGCAAAAAACCAGAAAACCACAAAAAGAGAAGCATCAAGCTTAAAGTGGCATCAGAAGATAGTCAGAAGACCACCCTAGACTACTTAAGTCTGTGACTCTTGAGTGCTGCAGAGATCTAGAACAAAACTTGTGGTCAACAAGCCCAAAATAAAACCATAACATCATTTAAAAAAGAAATGGAGCTGTAACGGTTGTCTTGGTTTAGAAAGACAGGTATCTGCCAGGGAAACTGGGGTTTCCCTTAGAATGGAGAATGTAAACCCCTCAGCCCCATCAAATTATAATTTTGCAATTAAGGGCTCTCAGGCAAAGATTTGGAAACAGAAATAACAGTTCTTTACTAGGAATATCAATAATACAAATGTGGTAGAAAAACAAACCCACCCCACCAAACCAGCAAACAAATAAACAACAATTTTGGAAAACCCTGACAGAGTCAGAGCTACAACCTGACACCCTGTTGGTCAGGGTGTTGGAAGCAGTCCAAAAGTAAGTCCTCTGGAGTGGCAGATGTGGTTCTGTTGAAGTAGAGATGATCCTGTAGCCAAAAGGGTCCTGGAGTGGTGAGGAGGGGTCTGGTGATGGTGAGATGGGGTCTGGTCTTCCTCCCAGAAATCAGGGTGAAGCAAGAGAGCTCCTGTTCCTGAGTCTCCGTTTTTCCCAGGCAGGAATGGTTGGCTCCACCCACTGGGTGGGGCATCTCACAATAAGATGATGGAATGTGGATGTTTTATTTTGGGAAGGGGAACAGCTTTAGGAAGAAAACAGCCTGGGGAGTCTTAATGGCCCATTGTGAAAAGAGATAAGAAACAATGACCTACCTGGTTTTAACAGTTGGCTCATTATCAGAAGGCATCCACCCAACCTCTCCTCCCAGAGTTACAAGAGGTAAAGAAAACAAAAAACAGAAAACCAAACCAAAACAAACAAACAAACAAAAAAAACCCCAAAACCCCAAACATCTCCCCAGCTGGTACCAGCAGATGAAATAGAATAAACGTTTTTGGTTCCATAACCCAAGACACGGTATAAAAAGACTGCTTGCTAAGGAAGTAGGTGTGCTGGCTTTGCCAGGCACCCAGGCCTGCTGCTTTTGCTTTATGTATATTTATTCCTTATTATCATTTATTAAACTCTTAAAATTGAAAGGGAGTGGGCTTTGTTTCTCACAACTCCCAATCAACTTCTTCTCCATTTCTTTGGAATAGTTTCCAGGATTAGTTACTCCATCACCTTTCCAGGGATGGAGGCAAGGTTGGCTGAGTGACCTGTATTTTCCTGTATTGTCCTTCTTACTCTCTTTGAAGGCATCACTTTATTACAGCAATTCTGGCTGTTTATAGCTAGTCAATTCCAGCAAAAATAACCAGTCAGAAGAATGAAGCTCTAAATACAATCTATTAAATTCTTCTTTTTGCTACCATTCTATGCCACAAGAAAGGTCTTGCTTTCTTTCCAGTATTAGACAGCTGATTAAAAAAACAAAAACCAAACCAAACCAAACCAAACCAAAACAACAACAAGAAACCCCCCCCCCAACAAAACAAAACCAAACAAGACCAAAGTCTCTCGTAATAGATTATAATTATGCCTATTTTTCAGAAGACACATAACTTAGATTTTCTTTCAGGATTATACAGAGATGAAAGGACTTGAGATCTTCCAGAATTTTTTTTTTTTTTTTTTTTTGTTATCTCCAACTGTTTGGAAAACTTAGAATGTGGTGAAGACATAGTGCTTTTGAAAATCCCATTCTGAAATTTTGTAGACTTATATTACATATAAAAGTGCCTAAAAGAATTTTAGGCAACCTGTAGCACAGATTCCTCACTTTCAAAATGAGGAAATGTCAGAATTTGTTTGATTTTTTTTTTTTAATGTTGTGTTTCTGATTCCCACATTTTTATATGCATGTGTATCTTTTAGTATCATGGTCACATACTTCATTTTCCATCAGATCCCAAAGTCATCAGTGCTCAGAGTGACCAATGAACAACTACTCAATATTCTTTTTCATCTCTTTTATTTAATAATAAACTCAGACATGATTGGTCTTTTGGGAATCCAGCACAATACTTGTATGCAAGGTTTGCAGGGAAGATTTAACTATCAAGCGCTGTGAATTTTCCCTTCTCTCCTTTTCCTTTCCCCTTTTCCTTCATCTCTTGCCTGGCCTCAGAGCCCTTTCTTCTCCTCTCAAGTCCTCTGTTGTGCTCCTGTGAAGCTCTCACCAGCAGCTTCCCCAGCACGTGGCAGCACAAGTCTTCAAACAGCAAACCCAAACTCTGGCTAAGAGCACAGACACTCCCTCAGCCAGCTCGGCTTTCAGCTACCAGGGCAGCAGCACAGAGGAAAAGGGGTGGAAGAGAGAGCCTGAGGATGCTGCCAGAGCACCACTTGGGCAATCCAGGGTGAGAGGGCTTAAATTGCTGTTGAATCACACTGTAGGTGACACAGGAGGCTGCTCTGCCATGGCCAAGGGCTGTGCCATCAATGCAGACAGGCAGTAGAAACAGGCTCTTATGCCGGGGATAGTAGGCTCCATCCACACCAGAACTTTGTCAATCTTGCTAAAATCTCTCTTTGTCCTTATGTCTTAACATTGACAGTGGGTTGGACAACAGAATAGAGATGACATGAAACAATTGATTATAACTTGTAAACAAATTTCCATGGTGGTGGGTTTTTTTTGGTTTGTTTGTTGTTGTTGTTTTTTGTTGTTGTTGTGGTGGTGGTGGTGGTGGTGATGTTTTAGTTAGGTTTGGAGTTTTTTGCATGTATGTGAGGCTTAAATGTGTCATGAAGTTCTTGTGCATTCATCAGGCTGTACAGTGCCCTCCACAGGGATTTCCTTGGCTATACACAAGTTCAGAGACCAGCATGTGGCAACTCAGGCCGAGCACAAAGGAAGTACAGGATGAGTCTGCCAGGTGCTCTGTCATAATAGGCACTGTTAGCTGTTATCCAGTGCATAAGAAACACATACCATCTGCTTCAGATTCTCCTAATAATGCACACTGTTCTTGTTTTGTATGATGCAGCTCTCTTAAACCTCTATTACACTATATCTGCACAAGCATTCACCCAGATGTTTGCTAAAAAATTTCTGTTCCAGCTGAAAAGCACAGGGTACACTATGCCCTGAGCAGCGGCAGTAGATAAATGGACATATACAGACTTCAGGAGCAGAAGCGGCATTAAATCTATGGCAATATAGGTGTAGGTGTGAAAATACAGAAATCCTTGAATAGCTGCACAGCCACACATCTCCACTAGGTTCTGCAGAATGGCATCAAATAATGCATGTGTATCGAGACGATGAACTAGTGCTGCACTAACTTGTCAGTCAGAAGAGCTGTGGGAGGCAGGAATTAAAGGTGATTTTGGAACAGGAAGAAGAAAGGGAATGACAAATTCCAGGTGGAGACAGAGTGGCACTGCTCTGCTGTGCCAAGCAGAGCAGGGAACAAGTTGCACATTACTAGAAAAGAAGAGTTTTTTTCTAAAAAGAAGCCATGCTATGCGAGCATTAGTGTTCTTTCCACAGCACACAGTTTAGAACATGAATATACTGGAAAAATATCCTCTCCTGACTTCATCTGTGATTTGCAGGTAGGAAAAAATGACAGTTTTCAAAACAGAAAAAGAGCATTTACACTGAGGAATTCCCTAGAGCTGCCTGGGAAGGTTGCACTTCAGAGAAGGCAATGACGTAATATATGCCTCAAAAAGAAACTTAGTTTAGCCTTGAAAATAAAAACACAGAAACACATATTGCAAATATTAATCCATTTTATACACTGAATGGCTATGACTCTGTAACTTTTATTTCAAGGTACAAGTATTCATGTTTTTCCACATTTATTTTTAAGTAAGACTGTAAAAATAAAGTAAGGAAAAGCATGAAGTACAGTTAATACTGTTTAAAGAGTGATGTTAAATACAGGCAGAATCAAATAGTGTCAAACCATGTCAAGCAATTTCTAAAGCAATCTGAAGTCTGCTGGTAAGTCGCTGACTGAATTTTAACGGTACATGAAATTTTTTATTTGCATGTCCAAAACGGCACATGTGTTCTGCAGGTCTTGTGTTGCTGAGACCACTGAACTAAATTCTAGATATCCGATTATCACAGACTTGACAACCCTTCCTATACAATCTTGGAGCAGCCCAGAAGAGCAAAGACAAAAATTTAAGTAAAAGTGGTCCTTGCTTTAGATGGCTTAAAATAATAAAATGTGAAGAATATTAAAGCTTTTTTGTTATTACTTTTCCTAGATGGAAACCATATAGTCTGTGATCTGAAATGTCTCTTATAATCCATGACTGCACTATCTTATTACCAAGAGCACAAATATTAGCTGAAAGAATGAATCATGCTGCACATGGATAATCAATAGATTTTATAATATGGTCTAAGTAGTAAGAAATCTTTGATATTGAACTACATTGCTGGTGCCTCAGCAACCCCCAGATGAACAAGTACAATAATCAACTTTGTAATTTATGAATTTTTCTGCCTTTCTAGACAGGATGATGATACTGGCCACTTGTGTTTACAATTCTGCATCATGTTGTTTAATTGTCATTTTATGATTTCTTAAAGTATCTGTTAATCATTTTTTTTTCTACTGGCACATTTTCTCCTTTATAGTCATGGCAATTTCAGAGATTTGTTTTGCTCTCAGCAAATTTACTGACAGACAGCAAATCAGACCTATGTTTACTTTCAATGTTGAATAGCTCCTGGGAATACTTTACAATGGCAATCTATGTCATTTACCACACTTTCTGACACTTCAGTGACAAATCAAGTGATACCGGTTCAATACTGTGAGCTGTAGCAATGTGTTTATCTTTTAAATCTGTGAGCTGAATCCAAAATAATCAGCATTAATTATTCAGCAACATAAAAGAAGTGTTGAGTTTTCAATCACTATAAATCTAATCCATGTAAAATACATTTTAAGTATAACTAAGATGAGCTAGATAAGCTCTTTTTATTGTTATCAAATGATTTTTTCATCTTCACTGCTAGTGTCACTTTTCTCCATCATTTATGAGATCTTTGATTAACTATTATGCAATATCCTACAGATACTTTTTGCAACCCTGCTGTTAATAATGCTTGGTATTTACCACAGATGACCTGTCATTTTTGTTTTTCCTTGGCAATAATTAAAATTATTGTTTGTACACTCCTAAATCAAACTTCAGGCTTGTCAATATTTTAACTGATTAATTTCTGAAAGAACAGTAGTATTTCTCTTCCTGATTTTACTAAGAAAGAACAAAACATGAGGCTAGCAAAAATGTAAATAAGAACGTGTTTATATATAGCATTTATTCAGCTGATACTTCATACCAAGTACATATATACATTATTTTTAGATAATAGTGTATTTAACCAAGTGATTACAAAGTGATATAAAACAACTATCAGGTCATTGCCTTACAAGATTTGCTTTCTTCTCTTCCTTTAACCTTTCTCTTCCTGAGAGCCATGGGTTGTTGTAAATGATAAAGAAGTTCCAAAGTATCAATTACTCCAGTGGATTACTGACTTGAAAGTAAAAATCAAATGTGAAACATGCCTTGTTTACTAGAACAAAGAGAATAAAAGAGAAATCTACTTTTTAATTCCTGGACATTAATCAAATATAATGGAAATATTGCACAGAATGAAATAGAATTTGGATTAGATTTTAAACCAGCCCTGCAATTCTCATCCTTAATAGTTTTAGCAAAGTGTCTTTATACTATTTGTACCTTAGAAAATAATTTGAAATAAACCTCTATGGAACATTGCTGTTGTAAAACAACTACACTTCCTTAAGCTTACAGAAGATGAATGTTCTATAAATCTGCTAAAGGGGGAAATGCATGGTTCTAAATGCTGAGTACTACCTTTTGAAACACATATGGTACTTAATGCAGAGATAATCTAAGAAATTAAAAATCCAGTATTAGCAGTGGGCCAACAAATTCTGAAGTTTTATAACTGATATAATTTATAATCAGGTCTGCTTTCTGCAGTGGTTGAGCTCCAAAAGCCAAACAGAGCCTGCACGACAGGTAACTGAGCTGTAACTGCAGTACCAGGAGGGGCCACATTGGCGGCTCAGGAACAGCTTTGTTGTTCATCAGCAATGTGCCTGCTCCTCCTGCGCAGTGACAGCAGGAGCTGCTCCCTGCTGCTGGCCAGCTCCTTTGCCTGGAGTCCCTTCCCGCACTGGCAGTACAAGCTCCCTCTTGCCTTGAGCCAAATGTGTGCCTGCACCTTGGGCTGGGTTTGCCAGGTCTCTTTTTCCAGGTGTTTGACTCTTCCAAGCTTCTGCTACAGCCCAAGGACATTTGTTAATTCCATCACCAGTTAGTTTTACACAATGAACAATTCTGGTTTTACCTAAGAGGTGAATGATTGTGATGCTTTCTTGCACACAATGTCCTATTAAGACCCAAACCAAGCTGTTCTACAGCTTAGTTTGTGGCTGTTCCTACACCATTTATTCCACACTCCATGACTAAAGAAAATCTATCCTTTTCCTTACCAAGTTTAGGCTACAGCTTAGTGCAAATAGGTGTTAAATGAAAATAAATGCCATAATCCCCTTACATTTTTCCCCTCCCCTCCCCAGCCAGGGTGCTGCTTGAGGGGGCTCTAGGGATGGAGCAAAACTCACAAATAACCTCAGACTGATGTTTCACAGACAAGACAGGTTCTGTTACCCACAGACTGACAGACGTGTGAGGAATTGGTTGCCACAGCCTGTCATGCGCTTGTCAACGCTTAAGGATCAGTGAATAAATAGGGACAAACATTGATGTGGTCACTCATCATGGAAATGAGAAGTGCCCCAAAGCCAATGCCAGATTAAAAGGGAAATTTATTACAGATTGCTGCAACTGCGCTGATTATATACAATGACCAATTTCAGTTAAAAGATGGCTACAGAATGGTACAACTCTGCTGACTCCGTATATGAGATAGAAATACCCATTTCAGTTCCCACAATCAAGTACATTACAGGTTACTAAGTACTGCCTACGTATATACATATATGTATGTATATAAAGAACCAAACATCGATTATCTGAATATCCACAGAGCAGGAGTTCTCTGCTCAGTGGAATCCCGGAGTTTTCCCAGCAGGCCTTTGCAGTGAGTTCTTAGCCAATGTGTGGCTCTGCTACCATGCCAAATCTGCACTTTCCTTGCCCAAACTAAGTGCAAGCAGGGCATGTGCTGGGCATGGCTGGAGATTTTCATGGCAAAAATCCTCCAGCATTTACTTCTGCTCCTTGCTTTGGGTAGCACAAATGACAAAACACCCATCTCAGCTGACAAATGTTATTTCTTGCAGATTGCTACAGCTGCACTGCTGATCAACAAATACGCAAGATTCAATTTCAGTTGAAAAATGTCATTTATTACAAATTGCTACACCTGCCCTGATAACACAGAACTATACAAATCTCAATTAAGGTTAAAAAAAAGGAATTTATTACATTATTACAACCAGTCTATGTAAAAATATACAAATATACAAATATAATACAACTCCTGATAAAAAAACCTTAATTTATTGCCAAACACTCACTATTCACAAAGATCAATTAGGTGTTTAACAGCTTATATTTATTACATATTACTACAGGCTTAAAGCCCATATAGAAACACAAAAATATGCATTCCCTCACTAAACAGCCCTGGACTAAGAACTCAATAGATAGAGTTATACAACTATACAACTCCATACAGGTTTAAATGGAATGAAATACACATATATGCACATGTATAAAAATACATCCATAACTCTAGAGCAATCTACAAATGTAAATATAGATTAAACATTATATATTACATACTATATATATATAAGTAGAGATATAAACCAAACCCATCTATGAATATACAAATATCACTGTACCAATCTAAATATCCATCCAACTGCATCAATACCAAGATACAGCTATACATCTGGATACATAAGTAAATATAACTAAATAGACAGAAATAGATAATATACATATAAAAATATAAAAATAGACATATCCACTGATACAAATACAAATATACCTAAAGAGCCATGTACCTATAACTGCATCAATAGAAAGAGGTAACTACACAACTGTAAACCTAAAATATAGAATTATACATAGATATAGTAACATACATGTATACTTAGATACATACATACACATATATATGTGTACAAACGTATATATAACACACATATATACATAGTACACACATAAATATAACAACAGACTACAGAATATTCCTATACAAATAGCAACACACATATAGAAATATCCATAATAATTATCCCTCTATGTGAGCAAGTCCATATGTCATTAAATTGAACTACAAGCAGAGGGATTCCAGTTGCCTCATCCTCAAAGCCTCTCCCTCTGTCACTTCTTCCTGTGCAGAACAGCTCTCCTGGACAGGGACAGCAGATGGGACACCTGGGAAGCAAAGGGAACACTGAATCAGTATCAGGATTTTCTTTCCTCTGGCAGCACCTGCACTTCCATCAGGGAAGAGAAAATCTCAGAACATCCCCACGAGCATTAGAAAGGAAAAGCAGGCATAGCGGGCCAGGGTGTGGTGGGCGCAGCCACACCGGGACTGTCCCACAGCCGCCGGCAGCCCGGCACTGCCGGCACAGCTCCCAGGCACTGCCGGCACAGCTGCCTTGCCCAAGGACAGTCCCTGTGCCAGCCGGGCCAGCTGCACTGAGCAGCCCCAGCACGGGCAGGGCCCGCTCTCGTCCAGCTGGGCAGTGTCCACGGCCAAAGCCCACGCCACCCTCACCCTCACCCTGCCTCACCAGCCCTCTGGCCTCACCCGGGTGGCAGCAGCACATCCCTGTTCATTGCTCTTGCTGGTGGCCTTCAGCTTCTTCCTGCTGGCTCCTGTCAGTCTGAGGCTGTGTTCAAGGTCCTCAGGGCAGCTGTGGCCAAAGTGGAGGCTCTGGAATTGGTTCCAAGACCTGGCAGAGCTGTAGTCCTTGACTCCTCTGTACTCTCTGCTGGCCCCCTCCATCCCCTCAGCCCTGCCGTCCCCTCGGCAAACCCCCAGCCCCCTTCAGTTTCTTCAGCCCCTCACCGTCCTCTCACCCCACTCAGTCCCTTTCTGACCCCTCCTGTCCCCTTACACCTGCCTCCCCCTCAGTCTGTGCCACTTCCCTGTCACCTCAGTGCCACCATTGCCCTCTGCTCCCCCACACCCCTCAGTCCCCCCAGCACCTCAAGGTCACCGTCCCTTCAGCGTCACCGCCTCCTCAGCCCCCTCAGCCCCCTCTGTCTCACCGTCCTTCAGCAGCTCCTCAGGGGACAGTGCCTGGGGCCACCGGCAGCTCCCACTGCTCCAGGGACAGCCGAGGCTGGAACTGCTGCTCCACCCAGTCCGGCCGCCAGCTCGGACCCAGCACAGAAGAGGGGACAGAGGCGGGATGGGGAAAAACAAGAGGTGAAAAAGCAGCCAAGGGGGAAAAGAGCTAAAAATGGAGCCTAGGCCTACACACCTCAATCTATGTATCTAAATTTCCAAGTACCTCTAACTAAATAACTATGCAAAACTATAAATATAAATATAAATATAAATATAAATATAAACATGTAAATCTGAAAATCTATAAATGTAACTATATGGATATATAAAAAAACTATAAATAAATAAAACTATAGAAATCTCTAAATATATCTACAAACAGAGGGATTCCACCTGCCCAATGGTCACAGGCTCTCCCTCTGGTCCTTCTTCCCACGCAGGGCAGCCCTCCTGGCAAGGTAGATCAGATGGATATCTGGGAAGCAAAGGGTACACTGAGTCAATATTGGCCTTCATGCATCTTTCCCTTTGGAAGTAAGTGTACTTCTATCAAAGACTGTAAAAGATGGCCTGAAAGGCAGACTCTCACTTGGGAATTTCAGGCCTGCTCTTGGAAGAGCAGGAATCCTTCTAAGTTTTCAAAACTTCTGAAGTTTTGAAGAATCCCAATAAACTCACGACACTTGCATTGCAAATGGCACTCATGACAGTCCCAGCTCCCATAAAGAAGCCCAACCTTGTTCTTTCTCTGTGTTGACAGAGAGACCTCAGTCCTATTGAAATGACTAAAGCTGAAGGGTGCTGTGAGCTGAGTTATGAACTAGCACCGATCCCTGCCACCTACAAACTGCCCTCTGCAGTGAGCAACAGCTCCTCCAACACCACCACCAGCTCTGGGATGAAGAGTGGGGAGGGAAAGAGCTCCTTATGAGGCCTGCAGGCTGCACCAGCTTTGCTCAAGAATGCAGATCCAAAGTGCTCTCTCTCTCTCCTATTAGTTCTTGGAATTGGCAGTAATTTAAGTTTTTCCTTGAGCTACTGGATTTGTGACTAATGATTTGTTAGCTCTGTCCTCAGAGCTTCTGCTGCTTGTATTTTTAATGTATCTCATTATAGCTACCAGCAGACTGGTACTACATTGATTTAATGCTTGGAGACAAAAAGCTGAGACTTCTACACTGACTTTTTGCTGGGGTTTTCCTCTCTTGCTTCAAGTGTCACCCAGTGTTGCCTCCAGAGTACTGTCACCCTGCAGCAAATTTATCCATGGACTTTAGCACAAAATTGGGACACACTAGTTGGTGACACAACCCCCACAAGGTCACGTTATTCCCTGCTCTCTTGCCACAGCAAAGGACTCAGTGTCGGAGCCTCTGGAGAAGTGTGGAGGGCAGGGCTTGGGGAGGTTGCACCAGTGCAGGATTTGAACTAAAGGCACCAGGAAGTACCAGCCCTGCCGACAAGAACTCAACTCTTCTGATCTCCCCTCCTGTCAGAGGCAGACTCACAGCATGTCTCTCACAGCTCTCTAAACAAATGTAAGCTCTCTCCTTACCAAGCTCCTCGGGCTCCTGGGAACTGTTCCTGCAGCTCCTGGTGCCAGACGAAGATTCCTCTGCTGCAGCCTTGTTCACAGGCTCCCCTCCTGAAGACTCAGGGGCAACATTAATGTTGTCCTGAAAAGAAAAACAGGAAGAAAGAAACCAGAAAATTACTCACTATTTACTGCAGGGACACAATAGTTAAGAGCTCCTTCTCTTAAGGAAGAAACTGCTTTTGAAAACTGTTATGTGTGAGTTTACACAAGAAGACAAAAGGTCATCATTCTTTGCAATAAGATATGGGCAATTCCAAAAACTCTCTCTCTCCACTTGGAGTCTGCCCTTTCTCAATAATAAATCTACAGCAGGCAATGGGTCTGCATAATAAATGAAATCGAGAAATCCTTTGGCAAAGTTGTATAATAACATGCAAAAAGCTGTATGCCAATACAGAAACTGAACACTCCAGGCAAGTCTGGGAAGAGGCAAGAGTTAAGAGAAAGTGTATTCCTAAGTCAAAGTGGGAATCTGTCAAACAGAAAGACTAATGGTCCCTGATTGAACTGCTCTTCAAGACAGAAGAACTTAAAGGAATCTTTAACTATTTCATGACCAGCACCAACTTTGTCCTTCTCAACAATCACACAGTCATGGGACCTCAAAACCAACACATCTATTCCCTAAAGACACCAGGGCTTACACACTTTCATCCCTTATTCCTAACAAGAACAAGAAGTCTGGGCCTCAAAGCCCTTCAACAGTCAAAAAGATTTGACTTCTCAAATACCGTCCCAAAGCTGTCAAAGCTGACAATGTTGAATGTGGGGGTGACACTGAACACATGGAATGGGTGCTAAGGAAGGAGTCCTGCCAGCTCCCTCCACAGCCCTGAGCAGAACAGCCTCATCCAGGCTGCAGCTTTGCAGGGACTGCATGGGAACACACATCTCTTCCCACAGAGATGCCCAAGAGCAAGATGACTGAGTTCTGGAACATGGAGAGCAAGACTGGCCAGTTTGCCCAGCTGAGGATTTCCCAGATGGAAACTGGACTGCAGACACCAGGTTACCGTGAAGACAAGGAAGCTGCAGCTCCAGCCCATCCCCACACACAGCTCTGGGAGCACCTACATGCACGGCAGGGGTCACACAGCAGCAGCAGCAGCAGCCCAGCCCTTGCTTTGCCTTGGCCTTCCAACCCAAAGAAGCAGAGCCCACATCTGCTGTTGGAACAGAGGCACATCCTGCATGCCCCTCCCAGCATGGGACACTGCCTTCAGTGGCAATTCTCCACACACTCTCCTCATATTTCCCATCAAACAAAGCCTGTTAGAACCTACAAAGCTTCCACTTCCTCACCACAAATGCCCCCCCCGCCCCCTACAAGAGGGATTCTTCCCAGGAAAAAGGAGCACCCATACAGGGCCAACACAGGTTCACACCTCTCATCCTTACTCAGAGGGGAGACTTTTTCATTCCCTCTTCTTTCAGAAATCTTGCTTTACCAAGCAAATCCTTCCCTGTCCATTCACAGCTGAATTGAAGGAGCCTTGGCTTCTCAGCAATGCAACAACATTCAAAAGCTCTCAGTCCAGCCCCTTTTATCCCTGTCCAATGGAGGTACCTGAGCAGAGGGAGACCTTCAGGCAGGGATGGTGAAAGCATCTCCTCCAGTGTCTCAAGCACAAGGTCCAGATCCAGCGGCGGCAATTGCTCTTCACCAGGAGTATTCCATATCCAGCTGGGGGCTGTCCATGCTGCATAACCAGCACTGCAAACTGGAGCACTGGGGACTGACATGCCCAGGGTGGCTGCAAGAATCCAAACACATTGGTCAGGCTGCAGACTGTGGCTCTGGGACACAGAGCTCTATTGCTGCCTTGGATCAAACATCACAGGAAGCACACAGCAACCTCAATTCCAGAAATGTATTCGAACTTCCCAGAGTGAGTTCTTCCTCTTAAAAAATACTTACCTTTATTGATGTGTACATAGATTAAAATATGGATTGTAAGACTGATACAGACACACACACAAACACTTTATAATCACAGCCTTTTGCATCTTCCCAGCAGCTTTTAGATTTGGTAGCTTCTGAGTTTCTCATCACAAGAGACCACAGAAAGTTGATTCACCCAGGAACAGCCCAGCTCTTCAGACACACATGCTGAAATTAAACTGGACGTTTATTCTAAAAACAACCTT
Organism: Phylloscopus whistleri; assembly: GCA_017589585.1. Lineage (NCBI taxonomy): Eukaryota > Metazoa > Chordata > Aves > Passeriformes > Phylloscopidae > Phylloscopus > Phylloscopus whistleri. The sequence continues at coordinate 56,214 of JADMLD010001233.1, forward strand.
GTGGGTGAGGCTGTATCCTGCAGCTGCAGCGGTTCTGGGGCACACAGATCTCATTTTAATGGCACTGCTTGATTTGCAGGATAACAGTCTTAACCATCTGCAATATCCTATCACTGTCCTAGTTTGGCTTCATTCAAAGAAAGAGGGGAGTTCATGTGACACTGACCACTTATCAGGCAGTATTTTTCACCTCGCCCTTGCACCTCAGCAGAGAGGCTGTCTGGAAAATGTCCAGAACACCCTCCACATCTGCAGGAAGGACAGGAAAGGCAGACAGAGAATCTTTCTGTTTTAAGGTCCCTCTTCCTTGGTGACTTTACAGTTTCTACCTGATTCTCACTTGAGACCTACCCGTGAAGAGCACTGTGGGAAAACACCTCAAAGGGTCACTAACCAGGTCCCATTTGAAAAGCAAGGGTAGAAACTCTTTCCCTACCTGATGGGTTGTTGGCTGGGCTGTGCTGCTTTGAAGGTGTGCAGCTGCTGCTCTCTGGAGAGGCCATGGAAGTGCTGTGATGGTCTACGGGAACCAGTGGAACAATGAGCTCAGGGTGGCGTTTAACGTCCATGCGAACCAGTGGAATGATGAGCTCACGCTTAAGCTGATACTTGTGTGTGCCTGGTTCCTCTGATGAAACCCCAAGAAGTCCAGAAGTGGCTAACACATTCTTGGGAGATGCTAGGAAAATCTCAGACTCCTGAGCACCTGGACTTAGCCTGAAGGGCCTGGAGGCAGCTCTGAATCCTCAGGTGAGACAGCACTGAGGTCCTGGTGTGAAGGAGCTGTGCAGCATTCAGGGAAGAAGAAAGGAAGCAAAAGGAAGGATGGGTCACTATTGGTCTTTGTGTGTATTTCCCTTGGCAGCAACTGTACCTCTATTAGGGAAGACAAAAGCTCCCATCCTCCCAAGCAGGGTGAGAAAGAAAAATATCCCCACACGTTCTGGAGGTTTTGATGCCTATATAACTTAAGTCAAAGTTACAAGAATCATAGCTTTTTATATCTATATAACCTGAACCGTAACTTCTTATACCTACATAACCTGATATAAATAACTTTCTAATGTAGTGGTTAGTATATGGTTAACTAGTTGCTTAATACTGAAGAGAGAAAAAAAAACCAACTCAGCAGGTAGGTAGTTTTGGAGACAGATAAGTATAGTACTAATGAGAAATGGGCAAAAGTAAAGCAAATTAGCCACAAAATAAAGACTTTAGACCAATTAGGACCAGACAAACCAAGGAACACCATAACTGTGCATGCTCTGAAGACAAAGTTGAAAAGTTCAGAAGCGAAGTAGACTTTGGAAGACACGAAGAAGACTTTTGAAGACTCCCAGAATTGGGGAGGTGCAAGCACAGTGCAATAGAACTATTTATAAGCATGAGATCATACTATGTAAATTAGTTGTGGTGCAGATATGATGATGTTATAATGACATAGTAATATTAAGCAATACTTACTGTATAAATATACCACAGCACTTGACAAAAGTGGGTGAGCTAGGAGAAATCCCCCTCACCTCCAGTGCTGCAATAAATACCTGCATAGACACTGGTCTATGGGGTATATTTTATAACCAGCCAATCTTCCGTGCATCACTTTACAACAACCAATTCCTTGTCTACTTAGCTCTCCCCCATTTGTTCAACTGTCTGGGAAAACTGTCCCTCCTGCATCACTTTACAACAACCAATTCCTTGTCTACTTAGCTCTCCCCCATTTGTTCAACTGTCTGGGAAAACTGTCCCACTGCCATTCCTTGGCAGGAGGGAGCTGCCAGAAACCCAACTGCCCAGTCTTTTCCCCGCTGTTCCAAACGGGACAGGAGGCTCCCTCCCGCTGGGCCTGACCATGACCGAGCCCTCGGCTCACACACACTCCCAGAGAGCTCCCCAAGCATCCCAGGGCTGGGCAAGGAGCAGCGCCAGCCACGGCACAGGGCTGGCCAGCTGCAGGCAGAGCGGGCCAGGGTGTGGTGAGCGCAGCCACACCGGGACTGTCCCGCAGCCGCCGGCAGCCCGGCACAGCCGGCACAGCTCCCAGGCACTGCCAGCACAGCTGCCTTGCCCAAGGACAGCCCCTGTGCCAGCCGGGCCAGCTGCACTGAGCAGCCCCAGCACGGGCAGGGTCCGCTCTCGCCCAGCCGGGCAGTGCCCACGGCCAAAGCCCACGCCACCCTCCGCGCCCACAGCTCCCCCCGTGTCTCACCGGCTCTGGGCGGCTGCCCGGTGGGGAAGGCGGGCAGGGGCCGGTCCGTGTGGAGCTGCTGGAAGCGGCTGGGCTGGCGGCTGCGCACCTCCAGCCCTGCCGCCAGCCGCTGTCTGTTGGCTCTGGTCAAGCGCTTGATACGGAGCAGGAGGTCGGGGCAATCCCGGCGAAAGTTGGGATTCCTGAAGTGGAGCCAGCCCCTGGCATCACCTGGCACAGCCGCGCCAGCCCAGCCCGGCACCTTTTGGAAGCCGTAGAGGTTGAGCTGGCGCACGAAACTGCCGAAAGTGCGTGGCTTGGAAAGAGTCCGGCACCTCCCCCGTCCCTTCGCCGCGCCCCCCGTGGGTATCGGCCTGGCTGAGCAGCTCTCGCTCGAAGAGGGAGCGGTCGATGAGCAGTCCCCGGGCCTGGCTGTCCCAGCGCACGGAGCGGACGCGGGGGCTGTTCACCAGGCGCCACAGCTTGGCGGGGAAGGTGCTGGCATTGAGCCCGGCGGGCAGCGGCAGCTCGGCCATGGCGTGGATCGCCAACTGTTGCCACAACGCCTGCACCGCAACGGCCGCGGCTGCGCCAGCGGCGCGTGGCCTGAGGGGGGCGCTGCGCTTGGCCCCACGCGCGCCCAGTGCAGCCCCAGCGCGGGCCCGACTTGGTGGGGACGAGCACCGCAGAGCCGGGGCTGCGGGCACAGCGCGGGCGTGGTGGCTCCCAGGGCTGGCCGGGCACGGCAGGGCATGGCGAGGTGCAAACCTTTTCTTTCTCTGGCTGCAGTCATCCTTCTGCCTTTGCTTTGCAGCACAACCCCAAACCACCAAGGCAAGTGCAGGAACTTTCAGAAGGGGTCCAACTTGAGGAATCCCATGGGAAATTCTTCCTGTTTGTTCAGTTAAAGCAAAACCACTTTGTGTTCTGCATAGCTGAAGGGAGGAAAAAGATTTTAGACTGAGTCTCTTCACTATTTTGGTTGGGGTTGCAAACAGAGTTCCCCACTTCAAAGCAGACAGGTCAAATGGGAGAAGGGGAAATGGTGGAAAGGAGAGAATTGAAGACATTCTTTTTGCCCCTTTTCCAGCCAGCTGGCAGGTGCTTTCTCACTGTGTTCAGCAGATTTGGCACATTTCTCATTCTTTGGAGGTAGAAGCAGCAACAAGAAGGGGCAGCAGTTTTGTCAGCATTTTCATCAAAGCTAAAATCCTGTCCCCTGGAAGGATGTTGCTTTACACCCTTTACGTGAGGGATCAATCACCTACAGTTACAGTGAACTCACGCTGGTGTCTTCATCAAGAGGTTTTGCATTTTTTCTTTCCTCAGTAATAATTTCTCCTCTTTTTTTCCCCAATCAGGGGAGAGTTACAAAATCCCTCCTGCAGCCAGGTCTTTTCAACGTAAAGCAACAAAGGTGACCTTGCTTAGTCACTTGTTCATTTTATTTTAAATTCTCTCTTGAACTGGAAGCAGTTTTCATAACATGAAAAAATAAACCTATTTCTTCCACCTCTTTTAACCAATGCCCTTTTTCAAATGTCTTTATAGCATTTAATCGTGAGGGCTCATGTGAGTATATTTGGTGGTATGGTAGGAGCTCATCAGTGAATCACAGTGGATGTTCTCCTTACATCCAGCTTGTCTTGAGTTCCAGGTGACACTGCCTTCTCTTGCCCTCCTTCCAGGTCCCTTTGTGAGGAGTCTGGCTCTGTCACTTCAGTCTCGCTGTCCTGTGGGTGACATGCTGACACAAGAATTGTTGGTCTTACCACATTCTGGAATACTTTTGGACTGAGTGTTTTAAAGATGCCTTGTCATCTCTTCCTCTGTGTGCTGGCTTTCTGAGAAAAATTGAAACCCACTACCTAGAAAATCTCTTCACAATTCATCTTAAATTGCTTAAAACAGAACCTGAATTACGAATGATCCACCTTGGTGGTATGGGGTTTGTCTTTCTTTAAACACAGTGTAACAACCCTCACAAAAATTATCCCAGCAACTGAATTACAATGAAATTTCTAATGACTAGGCAAAAAGGAGAAGACAGGAGTTCAGAAAAGAAGGGACATCTTTCTTCATGTTTCATGGCCCTTATTTCCCACATGTCCATCTACATGCTGCTTCATCCAGAGAAGCCTCTTTTTGAAGACCTCCTTTGTAATCTCTGTGTCATGAGAAACACATGAATACTGGCCCTGTGCCCTAGAGATGAGGAGGCAGGTGGTTGAAAAGTAGATTGTCCATTGGAATATTTAGGCACACCTGTAGTATAGTTATGGTTAAATTGACTTTTCCACAGTATTCTGTGGCTAAGAATGAGAAGTTACCCATAGATGTGTTTTAAGATACTGACACTTTAAAAGAAATGTACTTATCTTGTGTCTGGCAGCATGACTCTTCCCCAATTTTCTATGGTACTGGTAGAATTTAACACAAAGTAAAACACAAACACCACAAAGTAAAGAATGGATATTACATTTCAATGTTTGGGCCAAAATTGGTTTAAAAATTAACAACAGAAAAGGTTGTTAATTTTTAGGAAAGAAAAATCCTTAAAACTGTGGTATATGGTTTTAGATTAAGATTTTTTTTTCTAAAAAATTACTTCTTTCCCCTTTAAAAATAATTTGCAAATAACTCAATGTACAGGCCTGACCGCTTTTAAGTATTATTGTTCCATATCTTTCCTTTTCTCCTACAAAGCACTGTAACTTTTGAATCACAATTTTTACCACTTTGAAAATGCAATTTTAGTATTCTTCTCACTGGTGAATACTCACCAGTTCCAAGTTAAAGAACAGACGGTTCTGAAAGTGAAATATGCTTTATGTAAATATATTTTTTTCACTAGTATCCTGGTATTACATGCAACAAAGGCAACATTAAAACAGTCTATACTGATTTATTTTTGAGAAGCTGTTAGACATTATTAATATTTTCAGTATATCTGCGATACATTGGTGTGTGTTTCAGCTGAAACTCTCCTGTGTCCTCTACTGCTAGCATGATCTCCTTGCAGTGTAGGAAGACACAATTTTCACTTTCTGATTTGCACACAGCTGTGTCACTGCCTTCACCTTTTCATCTCAGATGCTTAGACAATTTTTCTTCCAACACCTGTGACAGCAGTATCCCTCAGGGTGATGTAGGTGTGGTGGGCATGCAGCACCCAAACTGTTCCTGATCTTTTGGGAACTAACTGCTGGTCCTGAATCTATTCTTTTCTGTTTATTTCTACATGATACTTGTAGTAAAGGGTGTTCCTGCAATGTTTTAGGTTACTTGGTCTAGCCACAGCACCATGAATAGTAAAAGTTGAAGAAATAAATGTGTATTTTTCTGACTAATTTACCTGGAGTCTGTATTTGGACTTAGATTGGTGGTAAAAGTGAGAAATTCCCAGAAAACCAATTTCCGGAAAACAAGTAGTAAGTCATTGAACTTAGCATATATTTCTTAGCATATATTCCTTGGCTACAGAATGGGAAAGACAATCTTCATAATTTTCTTCCTTCTTACGGGTGTGGTCTTAACCTAGTATGGAAGGACTTAGATTTGTACTTTTACATAACTAAAAATATTTGGATAGGAGGTAGAATCCCCATCAGACAAAGGTAATCTTTCTGCAACACCAGGTACAGAGTAGCCATACTTTTCAGACCACTGAATTCAAAACACCTGAAACCAACACTTAGGGGGCCACCTTAGTCACTGGACTTTAGAGTGTGAGAGAACATAAGGTCTTTTATACAAAAAACAAAACTGCAAAGCAAGAAGTCATGGTAACTGCCCTGAAAATGCACCTCAGTTTTGGAATGAACTTGATGTGAAATGGCTCTTTGAACTTCACAAGGAGCTTCTGCCTCTTTCTCTGCCTCCGTGCTGGGGTTTGTTTTGTCTGCAAACACCACTTCAGGTTCTTCTAGTGCTGCTCCTGCCTGACTAAAATCTCTCTGTACATTCCCCAGCCTCAACTGAATATCTCCATGAACTGTTTTGTGTGATGACTGCACAAGTCTTGTTAAACCTGAAGTTGTGATGCCCTGGTCTGAGTCACCCTGTCTCTTGGACATGCTGCTCAGGTCTGCCAGGATCGTTATCCTCCCTCAAGTGAGCTGAGCTAGTGGAATGTGCCAGGGACATCTAAGAGCCCAGATACCTCAGCTGGAAGAAATTCTCATCATCTGTGCCCATTCAGATTGTCTGTGACTGCCAAGGGGAAGTGGCATTTGATGCCTGAGTAGCTCCAGGAGAACTAAAGGTCATGGTGAAATATTCTAGTGAGGGCTGTGGCAAAGGAACAAACCTGGGATTAAGGGGAGTTTTCAGTAATAATTACATCTCCTTCTGGCTGCTGTCACAGGTAGTTTAGTCACTGCCTAAGGTAGCTCAGAAGTGATTTTGGAGCACTGCTCTTGGACTTTAAATGGTATGGACTATTCCTCATCCAGATGCGTGGCTGTGAGCCCATGTGTTTATCAGTGACACATAAATTGAGGTTCAGGTGCCCTCCTGCATCCTTCTGCTTGCTGGAAAAAGCTTCTTGCCAAGCAATGGAAGATACATCTCCTTCTTCTTGTCCAGGAGTATCAGCTTGGCCATCTGCATCTAGCAGCTCATGTCAAGGGAAATCCTGGGGACGTGTACATTTCATAGACTCAAAACCTCATCTGATATATTTGCTGTGTCCTTCATTAAAGAATGTCTTCTTATCAGAGGAACTTGAAGACATTCTAGACCTAAGCCAAAGTAGAAGAGAACCAAAAAATTAAAGCATCTGTTGTCAATATTTAAGATAAAGAAAGTGCAAATATTTGCAAAAGGCTCAAGTGAAGAAATGAAGAAACAAAGCAGGGTTTACTCTATTAAAGCTAGGAAGGAAAATCTGCCTCCTTATGAATCCAACTGCTTTTCAGGTGTGCACCTGCCAGGGATTTTACCTTTCTGTATACTGTAGGTCTCAGCTAAAATTATAAGCATACAAACCAAACCAAACTAATCAACCAAACAAGAAAACTCCACAAAAATCCCCAACCCCAGACAAAACCTAAACTAAACTAAACCAAACTAACAAACAAAGAAAAACCCCAAACAACAACCTCCCAACAAAACAAATCAAAAGTGGGTGGAGAATCTTGTTTCCATAATGTCTCTCCTTTGACACAAGACAGTTTAGACCTCTTTTCGAACATAAAAGAAAAACATACATTCTAGGTAGCAAGATTCAATTCTCGCTTGAATAAATAATAAAGGAGGATATTTTAGTGAGGTGAGAATTTGACTCTTACTCTTTAGCGAAATAAGTGGTACCTTACTTTCCTGGAAACATCATTTCTAGATATGGTATTGTAGTCAGTACTGAATCAGCCAAATAGTAGCTCCTTGTCTGCTGATGAATACAGTCAGTTCTCAGGGTATTTTGGTGTGTGGAGATAAACAGGTGAAAAGCAGCACAAGCCATTTCCTCTGAACTCCTGCTGTTTATGGGCTTTGGGGATGTTTGTTAAAACACTGCAGTCCAGCAAACTCCACACATTCAGAGGTCTGAGGCACACTCAGCACTCCGTGGCACCAGCTGAGGGCTGTGTGCTTCTGTAAAGCCAACACAGAAAACTATCGCTGTTAAGGTCAGAGCAATGACATTGTTTTAGAATTAGGCAAATTTACTGGAATTTTTTTTTTTTATGACAGAATGTACTTTTTTTTCAGACAATACAGCAAATGATGGAAATTGCAATCAAATGTGTCTGTTTTAGGTAAACTAGAATGAAAGGCTGATTGTTTCATTCTGAGATTTAGATCTTAATTGTATTTGTGCTGGACAAACAATAGGATATACCATTACAAGAAGAAAGAGGAAATGCTTTGAGAAAGCAGGAGCATGAACCATCTTGCCATGAAAAGCAGGTGTTTGTGGTTGCTGGGCGCTCACATAGGCCCAGCTTTCTGCTACATGGCCAATCTGATTCTAATTCTGAACCCAGTGGAGAGCAATAACCATCCTCACTTAAGTAGCTGAAAAGGGAACGTGCTTGCTTGGGTAAATTGATGTTTTTATAGTAAATCTTTGTCTGACCATGAAAGAATAAGGAAAAAGACAGAATTTTATAACACCATTTGAAAGAGGTAGGAAAATGGATGGATGATAAAGTTGTTCTCTTCCTCTGGTTTGAAATCAACACAGCAGTTTTTAAAGTTCAAACCTGAAATCACTGTCATTCTGGATAGTTTAATTCCTTTAAATCTGTTTTATTTATTAGCATCAATACCTTGAACTAACAACAGTTATTCCAAACCTCTGTTTAGACTGGAGTGTGCTGCTTTTTGTTTTCTGACTCATAGAATCTATCCCAGAGAGTTTGTGTATGGTGTTCAGTTATTTTCTCTGACACAGTAAGATCTCTCTGTCTCTTTGGAAAGGTTTGGATTTGTGCTCTTCGTTGTGTGAAACAAAGCTGGCTTTCAGTGGGAGCCCAGCACTGGTGTGTCACTGGGGAGGTCTCATCACAACTGCAGCAAACTCTGGGTGTTCCAGCCTGCCTTGTGGAGTGTTTGATTTCCAAACACAACTTCTTCCGCTCTGTCTGGAAACTGTATGGTTCACACAGACAGCGTGGTTCTGATGTTCTCCATAATCTAAACATAAAAACATGTTGCATGCAGTCTTATAAATCTGTTTACAAGGAAACAACATTTTCCTTGGAACTGAAATCACCACTAACTGCTTTAGAAATACTATTAGTCATTTGATACCTCTTCAGGGAACATATAAAACGTGAAACACAGCCTGAACAAGCCCTCTGCCCCCAGTATGCAAAGCCTGTGGGGCTGGTAGCTGTGCCTCTGCCCACTCCTGTACCCATTGCCACACAGCCAGCTTCTTCCTGTCAGCCTGTGGGCTCACAAACTCATTTCCAGACTCCTTCCCCACAATCCAGGGTGCCAGTGGAGCCCTGGCCCAGCTGTTCTTTGGCAGCAGAGTGACACCAAGGCTCACTATGGAGTACCCAGTCCTCTGCTCCCTTCTAACTCTTGCACCAGCCAGCTGCTGGAGTGTCTGAGCAGGAGAGCCCAGTCCTGGGCACAGGGACCAGCTGACCAAGGCAAAGAGCTTGTACCAACCCATCCCTTCCTGCCCTTGCACCCTCTCCAGCTGGCAGAGGACAGAAACACAACGGATGAGTACCGGTGCCAGTCCCTGGCATACCTGCAGAGCTCACAGGAGTCCATGCGAGAGATGGCCATCAGGTTCATCGGTGAGCCACAGCCCCAGGGCCCCTCTTGTCCCACCACAGCTTTGTTCCAGCCCTGGCTGCTGCACTGGCAACAGGATTGAGCCCCGAGACTTTGGAGCCCTGGCTCCCTGGTTCAGGGCCACAAGTCCCTTGGGGCTGCTGCCACCCTCTCTCACCGCGGGGTTTCACAATCTTGGAAGGTCCTGGGCTCAGCCCTGCCAGGGGAGGAGAGCATGTGGCTGGGCTGGCAGCACTGGTGTGGGGGAGCTGAGTCATTGGGGCCATGACAGGCTCTGTGTTCCCAGGGCTCATCGGGCAGCACATGAAGGGACAACAGCAGGAAGAGTTCCAGATCATCTGTGATGGTGAGTGAGGGCAGTGGCGTGTCAACTGGGGCTGAGCAGGGAGGAGTAGAGAGCCAGTGTTATAAATTTTGGAAGCCAATTTCAATCAAAAATAATTTATTGCCAACGAAAATCTCGGACAAGAAATTGATAAAGCCAAACAAATCAAGGAAACGGTGCGCACCGGGTGAAACCGCAGGCGTGACCCTTGCCATGTCATGTCCCGTTGAGATTTCACAAAGTGTCCCCAAGTCAGTTAGCTTTATACCCCTCCTGGCCTGGATCACGTATTCTTGAAATTGTGCATGTCTCGACTTGTCCCTTGGGCCCTGGTGCCGGTGAGATGTTGAAAGTCTAGTGGCCATTTCAAAAGATTTCCTTGGTGAATGGGATCCCCAGGGCGATGTGGATGGTCCTGATAAGATACTATCTTGAAGTCATCAGTGGCCAATCGCCTTCATCCTGGCTATTCTTCTTCCTTCTATTGGAATTGTAATTTCTTTGTCTTCTTCCCAGAACTGGAGACCTTGTGAAATTCTCCAGGCCCTTTGCTCTGGGGGGCGGTTCCTTTTGGCTTTTCTATAAACTATATTTCTACTATAACAGCAAGTATTATGAAAACATGAATTATTCCTTATTACAGCCAGGAAGCTTCAATTCCTGCCCCATCTTGTAAGAGCTCTGCTCCTTCACAGTCGAGGGGCACTGTAGGCAGACCCATTGAAAGATTTGTATCCAGCACCTTCCAGCTAATGCCATTGGCCCTTGCTCCTGGCCGTGGGAAGAGCTGGATGGGATGCCCCTGGCAGGAGGGCTCCTGGGGACTCTGCAGATCTTCAGTCTGACCTTGCCATCATTCTTCTGTGTTCCAGCCCTTCTAGGCATGGCAAATGACATCAGCCCCTCTATCTCAACCCTGGCAGATCGAACACTGCACAGTGTAAGAGCTGCACAAAGAAATCGATTGCCTGGCCTATTGCAGCTGCTGCAAGACCAGCTCCACAGGGTGTACAGGAGATAACCTTCTATCTGGTGGAGACCACTCTCCATTGCAGCCATCCTCCACCTGTGCCCATCCCTGCAGAGCAGGACCTGCCCTGGAGGACCCACGGCAGGAGGTGGTGGCAGTGGCATGTCCCTCTGCCCAGGGCAGAAATCACAGAACCTCTGCTCCTGGCTGCAGCAGGGGCTGCTTACCGAGGAGACCCTGGTGTCCCACAAGAGGACCCTGGGCCCCAAACTCTGCCCAGCCCTGCAAAAGGCCACCCCACCATCAGTGCTAGCAAGGTTCCTGCAGCCATTCAGTCAAAAAAGAGGAAACAAATGTCTCTTTCCCTGATACAGTCTCTGTGCACAGCTTTCTCCCCCTTCTCCTGGGGGGGAGAAGGCTTTTCCTGACCCCACATTCCACTACTGACCAGGAGCCCCAGGGCTGCATGAAATACTGTGTGAACCACGATGATCGAAGAGTTACTGAAAAACACACTGGGGTGATGCTTTCAGAGAAGTCATGAATAAAAGATTGACCAATCTCTCAGCTAATTGTATGCCATTATTTAAATAATAAACTGCAATAAATTAGTAAGAATAAAGATACGGAAGGAAATTAAGTCTTCCACAGCTGTTGGCTTTCCTCAGGCTCCATGGTCTAGGTATTGCTAGACTAACTTCATTTGGGCAGAATATTAGTGGCACTGAATTGTTGGAGACTAGACCACAAGGTCTCATCTGTGGTGAGCAGTGATTAAAATCAGCTTGGCAGAAGCATTTTCAGCTGTCCAAGTCTAGCAGAAATACATATTCCCTGCTTCATGACTGTGTGGCAACAGCTGCTGGTGCGGATTTGTCAGCGTTGCTTCATGGATTACTCCTGGGAAGGAATTGTGTGCACAGGCACAGTATGATTGCTTCTATCTCCTCTAATTACTCCAATCAGATGATGGCCAGAACTTTTAGGCAGAAAGCACCATGACAGAATAATTTACAATATTCTCCAAACTATCCCTGTGGTTTTGATTTTCTTACTGATTAGGTTCAGTGTCTGGCCTCAAGAAATCAGTCCAGAAAGAAAAGGCAAACCTCAGCTTGCAAGTCAGAGTGTGAGTCTTTCAGCTGTCATTTTTGCAGTACGTGCAAACAACTCTTCAACATATTTGCAAAAAAAAATGATTAGTTCTTTCTATATTTTTCCAGAACCTGACTCTTCCCTTTTTTTTATTTTGACGTGAGATCAAAGCATGTTTTTTTCTGGGCAGGGAAATAAGAACCAGCTGCAGATACAGGCTACAGGTGTGAATCTATACTGAAGGATTTGAGCTGTAGCTTGGAATTGAAGGCAAGAAGTGGTGCCATGGTAAATGTGAACATTTAGTGCTGACACAGGAGCCTTCTTCAATGCCCTTACCAGCCCATGGTTTACGTGGTTGCTATAAACTCTCTTTCTAGTGTTACAAAGAATGTAGAAGAGCTGACTATAAGTAAAAAAAAAATAGCCATAATGTTCATTTTGTTAATATGGTGAACAATGAGTATCTAATATTACAGACCTCATAGAACTGAGTATTCAGATATCCACTTAATACATGCTGGCAGTTTTACTTTGAAATCAACAGGTCTGTATAAATCAAGTTATCCATACAAATTAATTTGATCTAACTAAAAATGCCTCTTTTGAGCAACAAAGCGATCAGAGGTGTGATAAGCCCAGCTGAGCTGTCATTGGGAACTGAAAATGAGCTGAACTTCCATTTATTTATTTTCATTTTTATTTTAAGGAGACAACTTGAATAGTGAACCTGGGGATTTCCCAAGTTTTAAGCCCACATATTTTGCCTTTTCTTTTTCCTCTGGTTTGTTTTTTTTTTTCCAGGTGAGCTTTTCAGAGCACACAGAGTACCTAAGTCCCACAGGAAGTGGGGAGTGCCTAAGTCCCACAGGCTCCTCAGAAAGTCCCCATCCCAAAAGAGAAGCTGCAGCCTGTGACATCCCAGTCTGGTAAGTTCAGTAGAAATTTGCAAAGTCAGCAGTCCACAGGTTACCTTTTTATTTCTCCTTTAATGGCTAATCTGCAGGAAAGGTTTTAAAGACTAATTAGTTTGGATGTAATTAAAATGTCAATATATTTCATATAGCCATTTAAGTATCAGAACAAAGCCATAGCACTGCACAACCTCTTAAAAAGCATTTTAAAATAAATTTTCAAATCAACAGCCTGAGTGGAACTCAGAATGAAAACTCTACCTTTGTCAGATTATACCCTTCTCTGACCCAGAGATGGAGCAACTGAGAGGTGTTTTAAAAACTTTTATTCCATTTTCAGTCTCATGTGAAGGGTGAGACAATAAAGATGTTGCAATTCACGCCATCACAACCAGAAGCCAAACTATTCCCTAATTACAATACATTATAAGCATTTCTTGGCCTATCAGCTTTTGCCACGCAATGCTGTTAATGCCCTAAAGACAATCATCTAAAATCACCCCTCGTGGGTCCTACTACAATGCACCTTTCATAGTTTTATTTCTTCAGAGTATCTAGTCTTACTTGCAAGGCCGTCTCTTGAAACTTGTTTCTAGTTCCATTTCTCTCTCAACAATGTCTGTCCTATTCTATGGCATTTTTAAGTCAGCATTTCTTATCTCAAGGTTTGTGGACAGATGCGCATTATGTGAGCCTTCTGTCAGGCTTTGAATTCTTTACAAATCCATTTCCCACACTACCTAACCTCAACTCCACTCGAAGATCCCCTTCCTTGTCACCCTGTGAATAAGCTTTACAATCACTTTCTGAATTGTCCGTTGTTTTTTTCAAGATGGGAAGTCCCATTTATGGTGGTTTTGGTATGGTTAGGAACTGGGGAAGGGTCTTCTTCCTTCATAAACTCCATGCTGCAGTGCCTTTGGAATATGGCCCACTGGCCATTGTTTGCACAGCCATGGTACTTCATGAGGCAGAAAGTGGAATTGCATTTCCAACCAAAAGCCCATGAGGAGTGGGGCAGCCAGAGCATCCTGTGCAGATACAGGCCTGCAGTGTGACTTGAGAGGGTTTTGGTTCCTGCCCAGCATGGTGGATGCAGCTCCCCTGTGACTGCCCCTCTTCCCAGGTGCCCATGGACAGTAAGTACAGGGTTTTGCAAGGGCAGTGGAACAGGGTAGTGATGTCTGCTGGCAATGGAGTGCAGTGGAGAGCAAACAGTCCAGGATGCTCCTGGGGTGTGGGACAGAGAACTTCTGACACAGCTGGTGACTGAGCCAGTGAGGAATGGCACTTCTGGACCTGCTGTTTGTGAAGAGAGAAGGGCTGGTGGGTGACTGGAGGGCTGGATATGGCCTTGGGCTCTGTCATCACAAAATGCTTGTGTTTGATTCCCAGAGAAGGAATAAAAGGTGTTGGGGAAATGTTTACCTGCAACAAATTGTGAATTCCTTTAACACACAGTGCTTAGTCCTGCATTCCCTCACACCAATGATTAATGTGTGCAAGTGGATATCTTAGGCTTTAGAATAAAGAGAGTGGGCCTGCTAAGAAGACAGCTGGAATGCATTTAAGGAGAAGAAAGGATACTTTCTCGGTTTTAGGATACTCTTGAACATAGGAGGAGAATTTGAGGAATGGGATGTTCACCAGACAACCACCAAAGACCCTTAAGAGACCCCTACTGTAAAAGTCAATGATTTTGTGGAAGTGGTTTAAACATGTCAAATACTTTGTGGGAATGTTCAGCCTGTGAGTTTTAGCAAAGTAATGAATATGTCTTAGTTCCATGGATACAAACACGTGGGTTTTCACGTGTTAGGGAAATGATTCCCCATGCACCCAGCACTGAAATAAAGTAATGTCGCTTTTGTCACACTGAGCTGGCAGTGGGGATCGGGCCCTGCTTGGTAACTTTCATTTTGGTCATTTTATTGAAGAATAAAGAAAGGTTGAAATTAAGCCTTTTCCAGCTGTTTCCATCTTGTTTACCTTTCTGGGGGCCAAAGCCCTGTGCTGCAGGTGGCCTGAATGTGTGCAGAGCAATGCAGCTCCCACAAACACCTTAGTTTTCACACAAGTCATGATGATTTGTTCCCAGGTGTGCCCAGCTCTGTCAGGAGCCTGTAGTGCAGTGGGCACCGTGCCCTGCCCAGCCAGGGCTCTCTGGCACAGAGAGCAGCCAGCCCAGGGAACATCCAATAAATGTACAAATATATGGAGACTTTTTTTAGGAATTATTTCAGCTGTCATGCCAATAGTGCTTTCTCTCTTGGTTCTGTGCAGTGCTTTGGGCCATTTTCTTGTTCTGGTTTCCTTTGCTTTGGTCCCATTCTGAGTGCTCACTTGGGGTACAGGTTGTAGGTGTTTGGGGCACTCTTGGAGTTACTCTTGGGTCCCTTGAACAACAGGGTTTGGCCTACCAGGGGAGTTTGTGCTGCTTTGTGACAGAGGAGAACTTTTCAGGCTATTTTGTGTTTGCTGTAGGGAAGGTTGGGTTGCTTGGCATAAATTCACAGACCAACACCACAGACCAAGAGCATTTGCTTTGTGATGTCAGGGCATGGTTGCCACATTCTTGTGGTGACATCAGAAGGTTGTCTTGGTGCATGGAAGGCCTCAGTGTCAGAGCAGCTCTTGGTCTTGCTCAGGTGCAGGAGCATTCTCCTGATTGAGGCTTTTGTCAGAGTGCAGCTGCACACTGACAAGAGCCTGGTATTTTCTTGTGTTACAGCACAGTCTGCAAACTGGCACAGCAGTGCTACAATGATTGAGCCACTTGCTGCTGCGGTTTGCACTGTTGGTGGCATTTCTTATTCTAGCTATTACTTGACACACCTGGCACGTAAGTAGAGGTTTTCCCTGGATGTAACCTAACCTAGAATTTGTATGTCTTCCTGCTCTTTCTTAGTGACTGAACTGATTTTGAAACAGAAAGACCATTAGGATGCCACTGGTTTGGTAAAGCTCTTGTCAACACATTCAGCTAAAAGGGGGGTGTCTGTAACCAAGGGTCTGTGGGCAGCATTTGCAGGGGAACCTGCAGGAGTTCTATTCTCTCCATAGGAGAGTCTGTGGCAGCAGAGTCTGTCATTTCCTCAGTTTGCTGGGTCAAGCAGGACACCTTTGAAAATGCAGACTGGGAGACCTTCTCAGAAGGCCTCCTAAAGACTTGGTGGTTCTCCTCAGAATTGAGGGAAAGCTTCTTTTGTTCTAAATTTTGTTATGAAAGAATTTGACTGTCTAACTTGACCTTTACTGAGTGCTAAAAGAGTGTTTCCCTTTGCAATGAAGTGCAAACTCCAAAGCAGTGAGTGTCTCTGCTCCTGAACCCTGGAGCTGCTGCTGTGCTGTTTCACAACAGAACTGCCACAGCTCAGGGGGGATTTTGGGGAAGCTTTTCTGGGCAACTGTTTTCAGCAACTTAATGGAATTAGTGCATGCAACTTGTTTTTAAGAAAAGTACCTGAAAGAGAACAAAATCTGCTTTATCTGTTGGCAGAACAGGAGCGTTGAGTGTTGAACAATAATTTGCATTTTCTTGATCAAGTTTGTATTAGTTTACTGCAAAACAGGCCAAAGTGTAGGCACAACCAAGAATATTGTCTTGTTCTCTTGCTGGCTGTGTGAAAGAATTGTGTCTCCTGAGGGATGTTGTGAAATGGAAAATACTCTCTGTTTGGGTTGACTTTTTCTGTGGGATTCACCAGCCCAGGCAGTTTTCTCAAAGAATCTGGTTCATTTCCCTTGCCCTTGCAGGTCACCTGACCCGTGTATTCAGAGGTGCTGATCCTGAGGTGAGTGCAAAAGGAACCTTTGATGTTCCTGGTGTTTAAGAATTGTGGAGGAAGCTGTGAGCTTGGCCTATGGCAGTAGAGTGTAGAGGGCCAGATGGGTAGGCTGAAAGAAAGCCCATTTCCATGTCTGCAGCAGCAACAGCAAAAGCATGGGTGGCTTTTTCCTAATTTTCCATTTCAGAGCTTTAAAAGAACTAAAAGCCCAGTTGTGCAGAGAGAAGGCTGCTTCTCGATAGTAACCAGGGTGGAATATCTGATTCAGAACAATTTGCAGTACAGCTGAAGTTGTCCATTTTAATTTAAGTGAATGAGTCACTTAAAATCCCATTGCTGTCAAAGTTTATGATTTCTCCCTAGTAGAGTTGGTTGTAGAAAGAAGTGCTGAATAGAAATAAGGTTATAAATGATAGGCAACTGCCTGTCCCTCACGCTATTATCTGTCCACAGAGCACAGAACCAACAGAGGGAGCTCCTCTGGCTCCCTCTGCTCCTGGAGAAGAAGCCAAAGAGGAGCAAAATGACCACAACCCTCCAGCTGTGGTCACACCACAACCGGAACATTCCAAGCCTGTAAGTGCCACTTCTGGAGGCTGCTGTCTTTAGGGCAAGGCAGAGCTGCAAGTTTCTGACCAGCC
This sequence comes from Phylloscopus whistleri, assembly GCA_017589585.1. Classification (NCBI taxonomy): domain Eukaryota; kingdom Metazoa; phylum Chordata; class Aves; order Passeriformes; family Phylloscopidae; genus Phylloscopus; species Phylloscopus whistleri. The sequence continues at coordinate 73,395 of JADMLD010001233.1, forward strand.
AGCACTTGCTGCTGCTGGTTGAGGATGCTGAGTGCTGGAGTCCTGCCAGGACCTAGTGATTCCTCCCAGCCAGAGACAGCTGGAAAATGGGCTTTGACCTGTCATGTTTAGGCCTCAGCTTGCTGGGATTCTGATAGGGGCCAGTCTGAAGCTTGAAGGCTCCCTGTCCCCAGAGGAGGGAGCATGTCAAAGACACTGCACTCAGCCTTGTTGGATACGTAGGGAACACTGTGGTCTGGAGAGACCTGTCTCCCTCCACAGACTGGTCAAGCTACTACAAATGTTGTTGCACAAAAAATGTTGATCTGACCAGACAAGCTCTTTGAGGTGGTTTGTCCCCACAAGCTTCTTGGGTGTGCTTACCTGGCAGTGTTTCAGAGACACACTGGGGATGTGGAGTTGCTGCTTGAAGTCAGGGATTTTGGTGCCTTTGTTGCCAGGTTGTTCTTTTGCTTCTTTAGGCAGAGCACAGCTGACAGGCACTCTGAGTCCACCTGTTTTTTGGCTTTTGATAAGCTGCTAAGAGATGATTGTGTTGTCCATGAAGCTGTGTGGGGCCACATTTGTCCTGTGTGGCAAAAGAAACCAACTGTGTAGTTCTCAACCCTTCTTCCAAGGCAGAAACCAGAGGCTGCATGTGTCTCTTGATACCTTTTGTTGAGAAGTCTGCAGCTTTGAAAACTCCACTGGAGCCTGGAGGCTGAGGCAAAGCTGCAAGTCTCTGACTGCTGTCTTGTAATGCAAAGAACAGGAAGGACATCTTGAAATTCTGGATGCTGTGTTTTAAGTCAGTAATGCAACTTTGTGCCTGGGGAGCTGAGGGGGACAAAAGGAGCCAGGGATGCTGGGCAACAGCAGCTGAACATGAGCCAGCGTGTGCCCAGGTGGCCAAGAAGGCCAAGGGCATCGTGGCCTGTGTCAGCCAGAGTGGGGCAGCAGGAGCAGGGCAGTGACTGTCCCCCTGGGCTGGGCACTGCTGCAGCCGCAGCTCGAGTGCTGTGTCCAGTTCTTGGCCCCTGGGAAGCAGAAAGACATTGAGGGGCTGGAGTGTGTCCAGAGAAGGAGCAGGGAGCGGGGGAAGGATGTGGAGGACAGGGCCAGGGAGGAAGTGCTGAGGGAGCTTTAGCCAGAAGAACTGGAGGCTCATGAGGGAGTTTCAGGCAGACTTGCAGAAATCCCTGCATGACAGTGCTCACCACAAGGGCTGCTTCCCTGCCAAACCTGCCCTCACTGCATCCAAGTGCTTTAGACACTGGAGGAGGTGTCACTTTCATTGTTTGGTTTGTTGGTTTGCTAGGAGGAGAAGCCCTATGTTATTTTCTCTTTTTCTAGCAAGCAAAGATGCTTTTGCTTAACCTTTCCTGCCCTTTTCCAGCACTGGGACAGGTTGTACTACAATTTTGGTTTGCAAAGTGGCAGTTCTGGAAGATGCAGCATTTTTGCATGAGAACACATAGTTTGTGGCAGGGACATTGGTGCAGAAGGAAGTTTTCTTGTGCTAGGCCAGCCAGTAGGGCTTACACATGACTTTCATGTTAACCAGGCTTGTGCCTTTTTGCAGCCCTGGGGATCAGTATGTGTTTTCTTTGGGAACTGAGCAGGAAATCAATGCCCTTGTATTCCTCTGGTCCTCAGAGATCAGAAGGGCTGGGAGGGGCTGGGCTTCATTTCTGATTACAGCCAGTTTAGCACCGTCAGTGTGGTCGAGTCCAAGAGAAGAACTTGCCCAAGCACAGATGCACAAAGAGTGCAGTTCCCAGTGCAGTGCTCTGGGTCTGATCACATTGCATAAGGACCTACACACTCCAGATTCCCCAAGAGTGGGATTTATCGAAGCAACAGGAGAGCAAGTTCAGGATTCCTGCTGATCAGGGCACTGGCTACCAAATGCTGATGTGTGTAGCAACAGAAAGTATAGTAAGAGATAGATTATAAAAGTGAGATCTATCTGTCTATCTATATATCTATCTATTTATCTATCTATTTGCATCTTCCTGGCTCTGCTCTAAAGCAGTTGGAGGTGCAAAGCTCACATAAAGCCATCCCTTCAGGAGAGCAGGAGAGACATGTTCCATTGACTAACCCCAGGCAGGCAGAGATGTTTCCCCCTCCAGAGATGGTAGTTTTTTCCTGTCAGAGGTGTTTTCCTCTTCCAGCCTTTTCTGACCTGAAATCTCCTTTTTATCCTACAAATGTCTCAATGTCCTAAGGAGGTGGAACAATCCCATGCTCTAGGTGGGGTTTGGTGACTTTGGTCATACATGCTTTACATGACACATGGTTTCCTTCATTGGCACCCCTGGGGGTGTGTAAGTTAATTTGTTGATGGGGCCTTATGAGGGTCTCTGTTACTGCTGGTCTGAATTCTCAGTTGACAAAAGAGGGAGAAAAAACCCCTTGGTCCTCCACCATACACGGAGGTGGCTGTAGAGGCTCTCTGATCTCCATCAGAGGATCTTTGCACGCATCCTTATCTCCTGAATGACCAGGATTTCTAACAAGGGTGTAGATGTCAGAAAGGCAGGAATGGCAGTGCAGGCCTGAAGAGAACATGAACTCCAGAAGTGTCTCTCACATGGAGTGAGATCACACAAGAAGGCACCTACAGAGCCGGGACAGAGCTGTGGGACAGGGCTGGGTGTCAGTCACTACAGAAAGACAAACAGAAAATGGCAGAAGAGGAGGGAGACCCTCACCAGACCCTTGAGAAATGCCACACCTTCCCTGCCAGCTGCCTGAGAGGCTGTTGGAGCTTCAGTCCCACACAGACCCTGATTGTACTGCCAGTGTCACTTGGGAATCTGTGCCTCCCTGTGGGCAGAGAATGACGCAGGAGAGCAGCAGCACAGTGCTTTGAGAATACGTGAGCCCATCAGTCTTTGAGTCATGGCCCACAAATGTTCTATGGGAAGCTGAAACCCATCTTCTCTTGCTTTCTGTGCAGGTCCTTCTAGAGAAAGAGCATGAGCAGATCGTTTCATCAGAGATGCCATGCCAGACTCAGGGAGAGCTGTTCCCAGCCCAAGATCAGGAAGAGCAGCTCAGGCAGCGGGTGAAAGAACCACAGGAGAATGGCCAGGTAAGCCTGGCTGGCCAAATGTCAGAGTGAAGGGAAGGAACAGGGGAATAAAAAGGAGTTCTTGGGACTGAGGAGGCCAGAGGTCCCACAGGCACTGAAAGCACAGAGATCAGCACTGGGATGAGAGGTTTACAATGGAAGCAGAGGTGGGTAGGGAAGCAGAAAGCAGTGGCTGAATTAATGTGATTTTGTGGCTGAAAGAGGAAAAGCTGAGCCTGAAGGCAGCTCCCTGTCACTTGCATTTGTGTGTACAGAACATCGAGGCAGAGCCACAAGCAGAGCTGCCCGAAGCTCAGAGTGCCATCCTGACAGTGAAGAGGAGGCACAAAGAAAACATAAGAAGCATCCAAGAGGAGAAGAGTCTCCCTCAGCAGAGGAGTGATCACCAAAACCAGGTGAGTGAAAGAGTGGCAGCCACTCCACTCATGAAACATTCTCTCTCTTGTTCTTTACAGAATATCAACAAACAGGTGCAGGCAGAGCGGCAGGAAACTGAGGCTTGGATCAAGGCAAGGGAGAAGAGGCTGGAGGAAGAAATGAAAATCTTCAAAGAGAAAATTAATCACCTGCTTCAGAAGAAGGAGGATCTAGAAAAGAAAGTGAGTGAAACAGCAATAGCCACTGCAGTCACCAAATCAGTGGTTTCTGCCCTTCTTGCCTTTCCTCTGCAGAGCAGCAGGGGGCTGGGGTGATGCTTCTGAATGGCATCGTGCTGTGGCCTCTATCCCAACTGCTCTGAAGGAAACATCCTGGTCTGCTGTTGCTCAGCTGCTGCCCTGGAGAGTGGAATTAGTCCTTTGGCCCTTTAGCCAGCAGTCATCTGAATGGATTCCTGCTGGCCTGTTCCTGCTCTCCTTGTTTCTTGAGGTGTTTTTGCAGGTGAACGTGGTCACTCAGATAGATTTTGAATACTAGCTACAAGCTGTCTGTGTCCCTTGTGAATCTGGTCCTCTCCGGTTCTTTCCCTTTCCTCACAGTCGATGACTCTTGGCTGACAGGGACAAGCTGTAGTCTCTGACTGCTTTGTTCTGATTGATTTCAGGTGGAAGTGTTGACATCTCACCTGGCAGCCGGCAAAGGCTTCCATCAAATGACTGGCAACAAAGAGCCCCAAGATCAGCATGAGGAACAGGAACTGTCCCAACCAGAGATGCTGCAGCTTGAGCATGTCCTGAGGATGGTGGAGAAAAAGAGAATCCATGGGATGAGGTAGAACATTAGAACAAGGAGCTGCAAGTGTGTCTGCAGCCCTAGGAGGGGGAAAGGAGTCCTTGGGAGGAAGTGGAGTGGTCATTGTTGCAGTCATCCTTCAGAAAATCCATGAAAATGAAACATAAACTGGCTATGAAATTGAGTAAAGCCAGCCTTTGGTTTTGACCATTTGGTTTCAGAGGTAGACATCCAAAGAAATCCAATTTAAGAGCCCTGCATGTGGCTGACAGCAGTTTCCTAAGGGCTTGCATTTGAAATGAGATCTTGGGGCAATCTCTGCCAGCCACCTTTCTGACACAAACTCATTTCTTGCCTCAGACCTACACAGGCTCTTCTATTGAACCTGCAGCAGCAGCAGCACCAGCTTTGTCTAGAGGAGCCTTTGCTCCCCAACCTGAGAAGTGGAGCTCAGGCAGTTTGTTTGTCTCCAGCACTGACACAGCTGCTGCTCAGCAACAGGAGATCAAGGAGGACTCCCTGGAACTACGGAGTATGTCTTGTGTCTTTCTTATCTGTGGGACAGTGTATTGTGTGCACGTGTCAGCATAGCTGTACCAAATGTTCCTCCTAAGTTTGGTGTCACAGGGACATTTAGGATTCCCCACAGGAACTGCTGTGCTCTGAGGCAGCAGGGAGAGAGCTCTGGGTGTTCCTGCTGCCTCTGAGGGCAGCTTGGACTGGCTGGAGTCCATTGGCTCAACCTCTGTTCAGATCAGTCTCTAGGATAACACATCAAGTCCTTTGTCATTCTGCAGCACAACCCATTAAATCTGTTTCTTGCCCTTAACAACTGCCAGTGCTGTGCTCTCAGATAAAACCTGGTAAGGTTGAGAACAGAGCCCAGTTGATTCTGTGTTTACCATCACCTGTTGGGACAAAAAGGGCATTGATCTGCACTTCAGTGTGTCTGGTCTCAAAGCAAATCCCTCGTCTGGGCTGGCTTCTGCATCGCACGGCCCGGACTCACGAGAGGGTCAGCGTCTCCTCTGGGCAGCATCTCCTCTGAGCAGCATCTCCTCTGGATAGCTGTCTGTGTCACACCAGCACCTGAGGAGCCCTGCTGTCCCTGCCGCCCTTGCCCGCTGTGCTGAGTTGGGAAGATGGGGACGTGTGCGGTGCTGAGAGGGCGAGTCCAATGGGAGCGACTGATCCGTGCTGTCAGGGGTGAAGAGAAGCAGTGTGGTTCTTCACATGGGGCATGGGCAAGGGCGTCTTTGAGCCCAGCCTGCCCATCGAGGGTGAGGGACCTGATGCTGAATGCCCTGTTGGGATTGCTTATAGCATGAGCTGCTCTGGTTTACAAAAGGAAAGACATTCCTTTGGCAAACTGCTGCTAGAGAAGATGGGAACATTTGGCAATATTTTTCCTGTTCTGAAATTGGCATCTATTCATAGGAATTGATTCTAGATGTCAGGTTGTGTTTAATCTTAGGAAGTATGAAACCTTTTGTTCAATCTCACAGTGCTTATTCCCAAGAAAACAAAGGCTCTGTTAGTTCCAGCTCTCCTGAATGTTTATAGATGACAAACTTCCTTGCCTTGGTACCTGTTTTCTTGTGGTCTCTGTCTCCTCTGCATCTCCCTGTTCTGTCAAGAGGTCTCTTCAAAGGACTGTAGAAGATCAGTCTCTGCTGGCCACTTGTGCTGCAGAGCTGCCTATCTTCTTGTTGTTCATGTTGCTGCTGTTGTTGCTGTTTTTGTTACCCAGCTGACCACAAAGGGCTCAGAGCCCCAGACAGTGGGGCTGCCTTTTGTATCTCCTGGAAGGTGGGATCTTTGCTTTAAAGTGGGCATCTTGCATTTTTGCATTTTGTTTCCCTTAGGGAGAATGGTGAACATGGAAAATCCCACGACGAAATACATTAAACTGGAAATTATTGGCAGCGGGTGAGTCCAACCACAGCTACTTCTACACAACTGTGGGGCAGGTGATTTGCTGGTGGAATATCTATCAAGTGTGAAGTCAGACAAGCTGTGAATATGTTCAGACACTGGGCTTAGATTGTCAGTGCTGGTCAGAATTTGTAAGTGTGGTCACTATGCATTGTCAAAGACATCTCCATGCTGCCAATGTTCTGCAGCTTTAGGGCATTTATAACAGAGATCTCCTGTCTGGGCTGGCTTTCATGCCAAGATCTAAATGGCTTGTCCTTTCTTTGCTGCTATTTTGTTTCTAGGACTTTTGGAGAGGTCTGTAGAGCGCTCAACACTTCCACAGGAGAAGAGGTAAATGTCGTCAGACCCTGCAGATTCTGCAGCTCTCAAGATCTTTCCTCTTGTGTGTGAGCTGTGGCTGGAGCTTTGGGTAGAGCTGTGCTGAAAAGGCACAAGAAGCACAGACTGGTGCCAGCCTGCAAATTGCATTTGGGACAGTCTTTGTCCTTCTCAGCTGCCAGAAGGAAGGCAAGGAGGGCAGTGGCTCCTTTCAGAGAAGGACGTGCTCACTCGTTCTCAATTACTGAAACAAAGGTGGTGCCTTCTAGAGCATCTCACTGTCCTTTGGGGCTACGGCTTCAGAGTCCTGAATTCTCATTTCTGGCTGCCAGCAAATACATCTGAATGTTACTGGTAGCTCCTTAACCACCTGCAGTGCTGCACTTGGGAACTGTACTGTAGGGAGAGATCTTCAAGGCGTCCCAAGAAGCCCTAAGCCCTGCCCATAGCCCAAGATGTATCCACAGAGTACCAAGGCACAGGTTATATCCTTTGAAGTCCAGACAGAGCAGCAGAGAGTGTGGTCAGAGCTTTGTGGGTGATAGTTGAGACACCATTTTTACCAAGTGCACAAGGCAAAACATCAGTGGCCCGTGCTCTGTGGCTAGCCACCAAGGGAACAGAGAAATGGGCTGTTGGAATGTCGGTTCCTAATTACTCTGATGTCTAATCACAGAGCACTTTGGCATGGCTGAGCTGTGTCATTCCAAAATCACTCGCTCCATGTGAGAAGTTGGTTTCGTGCCACCAACTCCTAAAGTTGCTGATTTCCAAAATCATTTTAGGTGGCCATAAAGAAAATAACTCTTCAAGGACTGATCAGGAAGGGAGGAACCGTTAATGAACTCATGGTTGTGAAAATGAATAAGAACCCCAACATTGTGAACTATTTAGAGAGGTGAGTGGTTTATTTTATCCCATCAATGTTTGTTTACGTACAAAGCATGCAAAGTTAAAAACCCACTTTGGTCATTGGCAGAAAATAGAGCTGTTAATTATTATTTGTCTACTTATACCCAATGGATGGGAAGAGAGTGCATTTTGACTGCATTAATCTGCCCTGGCAAATGCCCCTTTGAAATTGTTCAAAAACCTGGATCAGCCCTGTCTTACTGATTCAATATCCTGTACATTCATTGCCTCCACATTGTTTTGAGGCTTGATCTGTTAAAGTTTTTATGAGCATGTTTTAAGTGCTGATAAACCATCCTAGAAAAGATTTCCCTTGGATTGTTGTCCCTTTTCCACTGCTGTGCATGCCAGGTAGATTAGATGCTTATTTCCAGAAATACCGTGCGTGACAGGTTTTTTATCTGGGGCTGTTACTAAATGGCACTTTTCACTTGCTGGCTGTATAAGACATCTTCTTTTTCACATCCGTGCTTTCTCCTTGAGACTGCACAGACTGCAAACACTGCACAGCCGAGAGGGAATGTCTATTCCTTTTATTCTGTCCTTGTTTCAAAGGGACCCAGAAATAAGAATCAACTGTTGTCTTTTCCAAACAGAACGTAGCTGTGCATGTTCATGTCCACGCCCTTGTTTCCTTCTTTCAGCTACCTTGTGGATGAGCAGCTCTGGCTGGTGATGGACTACATGGACGGAGGCACTCTGAGTGATATCATCAATGAGACTCACATTTCTGAAGTAGAGATTGGGGCTATCAGTCGTGAGGTCAGGGATCCCACCTGTGCTTCTGAGGGCTTGGGAGGATTGTCTGGGAAACTGGGGCTCAGAACTGCAGTGATTTCATGTGCCAGGCTTTGTTTCTATGTTGCTGGTATGCCGGGGAAGCAAAAGCATCTCAAGTGAACTGCCTGTCAGTGTCTCTGCACTCACTGTACTCTGTTCTTGTACTCTTATCTCCTGCTGTTGCATTCTCACTCTGTCTCTTGTCTTTGCATTTGCTGTTCTCCATCTTGCCTCTCTAAACCTTTACCTCAAGCCTGTCTGCTGCAATGCATTCCTTGCCTGTAAAAGCAAAGGTACTGGCGGCAGGATTTGAAACGAACAGCAAGAAAAAAAGAGACTCATTTCTCACAGTCCTCAGCTGAAAAGGATAGTAGCGCAGCCAAAATGCTGTTTGCTTCTGAAAGGTGACTGATGTGATACTTCCAAGTCTGTGCTGAGGCCAGCAATAAAGTCTTTGTCATGCAGCCTCCCACCCTAAAGTGATCACTTCATACCAATGGGAGGGACATTTTCTTTCTTGGCAAACCCTGGTTTGTCCTCTGGATGGGAAAGCACATCTACTGCAGCAGCAGTCATTCTGGATGCTTTGCAGGGGACAGTCTACAGTAGCAGTTGCTGTTGCTCTTTCAAAAGCTGACATGCCTTTCATTAGAAAGGTCCTGCTCTGTTCGTGTTGGAGCAGCAAGCTCTTCCTCTCAATGGCAATTTGTTCTGCCATTACTCCCCATTCCCAAGCTGTTTCCTTTCTTGTGTGATGAAACCACATCACTAATTTTTGCCCTCCTGTTTGTGTTTTCTCTCTCAGTGCCTGCAAGGACTGGATTTTCTTCATTCAAACCACATGATCCATCGAGATGTGAAGAGCCACAACATCCTTCTCAGGACTGATGGCTCTGTCAAGCTGGGTCAGTATATTCTTGGTCAGGCGCAGCGATTCTGGGGATGTGGGGTGTGGAGCTGCTTTGAGTGAGTGCCAGCTCCCGAAAATGGTGCTGGTGGGAGTACAGGGGCCCCTGCTGCAAACTGTGGGCACAGTTGGAACGTGCACAGAAGTATTGCAAGGAAGAAGCAGTCAAGAGTAGCATTGGTTTGTGTGTGTCCCATCCAAAGGGAGGGAGCTCCAATCTGAAGCTTCAGAAAATAAAGGCCACTGCTGGAGGTAGTGCAAAAAATGTGTAGGCTTTTATGAAGTGGCAAATTCCATATTTCCTTGGCTTAAGCCCTGAAGAAATAGAGCAGGGACAGATTTCCAGCAGATGACACAGTGCATTTAGACTGAGAGTAGGGAATTCTTTTGCGTGATTTCCGAATTTGCGCTGGCTTTCATGGTATATTGTTTTCTCCTCAGCTGATTTTGGCCTCTTTGCTCAGCTCCCCCTGAGCAGAGTAGATGGGGCTCAGTGGCTGGCACTTCTGGGTGGATGGCACCTGAACTCATGAAAGGTCAACCATATGGCCCCAAAGTGGACATATGGGCTTTTGGAATTGTGGGAATTGAAATGGTGGAGCGAGAAGTTCCTTACTGGAATGAAACTCCTGTCTCGGTAAGTGCAAATACTCACTGATCCCGCTGTCTTTCTCACCTGTCCCACGTTCTGTGTGCCATGGGACAAAATCCCATTGCAATCTGCTGGCACCACTTCCACCAAGGTGCCCTTGTAAAAATGTCCCTGCAGCACATCAGCATCTGCTGTAAGTTTGGTTGCATCAGAAGGGAAGTGGCAGGTAAGCAGTTCAGAAACCTGCCAGTTTGGCCTTCAGCCATGCTTGGACATTTTCTCATTTACTTTTTGATCAGTGTTGGAGTTCTGTCTTCTGTTTCAGTGGAGAGTTCGGCAGTGTGATAAATATCCTTTGAATGGAGTTGGACCTTCCCAGTTTCAATTTTTATAGAAAAAGAAAAAAGGGAAAAAA
>JADMLD010001237.1:0-82975 GCA_017589585.1 Phylloscopus whistleri
TCTGGGTAAATAAGGCCTGTAACCATTCAAGGGGCAGCAATGGCACGTACAAGAAGGAACAAAAGATGACAGAAGTCACGTCCCAAGAAGAACAAAGGATGCTAACAGCTTCAGAATGTGAGAATTGGATAGAAGCCAAATGGAGGACTGCATAAACCTGCTGTATGTGCAAAAAGCCATCAACCAGTCCGGGCTAAAAGGCTGACGTGGGCTTTTAGGGTATATCCAATTGCAAAGCAGCACGTAACGCGTGATTAAGGCTGAAAACTGTATAAAAGGTACTGTCACATTGCAATAAATGGCTCACTTTGATCATATTGATCATGGAGTGATGGCCCATTCCTGATTCTTCTGCAAGTGGCCCCGAGATAGGGACCAGACCCTTGGATTCCTCGAATGCTGCAGGAGAGTGGAAAGAGGAATGGAGGAAGAGTGGAAAAGCCGACTGAAAACATCCCTGCTGCCCCGGCAGGAAGCCTCGCCGAGGAGACGGCAGGGGGGGAAGAGGCACGGCAGAAAGGCCGGCGATGTGAAGCAGCTGCAGGCTACCGGAATTGATGAAGAAAAACTCCCCTGCTCAGGTGAGCAGGTCGGGGAGAAGATGGGGCTCAGTGCCTGTCAGGAGCCACGGCTGTGGCAGCGACCCCCCCGCCTGATGCCAGCCAGCACGCTGGCAGCCTGCATGGCCTGCTCAGGTGTTGGTGGGCTGTTGGGTTACCCAGTGTGGTTGGAGAGGGAGATTTTCTTCCTCCAATCCACAGTCACTGCTGGAATTCTAGAAATGTTGAAGTTCGTAAATAAACTGCCTCTTTTCTGCCCTGGACATCTCAGCGTGTGGGTGTCATTTCTTTGTGTCGTGTGTGACAACTGGGGTGGCTCTGAGCAGGGAATCATGTTGGAAGTTACTGGGAGCAACTGGGAGTGAGTGGAAACTCCCTGCCGCCGGCCAGCTCTTCTGCCTGCAGTCCCTTCCCGTGCTGGCAGCACCAGCTCCCTCTTGCCTCCAGCCAAATGCCTGCCTGCACCTTGGGCTGCCTTTGCCAGCTCTCTTTTGCCAAGCCTTGGACTCCCAGGCTTCTGCCCCAGCCCAGGGACATTTGTTATTTCCATCACCTGCTGGTTTGACACCAGGAACCATTCTGCTTTTACCGAAGAGGTGAATCTTTGGGATTGTGGTGCTTTCTTGTACACCATGTCCTGTTAGGACCAAGAACACGCTGTTCTTACAGCTTGGGTTGTGGCTGTTCTTGCACCATTTATTCCACACTGCATGACTAAAGAAAATCTCTCCTTTGCCTTACTGAGTTTAAGCCACAGCTTAGTGCAAATATGTGTTAAAAGAGAATGAATGCCATGACCCCCCTTTTATTTTTTGGTCACTAGTGGATACCTCCCTGGAGGATACAGAACAACTCAAAAAGGTTGTGCATACAATGAAGAAAACACAACGCAAAATTCCCTCTCGGTGACGAGGTTAGAAAACCTGTTTTAATCTGTGTCACTGTTTCTCACCACATCTACTTCAACTGACAATAAATTCAGCTGATTTTCTCCAGGCTGAGGCAGTTTTGCAATGAAGCAGCAGCGTGTCATGGTGCTAAATAACAATCTGGCATTTCCTACAATGCTGACTGCTACAGAGTCTGTCAGTACACAGCCAGGCAGACTGGGTTAGCACAGCTATCCCTCCTGTCCATCCCATTGTCTCCTCTGCAGAAGACACAGGCTATGGAAACAAGGCAAGGTTGTTCCCTATTTTTCTTCTCCCACAGCACTGGTGAGGCACCATGTTTTTTCCAAGGACTGCTTGTGCCTCTCTCTGCCCAGCTTGCTTCTTTTTCATTCTACAAAAGCAGAGAGCTGAAGGAGTCTCAGGCATGTGAGTGCCTGATCTCTCTTTCCCTCGAAAGGCTCTACCTCCCAAAGCCCTGGTTTCCTGCTGTGCTCTGGCATGAGAGCCATTCAAGCCCAAAACACAAGGGCAGTGGACTTCAGCTGCCAAGCCTCTCTTGGCAATGGGATTGCTTTCACCCTGCAGCCTCCATGGGCAAGGGCTCTGTGGGAGCAGGGGCCATCACAGCCTGGGAGCTGCACACAGAGCCAGGAAAAGGAGCAGATCCTGCTGGCTTCTGCTGCTGCTGATCCTGGCAGCAACTGCCCTGGGAGTTCCTCTGGGGAACTTCACACCAAGGACTTCCATCCTTGGAGTGACTGTGAGAACTTGTTGCTTCCCAGGTCTCCACCATCCCTCTGGATTCTGGAGCATCTCAGCACAAGTGTCCATGGCCCTTCCTGCATCCCCAGCCTGCAGCAGTTGCAGTCCTTGTTGCCTCCCCCTTGCTGCAGCTCCTTTGCCCAAGTGCTGCCAAAGGCAGCGGAGCTGGCTCAGGATCCCTGGTGGCTCCTGGGCTCCAGGATGACCTTCAGAGGGACACTTGGAGCGCTTCCTAAAGAGCTGCCCGTGGCATGGGGGGTGGATTTGTCCTCCCTGGGGGGCTCTGCTTGGAGCTGTGCGCTCCGTGGAGTCCCGGAGTTTTCTCAGCAGGCCTTGGCAGCGAGTTCTCAGCCAACGGGTGGCTCTGCTGCCATCCCAAATCTGCGCTTTCCTTGCCCAGCCGGAGTGCAAGTGGATGATGTGCTGGGCATGGATGGAGAATCCCATGGACAAAATCCTCCCCCATCATCACATTTACATCTGCTCATTGCTCCCGATAGCACAAATCTACACCTCTTGTAGTGGAAACATTGAATTGATTGCAGATTGTTACATCTGCCAAACTAATGTAGAAATACACACAAATCTACTTAGGTTTAAAAATGAAATTTATTTTAAATTGTTACACCAGCACTGCCAGTAAAGAAATATACAAATATCAATTAAAGCTTATAAAACTAGTTTATTGTTACAATTTTGCTATGTAAATATATTCAAATATAAACTTGTTAAAAAATTAATTTCTTGGAACGCTCTACAACCACTCACTGCACACAAATATGAATTGAAGTTTAACAATTTCATTCATTACATATTACTACAACCTTACAACCCATATACAAATACAAAAATATCGCATCCCTCTCTAAAGAATCCCAGACCATGTACTAAAGAAATAGAATTCTCAAACCATACAGCTCAAGACATATTTCAATCTTTGAAAATACCTAACCATACAATATACAGATGTAACTATAGAATTCATATTTCATATGACAACTTATATTGGTACATTGATATTTGTATATTTAGAGATAGGTTTGTGATGTGTGTATTTCTAGATGTCCTGCTGCTCCACGCAGCCCGGCCGCCAGCTCGGGCCCAGCACAGGGACAGAGACACAGGGGCACAGGGGGAAAAACAAGAGGTGAAAAAGGCAGCCCAGGGGGGAAAGAGGTCAAAATGCAGCCTAGGCCTACACAAACATCAATCTGTCCATCTGCATGAATTCACAGAGCAGGGCAGAACGTTTCCTTTGTGATGTCAGGGCACGGTTGCCACGTCCTCGTGCTGACATCACAAGGTTGCCTTGGTGCACGCCCGGCCTCAGTGGTGGCAGAGCAGCTCTCGGGTTTGCTCAGAGCAGGAGCTCACCCTCCTGCTTGAGGCGCTTGTCAGTGGGCAGCTGCACACTGACAGGATCCTTGTTTTTTCTTAGAGCGTAGTGTTAGAGTATAGAGTTAGAGTGTAGTGTTATAGTGTTAGAGCCACGTGTTATAGTGTTAGAGCGTAGTGTTAAAGCCTAGTGTTAGAGTATAGTGTTAGAGCTTAGAGTTAGAGCATAGCGTTAGAGCATATTGTTAGAAGATAGTGTTAGGGCAGTCTGCAAACTTGCACAGCAGTGCCACAATGATTGGGCCACTCGCTGCTGCAGTTTGCACTGTTTACGGCTTTGCTTACTCTGGTTATTTTTTGACTCACCTGGCACGTAAGTAGAGCTTTTCCCTGGGTGGAACCAAACCTGGCTTTTGTATGTCTTCCTGCTCTTTCTTAGTGACTGAGTTGCTTTAGAAACAGGAAGACCATTTGGATGGCACTTGGGTAAAGCTCCTGGCAACACGTTCAGCTCAAAAGGGGGTGTCTGTAGCCAGGGCTCTGCGGGCAGCATTTGCAAGGGAACCTGCAGGGGTTGTGTTCCCTCCATGGGAGAGTCTGTGGCAGCAGAGTCTGTCATTTCCTCCCTTTGCTGGGGCAAGCAGGGCAACTTGGAAAATGTAGACTGGGAGACCTTCTTGGAAGACCTTCTAAAAATGCTGTGGTTGTCTCCAGTTTTCTCCAAGAATCTGGTTCATTTTCCCTTGCCCACTGCAGGTCACCTGAGAGGCGTGTTCAGAGGTGCCGATCCTGAGGTGAGTGAGAAAGGAACATTTGATGTTCCTGCTGTTTAAGAATTGTGGCATTAAGAGCTGTGAGCTTGGCCTGTGGCAGTAGAGTGTAGAGGGCCAGCTGAGTAGGCTGAAAGAAAATCCATTTCCATGTCTGCAGCAGCAAGAGCAAAGGCATCCCTGGCTATTTCCTAATTTTCCATTTCAGAGCTTGAAAAGAACTAAAAGCCCAGTTTTGCAGAGACAACGTTGCTTCCTCATAGTAGCCAGGGGGAATATCTACTTCAGAGCAATTAGCAGCACACTTGAATCAGCCCATTTGAATTGACTCCGAGTGACTCAGAATCCCATTGCTGTCAAAGCTGATGATTTGTGCCTTAGTAGAGCTGGCTGTAGAGCTGAATAGAAATAAGGTTATAAATGATAGGCAACGGCCTGTGCCTCATGCTCCTGTCTGTCCACAGAGCACAGAACCAAGAGCAGACTCTCCTCTGGCTCCCTCTGCTCCTGCAGAAGAGGCCATAGAGGAGTCAAATGACCACAATCCTCCAGCTGTGGTCACACCACAGCCAGACCTTTCCAGGACAGTAAGTGCCATTTCTGGAGGGTGCTGTCTTTAGGGCAAGGCAGAGCTGCAAGTTTCTGAGCAGTCAGCACTTGCTGTTGGTGGCTGAGGATGCTGAGTGCTGCAGTCCTGCCAGGACCCAGCCATTCCCCTCAGCCAGTGACACCTGGACAATGGGCTTTGACCTGTCATGTTCAGGCCCCAGCTGGCTGGGATTCTGAGAGGGGCCAGCCTGAAGCAGGAAGGCTCCCTGTCTGCAGAGGAGGGAGCATGTCAAAGACCCTGTGCTCAGCCTTGTTGGATATGTAGGGGACACTGTGGGCTGGAGACACCTGACCCCCTGCACAGACTTGCCAAGCAGCTCCAGGCACCAAAGATACTGATCTGACAACAGCAGCTCTTTGGGGTGGTTTGTCCCCCTGAGCTTCTTGGGTGTGCTTACCTGGGAGCATTTGAGAGACACCCTGGGGACGTGGAGTTGCTGCTTGAAGTCAGGGATTTTGGTGCCTTTGTTGCCAGGTTGTTCTTTTGCCTCTGCAGGCAGAGTTGCAGTGGAAGCAGAGGTGGGAGGGGAAGCAGAAAGAAGTGGCTGAATGAATGTGATTTGGAGGCTGAAAGAGGAAAAGCTGAGCCTGATGGCAGCTCCCAGTCACTTGCTCTGCATTTGTGTCTACAGAACATCATGGCAGTCAAGAGGAACACGGAAGACTTTAGGAGAACTGAAGATCTCCAGAATCTCCATCAGGAGAGGCCAGATCAACGAAACCAGGTGAGTGGAAGAGTGGCAGGCACTCCACTCATCCGAGT
Source organism: Phylloscopus whistleri (assembly GCA_017589585.1). Taxonomy (NCBI): domain Eukaryota; kingdom Metazoa; phylum Chordata; class Aves; order Passeriformes; family Phylloscopidae; genus Phylloscopus; species Phylloscopus whistleri. The sequence continues at coordinate 5,693 of JADMLD010001237.1, forward strand.
TTCTCCCTCTCTTTCTTTACAGAACTTGGGTGAGAAGCTGCAGGCAGAGCTGCAGAAAATTCAGGCTGGGATCAAGGCAATGGAGAAGAACCTTGGCGAGAAGCTGCAGAAAGAGCTGCAGAAAACTGAGGCTAGGATCAAGGCAATGCACGAGAGGCTGGAGGAAGAAATGAAAATTCAAAGAGAAAGACAAGAGAAAATTCTTCTCCTCCTTGAGAAGCCAGAGGCTCTAGAAAAACAAGTGAGTGAAAGAGCAATAGCCACTGCAGTCACCAAAGTGGTGCTCTCCATTTCCTCACAGTCGATGACTCTGGGCTGACAGGGACAAGCTGTACTCTCTGACTGCTTTGTTCTCTTTGACTTGAGGTGGGCGTGTGGACATCTGGCCTGGCAGCCTGCAAAGATTTCCAGCAAGGGACTGGCAACAAGGAGCCCCAAGATTCCTGTGAGGCACAGGAACTGTCCCAAGCAGAAGTGCTGCCAGTTGAGCCCGTTCTGAAGATGGTGGAGGAAAAGAAGTCTCCGTGGGAGGAGGTAGAACATTTGAACAAGCACCTGCAAGTGTGTCTGCAGCCCTGGGAGGGGGAAGAGAGTCCTTGGGAGAAAGTGGAATGGTCATTTTGGCAGTCACCCTTCAGAAAATCCATGAAAATGCATTTTGGAGAAAGTGGGAAATGAATCTGGCCATGAACTGGAGTAAAACCAGCCTTTGGGTTTGACCCATCCAGTTTGAGAAGTGGACATCAGGAAAAACCCATGGCACAGCCCTGCATGTGGCTGACAGCATCTTCCTAAGGGCTTGCATTTGCAATGGGATCTGGGGCTCATCTCTGCAGCCACTTTTCTGACACAAACTCCTTTCTTGTCTCAGCTCTACACAGGCTCTTCTCTTGAACCAGCAGCAGCAGCAGCAGCAGTGTCACCTAAAGGAGCCTTTGCTGCCCAACGTGGGAAGTGGAGCCCAGGCAGTTTGTCCATCTCCAGCCCTGACAGAGCTGCTGCTCAGCAACAGCAGATGGAGGATAAGTGCCTGGAGCTCCTGAGTACGTCTGGTGTCTTTCTTCTCTGAGGGACAGTGCATGGTGTGCACAGTGTCAGCAGAGCTGCACCCAATGATCCTCCTCAGTTTGGTGTCACAGGGACATTGAGGAGTCCCCACGAGGAAATGCTGTGCTCCAAGGCAGCAAGAGAGTGCTCTGGCTGTTCCTGCTGCCTCTGTGGGCAGCTTGGACGTGCTTGGGTTGGCCTGAGCTTCCCTATCTGCTCCAGGCAGAAGCAGGGATCGTTCTGGCATCAGCACAAGGCTGTGACCTAGCAAATGATCTGGACAAGTCCTGTGTGCTAGTGGCCAAACTGGATAGAATAGTTAGCTTCCTAAATTCTCCTTAGACTCCTGACTTCTCACCCATCATCAGAGCAAAAAGACTTCACAGAAAGTGATTGATTTGGGCACTTTGTCTTTTGTTGTGGTTTTTTTTTAGTTTGGGTTTTTTTCTGGATTTTTTGGGGTAGAGTTTTTTTTTTTTTTGCATCCTGAAGGTGCTCTTCTGCCCCATGTGTCTTACTGGTGTCATTTTATGACTGTTCTTATTACCACTACTACATCTACAGCTTTTTTAATGAGAATATTATATTTTTGTCAGTGAGAACTCCTTTGAAAGAATATCAGGTGACAGCAGAAACAGAGAGCAAGAGGTGTCTTTATTGTGCCCCCAATGAAAAAACAGATGCTTTGAGAACAATCTGTATTTAATATCCCAGTTTTGTTCTTATAAAGATGTGTCCAAGAGACACATTGCTGTGGCATGATCAGATAAAACTGCACTGTAGGCATTTCTCAGGAGCCAGCCTCCAGCCCCGCTGCTGGATATTCCTCAGATCCATGGCACTTTTTCATCCCTGATTCCCACTCATTCCCATCACTGTTAGAACGCTACCCATTGGCCCAAGCCCTGCTCAGATCAGTCTGGAGGAAAACACATCAAGCTCTGGTGATTCTGCAGCACAAGTCATTGAATCTGCTTCTTGCCCAGAACAGCTGCCAGTGCTGTGCTCTCAGACAAGACCTGGTGGGGCTGAGAACAGAGCCCAGCTGACTCTCTGTCTACCAGCAGGTGTTGGGACAAAAAGGGCATTGATCTGCACCTGGGTGTGTCTGATCCCAAAGCCATTCCTGTTGTGTCCTGAATGGGGCACCAGCTTGGAAGGGGCTCGGTCTGGCTGTGCCTTCTTCCCATTGCTTGTCAGTGCTCCTGCTTGGGCTTTGGCAGCTTTTTGTTATGCAGCTGACCACAAAGAAGTCAGAGCCCCAGGCAGTGGGGCTGCCTTTTGTATCTCTTGGCTGGTGAGATCTCTGCTTTCGAGTGAGCATCTTGCATTTTCTTTCCTTCAGGGAAAGTGGTGACCAAGGAAAATCCCCAGAGGAAATACTTTGAACAGGAACATCTTGGCAGGGGGTGAGTCCAAGCACAGTTCCTTCTACACAGCCATGGGGCAGGTGATTTGCTGCTGGAATATCTCTCAAGTGTGAAGCCAGGCAAGCTGCAAACATCCTCAGACACTGGGGTTTGGCTGCCCCATCTCTCAGTACCAGCCAGAATTTGGAAGTGTGCTCAGAAGGCATTGTCCAGGACACTTCCATTACACTGCCAGAAACAGCAAGCTATCCCCTGTCACAGCAGTGAGATAACAGTTCTCAGGAGCATTTCTTCCCAAGAGTTTGCTGAAGGAAATAGTCGGAGGTCAGGCTAAAAACTGTCCAGTTTAGAAACTGAAATCCAAGATGAAAGAATCCATTCATCCAAGATGAATGGCCTTTTGAGCTGAGGCAGTAAAGCCCAGTGCTGCAGGAACAGGCCCAGTGCCCATGCACTTGAGAGGAAAATGCATCATCTGCCTTCTGGCAGACCCCTCCTGCATGCTGCAGCTTTGAGGCATTTACAGCAGAGATCTCCTGGCTGGGCTGCCTTTCCCTCCAAGATCTAAATGGCTTCTCCTTTCTTTGCTGCTGTTTCTTTCTAGGGGTTTTGGAGATGTTTGTAGAGCCATCGACACTGCCACAGGAGCAGAGGTAAATGTCAACAGCCCCTGCAGATTCTGCTGCTCTCCAGGGCTTTCCTCTCTTGTGTCAGCTGTGGCTGGAGCTGTGGGTAGAGCTGTGCTGCAAAGGCACAAGAAGCACAGACTGGGGCCAGCCTGCCAAGTGCATTTGGGACAGTCTTTGTCCTTCTCAGCTGCCAGAAGGAAGGCAAGGAGGACAGTGATTCCTTTCAGAGAAGGATGCTCTCCCTGGCTCTCAATTGCTCCAACAAAGGTGCTGCCTTAGAGCATCTCACTGCTCTCTGGGGCTATTCTCCTGAATGAGTCCTGAATTCTCATTTCTGGCTGCCAGCAAATACATCAGAATGTTCCTGGGAGTTCCTTAGCCACCTGCAGTGCTGCACTTGGGAACTGCACATAGGGAGAGATCTGCAAGGCATCCCTGAAAGCCCTAAGCCCTGCTTGTAGCCCAAGATGTATCCACAGAGTCCCAAGGCACGGATTCCTTCTTCTGATGTAGACAGAGAAACAGAGAGTGTGCTCCGAGCTTTGTGGGTGATAGTTGAGACGCCATTGTTAATAAGTGAACAAGGCAAAAGATCAGTGGCCACATGTCCTGTAACTGGCCCCCAGAGGAGCAGAGAAATGGGCTGTTGGGATGTCAGTTCCTTATTACTCCTTTGTCTGAGCACAAGGCACTTTGGCACTTTGGCTCGGCTGTGTCATTGCAAAATCACTCACTCTGTGTGTGGTGTGGTCTCGTGCCACCAGCTGCTAAAGTTACTGATTTTCAATGTCATTTCAGGTGGCCATCAAGAAAATCAATCTTCAAGGACTGAGCAGCAAGCTAGACACCATTACTGAAATCACAATCCTGAGGAGGAATAGGAGTCCCTTTATTGTGAATTATTTAGACAGGTGAGTGGTCGTGGTCTTATCCCATGATTACATACTAATGTATGTATTTGTATGTGTTTGTTTACATACTAAAAGCGTGCAAGGTTAAAAACCCACTTGGGACACTGGCAGAAAAGAGAGCTGGTAATTATTGGTTAACTCTTATTCCTCTACTCATCTCCAATGGATGGGAAGAGAGTGCATTTTGTCTGCATGAGTCTTCCCTGGCTTTCAAACACATGGTTGGAAAATGGTTCAAAAATCTGGATCAACACTATCATAGGAAGTCAATATCCTGTAAGTTCACTGCCTCCATGTTGTCTCAGGATTGATTTTTTAATGTTTCTTCAATGCTGATAAACCATCCTAGAGAGGATTTCCCTTGGCTTGTTGCCCCTCTTTTCCATGGCTGTCCATGCCAGGAACACGAGGTGCTTATTTCCAGAAAGACCAGGCGTGACACAATTTTCATCTGGCCTGTCACTCAACTGCACTTCTCCCTTGCTGGCCATCTAAAACATCTCCTTTTTCATAGGTGTGCCATTCTCCTTGAGACTGCACAGACTGGAAACAAGGCACAGCCTAGAGGGAATGTCTATTCCTTTTATTTCTGTCCTTGTCACAAAGGCACCCCGAAACGAGAATCAAGCACAAAACCAGCATAGCCATGCCTGTTCATCTGCACAGCCTTATTTCCCTTCTTTCAGCTACCTTGTGCATGAGGAACTCTGGCTGGTGATGGAATACATGGATGGAGGCAGTCTGTTCGACGTCATCAACGAGGCTGACATGTGTGAAGATGAGATTGCAATTGTCAGTCGTGAGGTGAGGGATCCCACCTGTGCTTCCGAGGGCTTGGGCAGGACTGTCTGGGAAAAGGCTCAGAACAGGAGCAATTCCATGTGCCAGGCTTTGTTTCTGTGTCGCTGCTATGCTCTGGGCAAGCAGGAGCATCTCAAGTGAACTGCCTGCCAGTGCCCCTGCACTCACTGCACTCTGTCCTTGTCCTCTTATCTCCTGCTGTTGCATTCTCACTCTGTCTCTCGGATTTGCTGTTCTCCATCTCGTCTCCCTAAACCTTTGCCTGTCTGCACTGCATTCCTTGCCTGTAAAAGCAAAGGTGGTGGTGGCAGCATTTGAAACAAACAGCAAAGACAAAAGAGAGACTCACTTCTCTCAGTGCTCAGCTGGAAAGGTCAGCAGTGCAGCCAAAATGCTCTTTACTTCTGAGCACATCCACTGCAGCAGCAGTCATTGTGGCTGGTGTGCAGGGGAGAGTCTACAAGAGCAGTTGCTGTTGCTCTTTGCAAAGCTGACATGCCTTTCTTTAGGAAGGTGCTGCTCTGCCAGTGTAGGAGCAGCAAGCTCTTGCTCCCCATGGCACTGTGTTCTGCCATTACTCCCCATTCCCCTGGAGAGGGAATCTTTCAGAGCTGTTTCCTTTCTTGTGTGATGAAATCACATCACTGATTTTTGCCCTCCTCTTTCTGTTTTCTCTCTCAGTGCCTGCAAGGACTGCATTTTCTGCATTCCAGCCATGTGATGCACCGAGATGTGAAGAGCCTCAACATCCTTCTCAGAACCGATGGCTCTGTCAAGCTGGGTCAGTATATTCTTGGTCAGGTGCAGTGTTCCAGGGACATGTGGGGTGTGGGGCTGCTTTGGAGTGATGCCAGCCCCCCAAAAATGGTGTTGGTGGCAGTGCAGGGACCCCTGCTGTGAGCTGACCACACGGTTGCAGCGTGCACAGACCTAGCACAAGGAACAAGCAGTCCAGGGTGGCTGTGCTCTGTGTGTGTCCCTTCCCAAGGGAGGGAGCTCCAAGTCTAAAGCTTCAGGGGAACAAAAGCCACTGCTGGAGGCAGTGTAAAAAATGTGGGGATTTCTGAAGTAGCCAATGCCATATTTCCTTGGCTAAAGTCCTGAGGAAACAAAGCAGGGACAGTTGTCCAGGAGATTCAACAGCACATTCTCCAGCTTCTACTGGGCAATTCTTTTGCTTGCTTTCCTCCCTGCACAGTCTTTTGCTTTCTCCCCAGCTGATTTTGGCTTCTCTGCTCTACTCACCCCTGAGCGGAGCAGACGCAGCTCGGTGATCGGGACTGCTTGGTGGATGGCGCCTGAAGTGGTCAAAGGTCAACCCTATGGCCCCAAAGTGGACATCTGGTCCTTTGGAATTGTGGCCATTGAAATGGCAGAACGACAAGTCCCTTACTGGAGTGAAAGTCCTCGCATGGTAAGGTGTCAATACTCTCTGATCCCGCTGTCTTTCTCACCTATCCCACCTTCTGTCTGCCTTTGGACAAAATCCCATTGCCATCTGCTGGAACTACTACACCACGGTCCCTTTCTAAAAATGTCCCTGCAGCACATCAGCATCTGCTGTAGTTTTGGTTGCATCACTGAGGGAACTCCAGCCTCACCCCACGCAAAAAATCTCCATTCTCAGGCAACATTTTGCTTTGGCTTAGAAGTCGTTCCAGCTCTTTTGGCTGTGGAGATGCCCCTACTAACAGGGAACAAGCATCTTAGAACAGGTGTCATCTTTCCTGGAATGAAGGAAAGAAACCCAAACCTAGCAAAGTTTCTAAAACAGTTGTTTGAAGAGAAGAAGTGCACCCCCATTCTTCTCACAGGGAAACTTGCCTGGAACATGGACATGAGGGGGTGAAGGTCACAGAGGCTCTTGTGCTTCTTGTGCAGTGCTGCTGAAACACTCAGTGACCATATTTCCTTCCTAAGCCAAGCCACTTTCTCCATGTCACCAAGCTGAAGCCTGGTGATGTGCAGAGCCTGCCAAAACCACCCCTTTGTTTCTGGGCAGCTTTCTAGGATGGGCATACCATGAATGCATTGACCTGAGTATCCAAATGAGCAGAGGGCTACCATAGGGATGGCATTTCTCCTTCTTCTGATTTCACCATCAAAATTTTCCTTTGGCCACATAAGGGAAGCTGAAATTTGCAGTCTGCTAAGAAAAAGAGCTGCAGGTGTTTCCTGTGTGGCCAAACAGGCTTTTTTCTATCCCAAGACATTGGTGCATGCATCTTCACGTGTCTGTGTTGAAGATGAGATTCCAAATGTTTGTTTCCTTACCTGAGGAATAACTGAGGGATTTCCTTTCTTTCCTTTCAATTACCATTGTTTTCAAGAACCAAGCAAAAATCTTGATGACTTTTGGTTGATGGCAGCTGGGCTTAAGGAATCACCAAGCATTGCAGAGATGCTTTTCAGGTCATAGTCCTTGGAAACAATAGAGTGAGTTAATATAGCAAAGTCCCTCCTCCAAACAGCCTGTCAAGCTGGTCAAGGGAATGCTCAGAGAAGCAAAGGTGCTTTTGCTGATGTAGTTTCCACTAACAAGGTCAGTCAATGAAATCAGATCTGCTGGATCTTGGAAAAGCTGTGGCTGCATTGGGGTTTGGGTTTTTTGTTGGTACAGTAAAGGCATCTCTGCCTCTCTGCCACGGCAGAAACAAACTGCCACTGCAGAGTGGAGCTTAAACAATGGGATCTGGGAGAGCAGTTACAGACACAGTGAGAGAAGCAGGGGAGAGACTCGTGTTTCCTTTTTCTCCAGGCTAAACACCTGATAGCCACCAAAGGGACCCCACCGCTGCGGCAGCCCGAGCTCCTCTCACCTTTGCTGCGTCACTTCCTGAGCTGCTGCCTGCAGACAGACGAGGCGCAGCGCTGGTCTGCCCAGGAGCTCCTGCAGGTAAAATGCCCGGGGGCTGCAGGTGGAACAGTGTCCCAGGGATGAGCTCCTCCTCCACTGAAGTGCAAGGCATCAGATGAGCCCACCTCCTCCTCACCTCCACTCTTGGTGCTGTTCAAAGGAAAACAGTCAGGAATCCTGGCCTGGGCTGGGCTGGCAGGGACCTGTAAAGCTCATCTGCTCCAAGTGCCCTGCCATGAGCAGGGACATCTTGAAAGAGATCACGATGCTCAGACCTGAAATATTTCCCGGGCTGGGGCACTTAGCAGCTCTTGCAGCAAGCTGTGCCACTGTTGCCCCACTGTTGCTCCTTAGACCTACTCAGACTCAATCCCCTTTTCATTAAAAAATATTGCCCTGCCTTTGAGGCTGTTAGCTTGAAAAGTAATGGTTCATTGTTGGGTTTTTTTCCTTTGTGCAGCATCCATTTGTGATACGGGCCAAGCCTTCTTCCAGCCTGGCACCACTTATTCTTGCTGTCAAGAAGCGGAAAGAGGCAACAACAATGGGAGGATCACCATGAAAATATTTTGACAATTACCTTCTGTTCTGGGTTGACGTGCCTCTATCCCATATCAGTGGACTGTTTTTGTTATGTCTAGCAGCGCTGTTTTGCTCGCGGGGCTTTTGCTGCTCGAGCTGAGCTGCTGCTTGGCTGCTGCTGCTTCGGCCACGCTTCTGCTGCTTTGGCTGCTGCTCTGCTTCGGCTGCTACTGCTGCTGCTGCTGCTGCTGCTTGCTGCTTTGGCTGCTGCTGCTGCGCTGCTCCTGCTGCCTGCTTTCCGTTTTTTTTTTTCTTTCCCCCTCTTTTTTCCCTTCCCCCACCCCCCCCAAGACTGGACCGGCTCTGGAACTGATCTGACCCGAGACGTCTGAGAAGACCCAGAGCCTGCCAAAGAAGCTTTGTGCCCTCCTCCTGAGTAATCCTGAGCTTTTCCTTCCACTCGGGGTGGGGAGAGTTTTTCGTTTGTCAATAAAACCGTTTTTTTCCACTTTTTTCTCCTCCAAAGAATTTCCTTCCCAACCCCGGGCTGGGGGGGGAGGGGTGGTGGAGGTTTGTTTGAGGGGACTCCCTTTTAGAGATTCTCCCCCTAATTTATCCTAAACCAATACACCTTCTTAGATGAGGATTAATGAGTCAGGCTATAGCTGGAATTGTAGAGTAGGTTTTTAGCTCGTATTGTAGAGTAGGGTATTAACATAAGATTCTAAATAAATAAATATTCTCTTACTTTAAATTATTTCAAAGATTTTCCTCCTTCTGAGTTTGTAAGAAAGCTCAACATTTCCTTCTGAATTGTCTGTTTTTCCTTAGACCTGGAAAGTGACATTGATGGCTTCTTTGGTAGGGTTTGAAAGTGGGGAAGGCACCATTCATACTCTCCAGACCACAGTGCCTTTGGAATATGGCCCACTGGCTGGGCTTTCCCCAGCTGTGGCACTTGTGTTTGAGGCAGAAAGGGCAGTGGCATTTGCAGGCAAAACCAAAGGAGGAGTGGGGGCAGCCTAAATATCCTGTGCAGATGCAGGCCTTGAGCTATGACTGGAGAGCATTTGGCTTCGTGCCTCTTGGATTTGCATCCCTAAGTACAATCTCTTTGGCTGGAGGAGAGTTTTGCTCAAGTGAGGAAGCAGAAAGATCAGGGAGGCTGCTGGGAAAGGTGCAGAGCTGGTGCAGAGCTGTCAGCGACTGCCAGGTGAGACTGGGCCCTGCCTTGTCCAGGCTGGAGCCCCAGCAGAGCCCTGGCAGAGCCGGGAGCAGCCTGAGCCTGGGCAGAGGAGGCTGCCATGAGGCCCTTGGAGCTGCAAGAGGCAGCAGCCCGGCCCTGGGTGCCTCTTGGTGGCCCCGGGCGAATCCTCGGCTCTCAGAGCCCAGCTGGCAGCTGCCACTGCCGAGGGGAAGCGCAGCCGTGCTGGGCACAGCACAGCCTGGTGGCATTGGCCCTGTGGAGTCTGCACAGCAGGAGAGAAAGGCAAAGGACAGCCGAGGGCTGGAGGCTGGCTGAGCATTCCTGCTCTTGTGCCGGCTGCCCTGGAACTGCTGGCAAAGGTGAGCAGTGTGTGCAGCTCTCTGGGCACAGCGGGAGGGAGCCGGGCTGCTCCGCAGGCTCCAGCACAGGGCAGCGTCCTTCAGGCACGGCGCTTCTGCCAGGGGAACCGAGGGCAGCCTCAGGCAGGGACAGCTTGTCAGGGCACATCTGCAGCAGCCAGGGCCTCACACAGCTCTGGGAGGAAGCGCCTGCACTCCTGGAGCTCTGCACCGAGCCAGAGCAAAGGGGTGAAATGCAGAGTGTTGTGCAGAAATATTCAGGGGCACCAGGCCAGCCTGCTTTGTGCTGTCTGGCACACAGCAAGCACTGTGCAATACAGCCCTGAGCTGCTGGGAGAGAGGTGTTAGAAAGGAGCCAACTCTTCGATGAAATTCAATGGGGACAAAGTCATCAAAGCAAAAGAGAACAGTTCTTAGTAAGAATTCACCTGAGCTGGGTGTGGATCTCACTCTCCCAAGAGCCTAACACACACACACCCCAATAGAACGCTGCTTTTTATTGCCTTTCCCAGCCCAGGGCAAACCATCTCCCCTTTCCCTTTGGCTGGATACTGGGGAACTTATCTTCTCTCCTCACAGTCTACTTGTCTGTCTTATCCTACTTCCCTTTTGGTCTGGTCTTCACTTGGCCCCTCTCCCAGCTCACAGCAACACCCAACAAATCAACTAGAACAAATCCAAACCCTCAATAACAACACCTAAAACCAACAACTTTCATTCTTTTTTCTAATAATCTTTTGGCTGCAGCCAAATATTACTTCATATATCACCAAGGGAATTGGGGATGAGCCAGTGGGTTGTGCTTGAGCAGTGAAGGAAGGGAGCAGAAGGGTTTCAGTAGGCAATTTGTGTTTTCTTTCTTAATTGCTGAAGGAAAGGCACCATGTGGCTTCAGTCAGCAAAACCATTTTCAAGGTGCATTGAGGAAATGCTTGTGAGCAATTCGCAGAGAAGGAAGGTGTTGAGAAAATGTTGAACTGTAACAAATCATGAATTCCATTTGCATGAACAGACAGCGTTGAGCCCTCTATTCCTGCAGTGCTGTGATTGCTGTGTGCAAGTGGCTCCCTCAGCCTTGAGAATAGAGTAGTCCTGCTAAGAAGGTCGCTGGAATGCATTCAGGGGGAAGCAAGTGGTTGTAGGAGGCTCTTGAGCATCCGAGGAGAATTTGAGGAGTGGGATGTTCCCCAAATGACCACCAGAGACCCTCAAGAGACCCCTACTCTGTTGTCAGTAACTTCTGAGAAGGGATTTAAATATGTCAAATAATTGGAGGGATCCTTTCGCCTGTGAGTTTCAGCAAAGGAATGAGTAGGTCTTACCTCCATGGTGACAAATGAGTAGGTGAAAGTGCTTGTCCCTCTGTCCCTGTCCCTGCATCCCTGTGCCCCGTCCCTGTCTCCACAGCTGCATCAGCCCCATGATGTCTCCCCAAATCTGTCTCCCCATTATTGTCCCTCCTGTCCTGTCCCCCCTCTCCTGTCCCCACAGCCACCCCACAGCCCCGGTCACCTCATGCACTGGCTCTGCTGCCCTTGGAGACCTCAGGGGACCCCGCAGCCCCTCTGGGCCCCCTCCCCACCGCTCTCTGCCCATCCCCATGCCCGGGGCACTCACCCCACAGGAGCAGCAGTGCCACCTTCCCGGCCATCCCCATGTCCCCAGCCGTCCAGGCTGGCTGTCACTCGCTGCTGTGGCCACTGCTCCCCTGGTTGGCGGCTCTTTGGCCAAAGGGGAAGTGTGGTCAGTCCTCATCTCCACGTCGTGGTGAACTTTGTTGGGGGCAGGGTGGCCACAAGCTGGGGACAGGCTGTGGGCAGGGTGGGGACAGGCTGGGGACAAGGCTGGGTGGCCCATGGTGGCACAGGTGTTTCACAGGAGTGGGGAGCTCAGGGCGTCTGGAGTCCCAGGAGAACGTGGGGCTCCAGGGATTTAGGGTCATGGGATGGGGATGTGGGGGGATTGGGGTGGGCCTGTGAGAATGGGGGTTCCTGGGTGAATCAATGTCCTGGGGGAAGGGGCATTGTAAGGGATGGAGTTTGTGGGAGGGGGTTCCTTGGGAATGGGGATCCTGGGCCAGGGAGATCCTGGGGAATGTGAGTGCTGGGATGGGGGTCCCAGGGAAGAGAAACTTCAGGAATGGGTGTCCCATGGTTGGATTCCCAGGGGAATGGGGGTGCCAGGGATGGGCAGTGGCTGGGTGGGCCCATGGGTCACAGCTCCTTCAAGGGGTGAGCCTCAGATTTTGGGGTGAGCCAGAGCCCAGCATTGCCCTCCCCATGTGCTCCTGGTTTGCTGGGAGTCACCCCCAGGTGGATTCTGGGTCTGTGAGCCCCCCAGACCCCCAAGGGCTTTTTCCTCTCTTCATTTCCATTTCCTTCCTTCTTTCCATCACTTTTGCACCCCCCAGGTCCCTGCTGAGCGATCCCGAGGAGCTCCTGAGCAGGTACCGGGATTAGGGGACCCCAGGGAGGGGAAAAGCGGTGCGGGGGCTGTAGGGGAGCTGGGGGGCATTTGGGGGTTGGGGGTGTCCGGCTGTGCCCCCTCCCCCCAACACGGAGGGGGACAGATTCTGTCCTTGGTGGGGGGCACATCCAGGGGGTCCTGTCCCTGTTCAGGGGTGTCCCTGTGGTGGGGGAGACACATCCTGGGGGTGGCACATCCCAGCCGGTGGTGCCCTGTCCTGGGAGAAGGGCAGGGAGGGCAGGGAGGGCCAAAACCGGGCTCGACTCGGGGAAATGAATTGAATTTATCATTCATCAGTTCAGGGCTGGAAAAGGAGAAGCAAAACGCGTCTGCAAAACACCTTCCCCTCTGGGGAGCTGCTCCAGCAGGGGCTTCCCATGGGCTCACACCCCCTTCGGGCACCCCCTGCTCGGCCGGGGGCTCCTGCAGGGCTGCAGGCGGGGGGTCTCTGCTCCCCGGGGACCCCCACTGTGGGGGTGGGCGGAGCCCCGGTGGCTCTGTCTTGGAGGGAAGAAGAATTTCGCAACCTCACCCAGACCCTGAAGTAACAGGGCAACCCCCTGGTCATGGCGACCTTTCTAAAGACCCACAAGCACCCTTGGGACCTTATGTAGATCTGTTGTAACCGATTGGCTTTTTACACTTTCCCCCTCCCACCGGTTTCCCTATAAAACCCCCTAAAGATCACTGATCGAGAGGGCCCTCCGTCCTCGGCTCCCTTCGCTGATGCCTCTACAATAAAGCTGCTTGCGGAACTGTCGAACGGAACCCTCTCTCTCTCAACACCTCAGGCTGGCCACAGGGGAGGCGAATCTCGCAGGGGGCAGGAGCTGGAATCACAAGCTGAAATCACTAAGAGCTGAACCACTGCTCCCCCCTGCTGAGCCGCTACCCGCCAGCTGAGAGGAGTGCTTTCGACCCCCTAAGGAGTGTCTCCGAGGAGATACTTTTTGGGGTGGCTCAGCCCTCCTGGAGTCCAGAGCTGAGGACTCCCCTTACCAGCTGGAATACCCCACGGGCTGCGGGGGAATCTCGGGAGCCCCTGGTGCCCCTCACTGCTCCCCACAGGGCTGTTCCTCCGGCAGCCTCGGGCTCCTCTGGGCTGCCGCAATTCCATCTCTACCACCCCTGGGATTTGCCCTTCCCAGCTCTGCCCCAGCCTCTCCCCGCCTCCCTCGCCAGCAGCTCCAGGGCTTGGACGCCGCTCGGGTGCAGGGCTCGGGGCACCGGGGGCACCGGGGGGCACCGGGCAGGGCTGGAGGTGCCGAGGGCTTTGGGGTGCGATTTGGGGACACACCTGTCCACCGCCGGCTCCGTGGCGGGGCTCCAGTCGGGCCCGAGGGGCTCGGCAGCTGCGGGATTGGTGCCCGTGGGGCCGCAGGTCCCCGAGCCCTTGGCTGCTGTCACCCCAAGGGGACAAACAGGGAGCGGCAGCTCCTTCCCCTCTGCCGGGCAGCTGCGGGGGAACCGCTCCGGAAATGCCCCAATCGAGCATTTTGTCCCATTTGTGCCCAGGGGACGGAGAGAGCCTCAAAAATCCTGCATATCCCGCAATGATCTGCTCAACAGCCTGAGCGGGACCCTCCTCGGTCCGAGCTGAGCAGGCAGAGCCGGACAAACAAAAACCATCGCTCCCGGTTTAATCCAAAAGCTGCGGTTTGAGCCCAACGGGAGGGACAAGGCTCCTGTGCCCCCTCCCCGGCACTAGGGAGGGAATGGGGAGCTGCTGGGGGTACTGGGAGCACTGGGAGCACTGGAACGGGGATCTCTGGGCAGCCCCACAGGGGATCCCCAACTCGTGGCACGGGGGGCACCCACGGGAGTTGGGGGGGAACACACGGGGGGTGGTCTCGGGCAGGCACCTCCAGTGCCCACAGTGCCCCCAGTGTCCCCAGGGTCCCCAGTGTCACCGCACATTCTGGTAGATGTCACTGGTGTCCCGCTGTCCCTCGGGGGGACCCGGCAGCTCCACCTTGGTCACTTGTGGATCCCGAGGTGGGGCAGGGTCAGGGGACACCCGTGAAAGCTCTGAGAGTGACAGCGGTTGTGGGGACCTGGGTGGGGATGACACCCGTGGGTGACATGTCCCTGTCCCCCCTCTGTACTCACCCCCTGTCCCCTCGGTGCCCAAATGTGGGGGGGGGGTCCTGTGGGGATAAGGGGGGGTCTGAGGGGTGTCTGGGGAGGGGGAGAGGGGAGTCCCAGCCGGAGCCCCCCACTCACCTGTCCTGGGGCTCCCTGGCGGCTGCAAAGGGAAAAGGGGAGGGGGTGACCATGGGGACCCCGGGACCTCTGAACCTTCCTGGGACCTCGACAGCTCCAACCACACACGGAACACCCAAATCCCCACGGGAACCCCAAATCCCCACTGCATCCCCAATTCCCACCTGACCCCTGATTCCTCCCTGGACACTCCAAGCACCCCTGAGCCCCCCAGAACTGCTGCAGTGCCCCCAACCCCCCGGTGCCCCCGACCCTCTGAGCCCCAGAACCCCAAGCCCAGCAGGAACGGGCACCCCCCAGACTCCCACAGGACCCCAGAAAGATCCCCCAGCATCCCTGCATGGGCCCCCAAGAGCGCCCCAAACCCTCCAGGATCTCCCAGTGCCACCACAATGTTCCTCGAAGCCCACCCAGGGGTGTCCCTGGAGCCCAACCAAGACCCTCCAAATTCTCCCCACAGTGCCCAGCACCCCAAGCCGAGGTCACTGTGGGCTCAGTTTCCCCCGGCTCAGGGGCCCTGGGTGCTGCCCCGTCTCTGCCCCCACTCTGGGGGCTTCCCCTCACCCCAGGACCCCCATCCCCCCCCATTGTCACCCACCCCGGCGGTGCCACCAGTGACAGCCCCCGATGACAGCCAGGAGCAGCAGCAGGAACAGGAGCGTCCTGCCTGTAGCCACAGCTTGTGCCTGCCATGTTTTGGTTTCAGGAAATTCTTTTCCCACAGGCACCTGTTGTAAACAGGAGCATGTTATTATAAACTATCTCGTTTTTCTCCATTCTTTCCCAAAGGAGGGATTTCGCTTGATGGCCCTTTGGGGTGACCAATGGGCCAAAGGATCCCACCTCTTAGGTGGGCTCATTGTAAAAAAGTATATAAGGCAGGTTGAAAAATAAAGTTTGGACTTCGAGTCTCACAGCCTTCTGAAAACCAGAGTCCGTGTCCTCATTTCGTGTCCCACAGCGACATCTGGTGGACGCCGACGTGATTGCAGCCGCGGGAAACGAGGTATCCTAAAAGCGAATTTTTAGGTAAAATACCGATTCCCGCCCTGCTTGCCAGTTTGTTTCTCTCCGATAAGGAGACGAACTTTTTGGCAAAATGAAAGTTCCTGCACTAGACCCTGAAGACTGTCTGGTGCTGGAACTCTGGGAAGACCTGTTGGATAGAAACGGGGTTTATATTCCCAGAGATCAACTCCAGGCCCTTTATATCTGGGGAAAAAGAAATGTTATTTCTGCGAATGCCTATGAAGCGCTATCAAAGACATGGTGGCGTGTTCTGGGACGCAGTCTGCATGAAGCTATGTCCTCTGGACAAGCAGAGATCTCCAGGTTAATAATAACTTGGAGACAAATTTTTAATATACTTAAAAGTCCGTGTGAGAGTTTACTCTCCAGCTCAGGTCTAAGTCCTGCAGCGTCTGAGGAAGACGACGGACTTCCGAGCGAGCTGATGTCCGACGCAGAGTCGGAAGACGGAGACCTCGTGGACGCAAGAAGCGGAGGAGCTGTGGCGGAAGGTTCAGCCAGCAGTGGATCGGAAAGCCCCCGAGCCATCCAGAACGTGTCGGGTTCGCTTGTCGCCTCCCCCCGGGAATCCGATTTCCCCGGAGAGGTTTGGAGCCCCCCGCGCGTGGGTGGGGGAGGGAAACAGGAGCGGGGACGGACCGGGGAGTCCGGGACGACCCCTCGCCCCGCCCCCCAGGTGCGATCCACACCGATCTCCGCGAGCCCTTCTCGCGTGGCCGAACGGCGGGAAGGGGGGGGAGTTGGGAATTCGGAAGCCCCGCCCCGCCCTGCTCCGCGGTCGCCCCCATCGGCGTTCGTGGCCCCGCCCCGCCCTGCTCCGCGGTCGTCCCCGCCTCCGGTGGCGGTGGAAACCCCGCCCCGCCCGGCTCCGCGCTCACCCCGCTCGGTCGTGACTCCGCCCCGTCCCGCCCCGCGGTCACCGCCTTCGGCGGTCGTGGCTCCGCCCCGTCCCGCCCCGCGGTCACCGCCTCAGGCGGTCGTGGCTCCGCCCCGGCCCGCCCCGCGGTCACCGCCTTCGGCGGTCGTGGCTCCGCCCCGGCCCGCCCCGCGGTCACCGCCTCCGGCGGTCGTGGCTCCGCCCCGGCCCGCTCCACGGTCGCCCCCATCGGCGTTCGTGGCCCCGCCCCGCCCCGCTCCGCGCTCGCCGCGCTCGGCGGTGGAAACCCCGCCGCGCCCGGCTCCGCCCTCGCCCCGCTTGGTCGTGGCCCCGCCCCGCCCGGCTCCGCGGTCACCGCCCATTCCCCGGGTTTGCGTCGTGGAAAGCGAACGGGCGCAGTCGACAGCGCGGACGGTGGGCGTCACTTCAAAGGGGACAGTCACGACAAAGTGCCCACATTGCGAAAGACGTACGCGCTTTCCTCTTGGGGCGGACGATGTGGAAATCACTCCCTCCGAGGGAGGAGACGATGAGTCGCCGCCGCGGCAGCGCCGCGCGCGCGACGGGGGCGGGGCCGGATCCCCTTCCGGCGCCGCGGTGCCTGCCGCGGTGAAGCAGCCGGCGGAGAAGCCCCCCCGCACGCGCAGCGGGGAGGCGCCAGCCGCCGCCGCGGCCGGGGGGGAACAGCCCACCCCCCCATCACCGGCGGCGCGGCGGCGCGCTGACCCTCCACCCCCTCTCCCGGCACGGGCCGGCAGTGAAGCAGCGACTCGGTTCGCCGATGAACCTTCCGTGTTCGCGCGACCTGGCTTCACTGTGGGGATGGGGCGAGCCGCGGTTCCGTCTGCCTCCGTCCCCACGGCCCCGGACGGGCGGAAAGCCGGATCAGCACCGGCTCCTCCACACCCGCCCTTGCCGACCCCCCCTCCAGTGCGGCGTGTGAGAGGGACCGAGTCCCTCTGGGCGTCGGCCACTCCTCCTGCACTGAGCGAACCGCCTCTGTCTCCGGGATCGCAGGCTTCAGAGGCTTCTCTGGCTGCTGGTGCCGCTGCGACCCCGCCCCGCCCCCCGGCTTCTAGTGACTCGGGGAATGCTCTGCCACCCCCAGTTTTCACATTTGGGGCAGGAGGCAAAACAACTGCCCCGTCCCCCGTGATTGCTCGACGCAAAGGACCCCGAGCTGGTGTCCTTTCTTCAAGCACTTACTGGACGCTCCCGCCATGCCAGGTCACTGTGCGTCCCAGGGACCCGAGGCGTTTTTGGGACGAAGTGAAATCCAAGCTTTTGGAAATGGGGCATTGGGAGATTGCAGAGCGCTTCATGGGGACTGCAGAGGGTCTTTCTGGTCCTGCTGGCACTCACAGGGCTGTGATATCAGGTGCCGAGAACTCGGGACAGGGATCTCTGTCTGCTCCAGATTCATCCTCAGGGCAGACGCATGCAGATCCTGCCACCCCACAAGGTGACGTTCAGGCCTTCCCTGTACTTAGGGCAAACCCTGCTACAGGTCAGCCTGCCACCCACCATGTTTTATCATGGAAGGTTGTGGTGGACCTACAGCAAAAGGTTGACAAACATGGCCTGGGCTCTCCTGAAGTTATGCAGATGATTCGCTTGATCAATGCGGATCTCTTGGTGCCATATGATATCAGACATATCGCTCAGGGATTGTTCAGACCAGTTCAGCTTGAGGTTTTTGAGCAGAACTGGAACAAATTGGCTATGAAAGCGATGGCGCAAAATAGCCAATTGCCTGCAGGGGACCCCGGCGGGTGGCTGGGATTGAGGTCTTCATGGGTCTTCGCGAATATGCTGACCCTGAAGTTCAGGCCAATTTTCACCAACTTGTGCTGGACCAGTGCAGAAGACAGGCGTGGCAGCGTTGGTGAAAACCATTGAAATGGCCTCCCCGAAACAGAGATTTGCGACCATAGTCCAGGGGGCAAAGGAGTCCTTTTTGGACTTTGTTGAAAGGCTCTCGGCAGCGGTTGAGAAACAGGTGGATGATGAGGTGAGCAGGCAAACGTTGGTCAGACAGCTTGCTAGAACCAATGCAAATGCTGACTGCCGAAAGCTCATCGAGGCCCTCCCCGGAGATCCGTCTCTACCGGACATGGTCCAGGCATGTGCCAATGTGGGCACCACAGACAGCAAGATGGCTGCCTTTGCTACTGCCTTGCAGCCATCTCAGAAACCCCAAGATAGCGGGCAACAAAAACAGGGACAAGCACAGACTGGAAAAAAACAAGGAAAGCAGAAGCAGAAAGCAAAAGCTCCCTTGTTTTTCTGTGCCCGGTGTGGAAGGCAAAACCATAATGCAGACGTTTGTAAGGCAACAGTTGCTGCCAATGGTCAGCCTTTGCCAAGTTCGGGAAACGGGAAGCGGAGCGCCAAGGGGAAACGCGCGAAGACCCCAAGCTTTCCCCGGGCCCCAATGCCGACGCAGGTTTGCTTGGCAAACTTGCAGCCAGCACCTGCAGTTCAGCCGGTGTTGGCCCCGAGCATTCCCCAGGTCCCGACGCCGACGCAGGTTTACTGGGCAAGCTTGCAGCCAGCACCTGTGGTTCAGCCGGTGTTGATGTCTGCACAGCAGCAACAGTCGTCATAGACTCTTGCAAGCCGCATAAAGTCCCCCTGGATGCCTTTGGACCCCTGGGTGACGGCAAGAGTGCCTTCCTCATGGGGAGGTCAAGTGCTACCCTGCAGGGTATCAATGTGCATCTAGGCCTTATCGATGCAGATTATACGGGACAAATTTATGCGATGGTCTCCACACCCACCCCCCCTGTCACTATCCCTGAGGGAACTCGAATTGCCCAACTTGTGCCTTTTAAGTCCTCTGTCTCCAGGACTGAGAACCGGTGGCGAGGAGACGGCTGCTTCGGATCTACCGGCCGCCTGAAGTTCACTGGACAGCAGTCTTGAGTGAGGACCGTCCCAAGATGTGGTGCACCCTCCACCTCCCTGATGCCACCCCGTCAGAGATCCACCTCCGAGGCTTGATAGATACGGGAGCCGACGTTTGCATCCTTTCTTCTGCTGCGTGGCCTCCGCAGTGGCCTCTGGATCCTGTTCAGTCGTCCGTTGCAGGACTGGGTGGAACGAAGCAATGCTTTGTAAGCCAGCGACCCGTGATGATTACGAACTCAGAGGGACAGTCGGCTATGGTTCGACCATACATCACTGAAACTACTACTAACCTCTGGGGGCGGGACGTCCTGGCGGCTTGGGGGGTGCGGATTGGGACGGATTTTTGAAGGGGGCCACTGTGTCGAAGGGCACACCATGTCTCACGCCTCCTTTACGGTGGCTGTCAGACAAACCCGTTTGGGAATGTCAGTGGCCCCTTCCGCATGAAAAATTAGTTGCCCTTCGACAGTTGGTCCAGGAGCAACTGGACCAAGGCCATCTGGAGTTCTCCACGAGTCCGTGGAACACTCCGGTCTTCTGCATCAAGAAGAAATCTGGGAAATGGAGGTTGTTACAAGACCTCCGGAAAGTCAATGCTGTGATGGAAAGCATGGGGACGCTGCAACCTGGTATGCCATCGCCCACCATGCTTCCTGCAGATTGGCCGGTTCTCATCACTGATCTGAAGGATTGTTTCTTTACGATTCCTTTGCATCCTGATGACAAACCGAAATTTGCCTTCACGGTGCCAGCGATTAACAATGCTGAGCCCGCGCAGAGATATCAATGGACGGTTCTTCCCCAAGGTATGCGCAACAGTCCGGTCATATGCCAATGGTATGTGGCCCGTGCACTGTCTGGAGTTCGCAAACAATTTCCTGATGCCCATTTCTATCATTATATGGATGACATCCTGGTGGCAGCATCCACTCAGGAGGAGCTGATGAGGATACATCCTCAGCTGCTCAGTGCCTTGCATTCCCATGGGCTTCAGGTGGCTCCAGAAAAAGTCCAACAACAACCTCCTTGGAAATATCTGGGGGTCAAAATTTTGGAGCGGACAGTCCGCCATCAAGAGGTGCGATTTGTGCGTTCAATTAAGACATTGAACGACGCACAGAAATTGGTAGGCGTCATCATGTGGTTACGTCCATATCTGGGGCTGACCAAGACGCAATTGTCTCCATTGTTTGATCTGTTAAAGGGAGACCCTGATTTGAGGTCACCGCGCACCCTGACCCCTGAAGCGAAAAAGGCGCTGGAGGAGGTTCAGCAAGCTGTTTCCGCTTGCCAAGTCCATCGTATAGATCCTTCCATTGATATCACTGTGTTCATTACCATTCCAGATTTCCATCCCACAGGCATTATTGGCCAATGGAGTGACAAATGGTCTGATTCCTTGCACATTTTGGAATGGGTCTTTTTGCCCCATCAGCCGCGGAAGACGGCAACATCGCTATTTGAATTGATCGCGCAGCTGATCATCAAATGCCGGCAACGGTGTTTGCAGTTGACGGGAGCAGATCCTGCACAAATAGTGATTCCCGTAGAACGGGTGAATTTTGACTGGAGCCTCACAAATAATGTGTCTCTACAGAGTGCTCTAGCAAACTTTTCCGGCAGATCACGTATCATCTGCCCAGCCATGAGCTACTAAAAGTGGCGAAATTGGCTGAACTTGCTCTGCGACCAAAAAATAGTCCAGAGCCAGTGCAAGGACCCACCGTCTTTACTCACGGTTCAGGGAAAACAGGGAGAGCCATTGTCACTTGGCGGGATGGATCTGAATGGCAAGAGCTGAGGGGTCATGAGGCTGGCTCGGCCCAATTGGCTGAATTGAGAGCGGCTGTCATGGCGTTTCAGCGATTTTCCCAGGTTCCTTTCAATCTGGTCACGGACTCCGCCTATGTGGCAGATATAGCTGACCGACTGGGCTATTCGGTTTTGAAAGAAGTCAGTAACCCTGCTTTGTTTCAATTACTGAAAGCCTTGTGGTGTGCTATTCAGGCCCGAGTTCATCCCTACTTTGTTCTGCATGTAATGAGCCACACAAATTTGCCAGGTTTCATAGCGGAAGGCAACGCGAGGGCTGACAAGTTGGCTAACCCCGCGTGGGTAGCACCTCAGCCTGACATACTCGCGCAGGCCAAGGCATCGCATGAGTTCTTTCATCAGAATGCGCATACTTTGGAAAAGCAGTTTCACTTGACGCCAACTGAGGCTCGTGACATTGTCAATTCCTGTGATGACTGTCACGCGCTGGCTGCGCCCTTGCCGGCAGGGGTGAACCCCAGAGGCCTTAAGGCCTTGCAACTTTGGCAGACTGATGTCACCCACATTGCCGAATTTGGCCGCACAAGTATGTGCACGTATCTATTGATACCTTCTCCTCTGCTATGTGGGCTTCTGCTCACACTGGAGAAAAGGCTCGCGATGTCATTGCCCACTGGAGGCAGGCCTTTCTCTTTTTAGGCATACCTTCTACTGTGAAGACCGACAATGGTCCTGCTTACGCCTCGCAGAAGGTGCAGCAGTTCCTACGAGCTTGGGGTGTGTCACATAAGTTTGGCATCCCACATTCCCCAACGGGTCAAGCTATTGTAGAACGTGCTCATGGTACTCTGAAGCGGGTTCTTCAAAAACAAAAACGGGGAATGCAGGGTGAATCCCCGCAGAGTCGGTTGGCAAAGGCCTTGTATACCATCAATCGTCTTACAGTACCGCAGAACTCACTCAATCCAGTCATTTTGAATCATGACCTTTCGATGATGGGTCCGGACTGGATGCATGGACCTCGAGCGAAGGTTCGGGTGAAGAACCCGCTCACTAAGGAGTGGGAGGGCCCATTCGAGCTTCTCCGGTGGGGTCCTGGGTACGCATGCGTGGTCACAGATACTGGGGAAAAATGGGTACCTACAAAATGTGTTCGTCCTGACCTGCAATCGCAAAGGCAGAACCGGGCCAATGTGCAACCTAGAGGCCGTGACCAGAGTGAAAGTCATGAAGAGGAGGAGCCTTCGAGTGATGACTCCGATGCAGATGATGCGGGTGATCACTCGGATGGCCCCTCCACAAGTAGGCATTGAAAATTGCATTTTTCTTTTTTCTTTTTCTTTTTTTTAAAAACTAAAAGGGTGAAATGTAGCCACAGCTTGTGCCTGCCATGTTTTGGTTTCGGGAAATTCTTTTCCCACAGGCACCTGTTGTAAACAGGAGCATGTTATTATAAACTATCTTGTTTTTCTCCATTCTTTCCCAAAGGAGGGATTTCGCTTGATGGCCCTTTGGGGTGACCAATGGGCCAAAGGATCCCACCTCTTAGGTGGGCTCATTGTAAAAAAGTATATAAGGCAGGTTGAAAAATAAAGTTTGGACTTCGAGTCTCACAGCCTTCTGAAAACCAGAGTCCGTGTCCTCATTTCGTGTCCCACAGCGACACCTGCCGACATTCACGGCCACTGCAGGGGACAGAGGGGGACACATCGGGGTCACCCTGAACCCCGGGGCTCCTGGACACCCTGGGGACCCCATGTGACCCCACCTGTGACCCAGGCTGAGCCAGAGGTCACTTCCAGGGCCAGCTCAGGGCTGAGTGCCCGGAACACGCGGTGCCCATCCTGTCTCAGCTGGTTGGTGGCCACGCACTGGTAGGTGCCCGAATGTCCCACAGCGACGTCCCCAAGCTCCAGGAGGGGACCTCGGGCCACCACCTGCCCGTTTTTCAGCCAGGTGAAGGTGACAGGGCTGAGCCCACCTGCACCGAGCAGCGCAGGGTCACGGGGTCACCTGCGTGCACCTGGTGTGACAGGGGACCGGGGCTGATGGTGGCATTGGCCACGGGCACTGCGGGGACACAGACGGGGCTGCGGTCACAGGGAGGGGCTGGATGGGGGAGAGGCTTGGAAAGGGCTGGAAGGAATCCCAGGGAAGGTGGGAGATTCTCTGAGGGGAAACATGGAGAGGGTTGAAGGGAACCAGAGGGAACGTTTTGGGGCCCAGACAGGGATGGGGGGGACCTGTGGACAATGGAGGGACCTCAGAGAGGGAGAGGCTGAGGGGACCTGGGGAGGGCTGCAGGCACCTGGGAAGGTGATGGGAGGACCCAGGAGAGCAGCCAGGGCGGCATGCAGAGGATTGAGCAATGGTGGGAGACCCGACGGGGCTGCGGGGGCTCCCCGTGCCCATCCCTGCACTCACCGCGCACTGTGACACTGAGCCAGGTGCTGCTCTTCTGCACGGCCCCGTCCTCGGAGAGCACCTGGCAGCTGTAATTCCCCGAGTGGGAGACCCCCACGGCAGGCACCAGGAACTGCGGGGACCCCTGTGGCCCCCCCAGCACCTGCCCATCCCGGTAGAAGAGGTGCAGGAGGGGGGCTGGGAGCCAGAGGGGGCTGAGGGTGCTGAGGCAGCTGAGATTGAGGGGGGACCCCTCGGTGAGCTCGGAGGGACCCTCCAGCACTGGCACCGTGAAGAGCTCTGGGGAGGAGAGGGGAGGGGGATTTGTGACCCCGCGTCCCTGGGGAGGGGCTGGTGGGTGCAGAGGTGTGGGGTGCTCACCGTGCACTGTCACTGTCACCGGTGGCGACTCCTGCCACTCCTGTGATCGCCCGAGGGTCACCCAGCCCTCGCAGCGGTAGCGGCCGCTGTGGTGCAGCTGCAGAGGGGACAGGGAGAGCTCGGGCCCACGTAGTGAATTCCTCATCTCCTCGTTCCCACGGTAGAGTGACACATTGGTGACCGACGTGTCCTGCCGGACCCGGCAGCGCACTGTCACCGTGTCCCCCTCCAGCAGTGGCCGTGCCGGCACCTGCAGCACCAGCCAGTCTGGGGTACAGGGGGTCCGGTCACACTGAGGGGCTCCAGACAGGTCCCAGGTGGCACCGGGGACATCTGGGTAGAGCCTCCATTGCGCGGGAGGATCCCAGGGACACCAGGAGCAGCCCCGTGGCACAGGTGTCACCACGGGGGTCCCATCACACTGGGGTGCACTGGGATGTCCCCGTGTGCCGGGGACAGGCTCTTGCCTTGTGAGGCCACCCTCGAGAGGAGCCCAACCAGAGCTACCTGGGGGCCACCCCAAACATTTAAATCCCCTCTCACCATTTAAGACTCTCACGGGGGGGCTGTGCCCACTGCCGGGTCTGTCACACCTGTAGGTGCCACTCTCGGTGACAGTGAAGGTTGTCGAGTCCCTCCTGTCCACCAGCTCTGCCCATCCTTGTACCAGGTGGTGGCACCGCGGTCCCCGAGCCCTGGCAGGTCAGTGTCACCCGGTCCCACAGCACCGCCGGCATCCAGGGGGGCTGCACCAGGAGCTGGGTGGTCTGGGCGCCTGCGGGTGACAGGGGACACCAGCCTGCCAGGGCCACCGCGGGGCTGGGGACAGCGGGGCGGGGACATGGCATCCCCCGAGGGAGGACTCACCAGCGAGGCTGAGGGTCTGGGCTGGAAGGGAGAAGGGACAGGGCTGGGTGGGGGTGGCACTCTGGGGACAGCAACACGTGAGGATGAGGTGTGGTGTCTGTCCCCAAACTGTACCCAAGGGAACACTGGTGTAGCACAGGGGTCTTGGGGACAGGGACACCTCAGTCACCCTGTGCTGAGGCAGGACATGGACACCTCATGCTCAGGTCACCTCCAGCAGCTTCAAAGCTCCTGTCCCCACAACCACATCCCCATGGCCCTGTGCCCGTGATCCCATTCCGATGGCACCTGTCCTCATAACCCACCCACATGGTGGCCCTTGTCCCTGTCCCTGCATCCCTGTGCCCCTGTCCCTCCCTCCTCAGGGGACCCCACAGCCCCCCTGGGCCCCCTCCACACCGCCCTTTGCCCATCCCCATGCCCGGGGCACTCACCCCACAGGAGCAGCAGTGCCACCTTCCCAGCCATCCCCGTGTCCCCGGCCACCCAGGCTGGCTGTCACTCGCTGCTCTGGCCACCTGTCCCTGCTGTGACAGCTCTTTGACCACAGGGGAAGGAAGTGGGGTCAGGTCTCATCCTCACGTGTTGGGGGCCCTTGGTGGTGGCAGGGTGGGGAGAGGATGGGGACAGGATGAGGACCTTTTGGGACATGGGGGTGATGGTGGGACACGGTGAAGACCTGGTGCTGCCAGAATTTGGAGTCTGAGGTGATGTAGGGAGCCAAGGATGGGTGTCCTGGGGAAAGAGGGGTCCCAGTGATGCGTTGCTTTGGGAATGGGAGTCCCAAGGGTTGGGTGGACCCAGACTTGGGGAGGAGGGTCCCAGAACAACATGGCCTCCAGGGGTTTCTGATCAAGGGATGGGGGTGCCAGATAAAGGGGCTCCTGTGAGAATGGGGGTTCTGGGGAAATCAAGGTCCCAGGGGAATGGAGGTCCCAGGGGCTGGAATTACTGGGATGGGTTTCCTTGGGAATGGAGGTCCTGGGGAATGTGAGTGCTGGGATGGGGGTCCCAAGGAAGGAAAACATCAGGAATGGGGATGCCATGGTTGGATTCCCAGGAGAATTGGGGTGCCAGGGATGGGCAGTGGCTGGGTGGGCCTGTGCGTCACAGCTCCTTCAAGGGGTGAGCCTCAGATTTTGGCGTGAGCCAGGGCCCAGTGCTGCCCCCACAAGGTGCTCATGGCCTTGGGGTCACCTCAGGTGGATTCTGAGGGGTTCTGGGTCTGTGACCCCCCCAGACCTCCAGGGGCTCTTTCCTCCCTTCATTTCCATTTCCTTCCTTTTCCTCCTCAATTTTGTGCCCCCCATTCCTTGGCTGGGTGATGCTGGGGAGCAGCTGAGCAGCAAACGGGTTGGGGGGACCCCTGGGAGGGGGAAAAGGGGGTGCAGGGGCTGCAGGGAATGGTGGGGAGGCTGTGGGCACCCCTGGCTGGGATGTATCACACCCGGGACAGGACCCCCCCAGGATGTGTCACCTCCAGAACAGGGACACCCCTCAGGACAGGACCCCCTGGATGTGCCCCCCCAGGACAGAACCCGCCCCCCGTGTGAGGCTCAGCACAAACGGCCTCTTCCTTCTGCTGCAGGAGAGAGAAAGTGAAAGTGTTGGGGCCAGACAACCCCAGCCCCACCGAGCCCCCACTTCTCTCTGCACCCCCTTTTCCCCCTCCCTGGGGTGCCCCCAGCCCATTCCCTGCTCAGCTGCTCCATGGGGTCACTGAGCCAGGAACTGGGGGAATGTGAAATGGAGGGAAAACAGGAAGGAAATGGGAAAAAAAGAGGGGAAAAGTTGCTGGGGAGTGAGGTAGCACAGACCCAGAGCCCCTGGAATGCACCTGGGATGACACCTTCAAACACTGAGAACCTTTGAGGGGCTGTGCTGGGCCCTGGCTCACCCCAAAATCGGAGGCGCCCAAGGAGGGAGCTGTGACCCACGGGCCCACCCAGCCACGGCTCATCCCTGACACCCCAATTCCCCTGAGAACCCCAACCATGGCACCCTCATTCCTTCTACCCCCCCTACCTAGGACCCCCATCCCAGCACTACCATTCCCCAGAACCTCCATTCCCAAGGAACCCCACCCCAGTAATTCCAGCCCCTGGGACCTCCATTCCCTGGGACCTTGATTTCCCCAGAACCCCCATTCTCACAGGGGCCCCTTTCCTCTGGCATCCCCATCCCTTGATCACAAACACCTGGAGGCCACATTGTTCTGGGACCCTCCTCCCCAAGTCTGGGACCACCCAACACTTGGGACTCCCATTCCCAAAGGAACCCATCCCTGGGACCCCTCATTCCCCCAGCGCACCCACCCTTGGCTCCCTACAACCCCAGCCTTCAAACACTGCCAACACCACATCCCTACCAGGTCCCACCGTGTCCCACCACCATCCCCATGTCCCAAAATGTCCTCACCCGGCCCAGAGCCAGTTCACACCCTGCCCCAACCAAGGGACACAAACACGTGAGGATGAGACCTGACCCTGCTTCCTTCCCCTTTGGTCAAAGATCTGTCACAGCAGGGACAGGTGGCCAGAGCAGCGAGTGACAGCCAGCCCTGGGTGGCCGAGGACACTGGGATGGCCGGGAAGGTGGCACTGCTGTTCCTGTGGGGTGAGTGCCCCGGGCATGGGGATGGGCAGAGAGCGGTGGGGAGGGGGCCCAGGGGGTCTGTGGGGTCCCCTGAAGTCCCCAAGGGCAGGAGAGCCAGTGCATGGGGTGACCGGGGCTGTGGGGTGGCTGTGGGGACAGGAGACGGGGGACAGGACAGGAGGGACAATAATGGGGAGACAGATTTGGGGAGGCATCATGGGACTGGTGCAGCTGTGGGAACAGAGACAGGGGCACAGGGAGGCAGGGACAGGGACAGAGGGACAAGCACTTTCACCTACTCATTTGTCACCATGGAGGTAAGACCTACTCATTCCTTTGCTGAAACTCACAGGCAAAAGGTTCCATCAAATTGTTTGACATATTTAAATCCCTTCTCAGAAGTTACTGACAACAGAGTAGGGGTCTCCTGAGGGTCTCTGGTGGTCATTTGGGGAACATCCCACTCCTCAAATTCTCCTCGGATGCTCAAGAGCCTCCTACAACCACTTGCTTCCCCCTGAATGCATTCCAGCGACCTTCTTAGCAGGACTACTCTATTCTCAAGGCTGAGGGAGCCACTTGCACACAGCAATCACTGCACTGCAGGAATAGAGGGCTCAACGCTGTCTGTTCATGCAAATGGAATTCATGATTTGTTACAGTTCAACATTTTCTCAACACCTTCCTTCGCTGGGAATTGCTCACAAGCATTTCCTCAATGCGCCTTGAAAATGGTTTTGCTGACTGAAGCCACATGGTGCCTTTCCTTCAGCAATTAAGAAAGAAAACACAAATTGCCTACTGAAACCCTTCTGCTCCCTTCCTTCACTGCTCAAGCACAACCCACTGGCTCATCCCCGATTCCCTTGGTGATATATGAAGTAATATTTGGCTGCAGCCAAAAGATTATTAGAAAAAAGAATGAAAGTTGTTGGTTTTTGGTGTTGTTATTGAGGGTTTGGATTTGTTCTAGTTGATTTGTTGGGTGTTGCTGTGAGGTGGGAGAGGGGCCAAGTGAAGACCAGACCAAAAGGGAAGTAGGATAAGACAGACAAGTAGACTGTGAGGAGAGAAGATAAGTTCCCCAGCATCCAGCCAAAGGGAAAGGGGAGATGGTTTGCCCTGGGCTGGGAAAGGCAATAAAAAGCAGCGTTCTATTGGGGTGTGTGTGTGTTAGGCTCTTGGGAGAGCGAGATCCACACCCAGCTCAGGTGAATCCCTACTAAGAAACTGTTCTCTTTTGCTTTGATGACTTTGTCCCCATTGAATTTCATCGAAGAGTTGGCTCCTTTCTAACACCTCTCTCCCAGCAGCTCAGGGCTGTATTGCACAGTGCTTGCTTTGTGCCAGACAGCACAAAGCAGGCTGGCCTGGTGCTCCTGAAAATTTCTGCACAACACTCTGCATTTCACCCCTTTGCTCTGGCTCGGTGCAGAGCTCCAGGAGTGCAGGCGCTTCCTCCCAGAGCTGTGTGAGGCCCTGGCTGCTGCAGATGTGCCCTGACAAGCTGTCCCTGCCTGAGGCTGCCCTCGGTTCCCCTGGCAGAAGCGCCGTGCCTGAAGGACGCTGCCCTGTGCTGGAGCCTGTGGAGCAGCCCGGCTCCCTCCCGCTGTGCCCAGAGGGCTGCACACACTGCTCACCTTTGCCAGCAGTTACAGGGCAGCCGGCACAAGAGCAGGAATGCTCAGCCAGGCCTCCAGCCCTCGGCTGTCCTTTGCCTTTCTCTCCTGCTCTGCAGACTCCACAGCACCAATGCCACCAGGCTGTGCTATGCCCAGCACGGCTGCGCTTCCCCTCGGCAACGGCAGCTGCCAGCTGGGCTCTGAGAGCCGAGGATTCGCCCACGGCCACCAAGAGGCACCCAGGGCCGGGCTGCTGCCTCTTGCAGCTCCAAGGGCCTCATTGCAGCCTCCTCTGCCCAGGCTCAGGCTGCTCTGGGCTCTGCCAGGGCTCTGCTGGGGCTCCAGCCTGGGCAAGGCGCGGCCTGCTCTCACCTCGCCCTTGCTGACAGCTCTGCAGCTTTCCCTGCAACGTCCCTGTTATAAATTTTAAGAGCCAATTTCAATCAAAAACAATTTATTGCCAAGGAGAAATTTCGAACAAGAAATTGACACGAAATTGACAAAGCCAAGCAAATCAAGGAAGCGGTGTGCACGGGGTGAAAACCTCAGATGTGAGCTCCACAGCGTCACGTCCCTCCGAGGTTTCACACCGTGTGCCTCGAGGTCTGCCTGCTTTATCCCCTTCTTGGTTCGGACTCTGTGTACATCGTTAAAAATGGGCCAGGAGAGCAGCTCCTTTTGAAAGGCCTTTATTAAAAGACAGCTCTGGGTAGGGGCCTCGAGGGGCCGCACACACCGCCGCTGCCCCCACTGGACACCACAGAGGAGGAGGTGCAAGTCGAGCCTGCCACTGACACTGCAGAGTTGGGATTCCTTCCTCACAGGAATTCCTAGGAATCCACTTGGCTCGGTTTAGTCCAGGGGTGTCACCTTTGTTCAGTACTTGTTAGGTCATGGCGAGTAGGTGGGAAGCCTTCCACAGATGGCTGGATGTCCTCCTCGCAGGGCAGAGTCCTTCAGAGGTCCGGATTTTGGGTCGGCTCGTTGTTTTAGGGGGTTTTTTTTGGGTCAGCTGGACTTCCGCCTGGAGCGGTGCATCATGGGAGTCTCTGGATTTCCCTATTAGGTGGTGTCAGCAGTTTGATGAGCAGGCGGGGAGCAGCGGAGGCCTAGCCCGATGGAAGGTAAGGGCGAATTTGGGATCCGGGGAAAGGGAATACACAACTTGGAACATAGGAAACTGAGATTTGAGGGTACAGATTCAACATGAACAGTTTGAAATAACAGGTAAGTAACAGCATAACCTTTTTAACTACATGGTAAACAGTATAACAATACAACATACAACATCAATACAACATACAGTGCATAACTTGGAGTCCTTTATTTATTTCATACATGACCTGACTTGTCCCACAGACCCAGATGTCGGGGGGGGCGGTTCTTGAAACTTCTCTGCTGCCGGATCTACTGTTGAATTCCAAAGTTTCTATAAGTTCCTTGTATTGTAATTTCTCTGTCTTCTTCTTGGAACTGGAGACAGCTCTTGCAAAATTTTCTAAGCCTCTCTGTGAGAAGGGGGGTTCCTTTGGCTTTCTTAGAAACTATATTTCTACTATAACAACAAGTATTATGAAAACATGAAGTATTCCTTATTGCAATTCCCCCCTCTTTCTATTTGATAATTTTAATTCATGTTTTCAGAGCACCACTAAAAGGTTATGGCAAGTGAACTTTTTTTAAAACAAACTTAACACTACAAATGGAGAGCTAAAACATTATAAATGAGCTTCTAAAACATTACAAATGAGAACTAAAACATTACAAATGGACTAAATGGAAAACTAAAACATTACAAATAAACCTTCTTGTTCATTCTCTTCCTTTTTTGTGGGACCTGTGAACCCTGGGCTCGGTTTCCTGAGATATAGCAACTTCCTTCCTCCTTTTTCTTTCTTATATGCTGTTGGACGTTTTATCCCCTTTTGTTTCTAAGCCCCCCCTTCCTTTGTTCCTCCTCTAGGTTTGGTCATCTGTTTGCTTCTCTTTTTGGGGTTTTCTTCCCTTGCCACCTTGGCTGTCAGGGGGAATTAGGGTTTCCCACTGGCAGGTCTCTCTGCAATTGCCGACACCCACTGGGGTGCGACCAGTGGTGCAGTAAATTATCTTCTCTGCAGCAAAGCCATGCTTCTGGGGTCCCCTATTCTGTACGAGCTGCGAACTCCCTCTTAAAGGTGTTCTATTTAGAGAGCTTTAACGGGACCTACTTCACAAGGAGTTTTGTTTTGTCTCTTGGCATTCAATTGCTAATATTTGGGCTTCTTGGTCCAATTTTCCCCTTATCCCCTTTTTGAAAATCTAATATTACTCATAGGAGTCGAGTTCCAATATTCTCAGGTTAGTGGCGAGCACTAGGAATCTTCTTGTTAGGTCCCATTTTTCTTTTAAACAGTGCAAAAAGCTTTAGGCCTCATTCCCTTTTTACAGTGTACAATTCACATTTTTTGACAATAAACGCATTCCAAATGTATCCATGGATAACAAATACACTCTGAGTTAGTGCAGCTTATTGTGTCACTTATTGGTTTGACTGTTGGAGTCATATGTTTCAGGTTCTTGGGCGTGGATGTTACTTTCTATTTAGGGTCTTGTGATTCGACTTTTTCACTTGAGACCCGTGGGTCCACCTTTTCTTTGCCGTCTGTAGATACCAGATATGGTTGTATTTGAATATCTTTAACCTTGGGGTGACCCACTGGGATCTTGTGCTCATGAGGCATACTATATAACATTTCAAGGGGTGATACCCCTGCTTTTGCATGAGGTTTTATTCTTAATATTTAACAGAGCAAGAGACAAACTTTTTACCTAGTTCATTTTAGTATCAATTTTGCAAGCTGTGCTTTGAGAGTCTGATTGATTCTTTTCACTCTTCCTGAGCTCTGGGATGCCAGGGGGTGTGGCATTCCCACTGAAACTCTAATGCTTCTGCCAATTGTCTTACAAGTTTGGAGGTAAAGGGAGTTCCTTGGTCTAAATTAATGTACTCTATTATCCCAAACCTGGGTATAATCTCCTTTAACAATACCTTTGTAACTCACTCTGGCTGTTGCCTTTGCATTTGGAAAGGTCTTTACTTAATGTGTTATCTGACTAACAATTACTAACAAGTACCGGTATCTCCCAACCTTGGGCAAATCAGTGAAATTAACCTGTATTTTAGCAAAAGGCTGGGATGCCAGAGGGTGCCCCCCACACCCCCATAGGGGTTTGTCTGTTCTTATTTTGATTTATTTTTTGACATACTATACATCCTAGCACTTCCTGTTTGGCTAATTCATATCTATTTAAAGAATTGTAAAAAGTGCTCTGCTAACGCTTGCGCCTCCCCAATGTGTTTGATTATGCAATCTTTTAATTATTTTCCCAGCATATTCTTTTGTCACTAATTCTCTCCCGTAGCCACAGCTACAATTGCCTGTAGGCATTTGCCTCACTTCTCTTCTATTTCAGATTTTTGCTATTTTCATTTCAACAACAAATATAATTTTCAAATACAGATCGGTTTTTTTTCGCTGGCAATGTCTTAGGAACATGTTTTGTGTTAGACGTTAAGGTTTTCATTTGCCCTTTAAATACTTTTTCTTTTATACCTGCACTTGAAAATCTAACAATTTACTATAAATTATTCTAACCATCATCTCGCAATACCCGAGAGCAGCCACTTAAAATCATGTTCTATTTATTAACAGCAGGCATTTAGAGATTACTTTAAAATCAAGGTTCCAGCACAATATTTGTCTTTTTAGCTACTCTACGGCAATAAAATTGTGCTCCTTCTTGGTTATTTTAGAGTTTTGTTGTGTTGAATTGACTGCTAAGAACCGAAGGCCAGCAAATACAATTAAAATATCAATACTGAAAGCTTTGTTAACACATAAGGGGTGTTGAAGCTCTCTGCAGGAATGGTCAAACTGAAACTACTTAACTAATTAAGCAAAGGCTTGTGCCCTATTTTTATTTCCAAGTATTTTCAAAATAAAACAGCTATTTTAATGATTAAAACAAACTTAGTCATTTAATCCACTGATGTAACTTAGAAGTTCAACATGTTCTACGTACATTCACAAGGGAAAAATAAGAAGTTTTAATTATCTTTGCTTCATTTAACAAAAAGCTAAAAGAGTATTTTAAGACAGAATTTTCAAATATTTATATGAGTAAAATGCTTTGGACAATTTAAATATTTTTATGGCTTTTGATAAACTGGAGCCCTCAAACTTTATGGGCAGATGCTAAATTTATCACCTGAAAAGCAGCATAAAAAATTTGTTCTTCTCTAAGACTTTCTTTAACTGAGATAATTAAGCAAGAAATGTTTCTTTTTCTTTTTTTTTCTTTGATACTCCAATTACTTCTAACTTCTCTCAATTTGAGGCTTTTCTACTGCTCAAAAACCCAGGATAGATATTTTGACACTCATATAAAATCGATAGAGGACAGGAATAAGTTGAGAAGAGTAATTATCAAAGTTAGTTAAGGGGGTAACAACTGATGAGGGTCTGACTGCAGAATACCTTTTATTTTAAGGTTTTTTAAATAAACAAAACAGAGCTGCTTAGAACTACTGGTGTCTGTCTCACTGCTCTTCCTTTGTAAATTCTATTTTCCCTCCCTTCTTCCCTCAGCACTGTCTCTTTAGCCGCCTGGCCCTTCCCCCCCAGCAGCTCGCTTCTCACAGCGAGTCGGAGAAGCGGAGACAGCTCTCGGCAGCGGGGGGGCCGCGACTGCGGGGGAAGCAAAGGCACGGGCGCTTCTGCGAAAGGGGAGAGCTGCGGTGCCCCCGGGAACCGCGGCTTCCCCCCGACACACACACGGAAAAGCCGCTTTCTCGGAGCGGGGAGCACTCCCTCCTGCTCCGTCCCGCTGCCTTCCCTCCCTGCCCCGGGAAAGTGTCCCCGGGAGGGAACTCCGAGCCAGACCCGGGGCCGGGGCGCCCGGGTGATGGAAAGTCCTGTGTGGACAGGGATCTCGGGCTTCCTCCCGCAGGAAGTCCTGGGGCTGGGAATGCTACTGGGGGTTGCAATCCTTGTTGGAAAGTTGCAATTTCAGAGGAGGCAAAGGTGCCGATACTCTTTACTGGGGACTGTGGAGATTCCCGGGGCTGGGACACCCCTGGAAGTGGTTGGCTTCCCGCAGGAGGCTGCTCTTTCAGGGTAGGGATTCCTTCCGAGCCCTCTGCCACTAAAACCGGGTCACTCAGCACCATTCATGGGGGTGGGAGATCACCCAACGGATCCTACTCTTTCCCCCTCCACTCTGATGCACACTGAGTACAGCTTTGCATTCAATCTTCCCCTGTACTAAAACGCATTTGCGCTTTTCTCCTTGTCGCTGTCCTTGCAGGTACAAATTCTAACATTTTACAAATCCAAGTATTAAAAAAATCTTAAACCTTGGCTACTCCAAACTTTCTTTAATTCTTTCTAATCGCTTAATACCTACTCCAAGGGACTTTCTCGGGGGATTTTCCGGGTATACTCTCTCTACTGACCTTCCCTTTCTCGCCATTTTCTGAGTTTTACTCTTACCTTGTTTCATCTTTCGACTTCAGATGGTTCTGAAGCCATGTCTCCTGTCTGTCAGGGGTCTTGAAAAACTTTGTTTCAAAAGGTACCTTTCCGTGGTCCCTGAAGATTTTCTTTCAGGGGCTGCCAGCCTGTTTTCCCCCGCGGGGAGTCGGCCCGAGGGGATCAGGCTGGTAGCGAGCTCTCATTTTCACTTTTTCCTTACCTTTTCCCTATCCAACTGAGAAGCTTACCAATCCCCGAAATCTTAAGGGACGTATTCTTCCTCTCAGTTTCCCGGTGGCTACCCTGGTGTGTTTCCCGTGTGTGAAACAGACTTCTTCTTGATCTTTCGTTCTTTTTACCACTCACTTCCCTCGTCACCGACCGTGTATCTCGTGATACAGCGGAACTGCGGTTCGAAGGTCCACACTCGCTTCGAGAAATCTTTCACGTCTCTTCCTCACACACACAAACACACACACACTGCCACCCACTACCCAAACTCGTGTACTTCTTGACTCACCCTTTTCCACGTGGACTGTGAGTGCACTTAAGAGTTTTACGAGCAGAAAAATAAACCGCTGTCCCAGAAGAAGCCCCCTGTTACCGGGCTTTCTGGTGAGTTCCCGAGAGCTCACAAAGCTAGCCTTTTCTTCAAAAAGCTAGCCTTTTCTTCAAATTTCCTTGGTTCGGCTTTTGTTGGCTTTCTCAGTTCGTTGGCCTGGTGATTGTTCCTCGATATCACTTCTTCCTTTGTGGGCCTGCTCAATAGGGCAGGGGCGCCTCCCGCTCCTGGAAAAAGGAGATCAAGGCTTTCCAGTCCCCGTACGGGCCACCAATTGTTATAAATTTTAGGAGCCAGTTTCAATCAAAAACAATTTATTGCCAAGGAGAAATTTCGAACAAGAAATTGACATGAAATTGACAAAGCCAAAGAAATCAAGGGAGCGGTGTGCACCAGGTGAAAACCTCAGACGTGAGCTCCACAGTGTCACACCGTGTGCCTTGTGGTCCGTTCTGCTTTATACCCTTCTTGGTTCATGTTGTAAATGAAAGGGCCAGGAGACCTTCTGCTCCCTTTTTCAAGCCTTTATTAATCAGCCTGGGTGGGGGCCCGAGGGGTCGCGCTCACCGCCACTGCTCCCTGTGGACAACGAGGAGGAGGAGGTGCAAGCAGCTTTGCCCGAAAACAGAGCTGGGGTCTCCGACCTCACAGGAGTCCTGTAGGAGACTTATCCGATTTGGCTCGTTGAAAGTCTAGGGGGTGACTCTGAGCGAGTTTTGTTTTGGTTATGGCGAGTTGACCAAATGGCTCTACAGGTAGCCTGCTGTCCTGCCCAGTCTTCTAACATGGTCCGGCAAAGCATTCATACGTCAGCTTGCAGGCTTTGGGGGTCTGCATGTGGTGGTCTTCACTTCCTGTGATCCCTTAGATCCATGGGAGTTCACACGGTTTGCATACCGGGTGGAGCCACTGGTTGCCATATGGAAGTATAGGGGAGCAGTGGAGGCGGGGCCCAACAGGGACAGGAAAAAGGAACAGGATACAGCAACTTGGGATAGGGGTACAGTAGGGGTAGGAACAGGAACAAGGAACAGGAGACAGCAACTTGGGATAGGGGTACAGTGGGGGTACAAGGTAAGTGATTAACATTATTTAACAGCTATAACAATTATTAACACAACCAACATTAATTGTGCAACAACAAACATGGCTAACAGTAATTCTTGACTCCTTCTTAATAATATCCCCCCTCTTATATTTTGATCGGACTTTAGTCCGCATCAATTTCTGATGTCTGGCTCATGGGAGTGTGTTTCTCTAAATTTTTGGTATTGGGTATATATTTGTATGGCAGTTTTGTGTCTCTGGTCTTGATTTTGAGTTCCCATTAACATGATTTTGGCTTGTTTTTCATCTGTTATTTTAGGCATCTGAATACTAGCTTAATACATTCTTCTCCAATCACACTTGCTTTCAGATCTCATTGTTCTTGTCTCCTTTTTCCTGTGATTTGGGGTTTTTGCTCGGTTAATTTCCATCTCAAAATGTCTAGAGGTGTTAAGCTAATTCCCTCCCAGGGCCAAATATCTGACATTTGGGTATTCTCACATACCTAACAATTGGTTAAATTTAGTTTTTTGCTAATTTTCTCAGTCAAGTCAATGAATAGGTGTTTCATCTAGACTCTCTCTTTTTACCATCAATTGTTTTTCTTTTATTATGTCATTCATTTCTTCTTGTTCAAAGCAGAACCAGGCTTCCCTTACAGGACATTCTCCAAGTAGGCGCTGCTTAAATGAGGCAGTATATTTTTTGTGAGCCAGTATGTTTTTCCTTCTTCTTGACAAGTTTCCAATTGTGTGTGATCAAACCAGGTGGGGTTAATGTTTGTGTGGACCCTCATCAATGATCCTAGATCCTCCTCATCACAAAGAGGATAGTAGCACTTTGTGCATGCTTCTCCACTCCCTCTTACTGCAAAGTTTATTAACTGGACTAACATTAGTCCACCTAAGAGTTCGGTATGGGCTAGTTCTGCCTTAGGGAGCTTCATGGCCCACCTTCTTTTTGCTCCACCCAGTCTTGCCTCTTAGGTTTGGAGGGGTGATAAGGTCCTCTTTTTTTTCCCACCTTTTAACTTAACTGCCCTTGGGAAATGTTCTGTGAGCGAAATTAATGGGGAGTCTCTTATTTAACTTACTCTGTTTGTATTCAAACATTAAGAATTGCAACAACTTAACATATATATACATTAACTTTAACAACAATCCTGTTTAACAGAACTCTGCAGTTTTGTCTATTTTTCTTTCAGTCTGTTTTTGGTTGTTTCTTAAGAGTTACTTTAAGGCTGGTAGGATCTTGGATGGCAATCCACTTGGAGAAACTTGTGGGGGATTTTTCTGGGTTCTGTTCACAGTCTGGAGGAGGCGGTACTGGTTTGGTTTTGGTGGGGTTTTTTTTTGTTGTTTTTTTTTTTTTGGTTTTTTTTTTTTTTTTACACAGGAAACGTGAGTCTACCTTTTTCTTGGGTCTGGATAGCAGCATGGGTACTAGCAGAACTTTGGAAGGGACCTTCAAATTTTGGGGTTAATGGAGTGTCTTTCCAGGATTTGATTAGCACTCAATCCCTAGGACTGATTTGGTGAGTATTGGTGTCAAATGGGGAGGTTTGGGGGAGATATTTTCCTTTTCTTAAATTCCTTAGGGTCTTTCCAATTGTCTCTAAGTACTTTTTTTTAGGTCATTAGGAAGGGAAGACTAAACATTATTTCGTATGGGGATGCCCCAAGGTTGGACCATGGCCTGGTTTTGATTCTCAAGAGGGTGAGGGGCAAACACTTTAACCAACTCGTTTGGGTTTCAGCCATCGGTTTTGTTAACACGTTTTTTAATGTCTTATTCATTCGTTTTACTCGACCTGAACTCTGGGGGTGCCATGGGGTGTGCAGTCTCCACTTTTTTCCTAGGGCTTTTACAATGGCTTGTAGGGCTTGGGAGGTGAAATGGGACCCTCTATCTGAATCAATAGTGTTAACTAAACCATATCTGGGGATTATACTCTCTAGTATTTTTCGGGCAACCTCCTCTGCTGTTTCTCTTTTTGTGGGGAATGCCTCTACCCAATGTGTCAGGTGGTCAACTATTACCAATAAATGTTTGTATCCTTGTATGGGAGGCATTTCTGTGAAGTCTATTTGTACACTTTGGAATGGTTTTAAGGTTAACTCTCTTCCTCCAGGTTCAGCTTTTCTCATTACTTTTTGATTTACCTTCTGGCATATTATACACCCCCTCGTTATAGCTTTTGCTAAATCATAAACTCCAAGGCACAGATTTTCTCTTAAGAAATGGTTGCACATCCCCTGGGTTCCCCAATGAGTTAGTTCATGTATCTCATTTAACATTTTTTGGGCTAAAGCTTTGCTCAGTAATTTTCGCCCGTCTGATGTCAACCACTCTCTTTGTTCTCCTTGAGATAGCTTCAGTTTCTTTTTTGCTTCTTATTCTTTTTTACTAAATATTGGTTCTTTTTCTTCTTCTTTTTCATTTATTGCTTTGTCTAATTTCAGGATTTTTACTGGTCCTTCTGGCTCTACAGCCGCTTCTTTTGCCACTTGATCAGCCAATCTGTTTCCTTCGTTTTCTAAAGTGTTCCTTTTTTGATGTCCTTTTATGTGGGCTGCTGCAATTTCTGTGGGTTTGGTTAGGGATTCTAGCACTGATTTTATTAGTCTTTCATGTGCCAAGTTTTTCCTTTTTTAATTCAGGTAGCCTCGCTCTTCCCAGATATTGCCAAAAGTATGAACTATTCCAAAGGCATACTTTGAATCTGTGTAAATTGTCCCTTTTTCTTTTTCTAACAAGTCCAGACCTCTCTTCAGAGCATGAACTTCACAACTCTGGGCTGACCAACTAGGAGGTAGTTTCCCTTTTTCTAGAATCTCCAGTTCTCCTTCTTCTGTTTTTATGATTACTGCATACCCAGAATGTCGTTTTCCCTCCACTACTCTGGAGGAACCATCAATAAATAATACTTTTCTGTAGGGTAGGGGTATATATTTTAAATCTTCTCTTACTTTAGTTTGGAGATTTACGAATTCCAAGCAGTCATGTTCTAACTCTTGTGGAGGTTCTCCTGATAAGAATTGTGCTGGGTTCAAGCTCTTGGAGGTCACCAGTTCTAAATTGCTGGTATCTATTACAATGACTTCATATTTCAATATCTTAGCATCCGTCAACTACTGCTAAGCCTTCTGACTCAAGACTGTTTTTAAGTCGTGTGGCGTGTGTACTCTGATTCTACCCTGTAGGGTTAGTTTTTGAGCTTCTTCTATTAAAATTGCAGCTGCAGCTATGGATTGTAAGCAGGTAGGCCATCCACAGGCTACTGGGTCCAATAGTTTTGATAAATAGGCTATGGGTTTGCGACATCTTCTCCACTCTTGGGTTAAAACACTCCATAGGCTATTCCTTCTTCTGCATTGATGTATAGGTTAAACCCCTTCTTAAGGTCGGGAAGACTGAGAACTGGGGCTGAGGATAACTTGGTTTTTAAATTTTCTAATTGTTCTTCATCTTCAACTGTCCATTTAACGGGTTCAGGTTGGACTAATTTTTACTAATGGTTGGCAAGCCCAGCTCCCACTTGTGGGGAGTTGCAGGGAGTGTGGATGGTGAAGGGGGAGAGACTAGGCCAGTGTTAGGAGACATTGAAGACAGAACTGGAGAGTAGAAGGGGTTAGCTTTCGAGATAATCGGGTTAGACGGGGGTGATAGAGAGGGTGTAAATGTTGGGGAACAAGCTGGAGAAGGAATAGGGATCATGGTTTGGGGAGGTGGGGAAGGACTCACAGGAAAGGCTGGAGGATTAGCAAGGATAGCTTGGGGTATCTCAGGGTAAACTGAAGGAAGGGGCAAATGGTCAAAAGGGTTTCAGGTGTGCTTACTCTCTTTTTTCTTCTCTTTCTTATCCCCCTTTTTCTCCCCTTGGAGTTTACAGATCTTTGTTAGTTCATAATCCAGTCTAGGCTCTTGGTGGCCTCTTGTGTGTCCCAACAATTTAGCATTTGTTCTAACGGGCTATCAGGGGGAATGGTTCTGGTAGTCTCTTTATTTTCTTTGGGATTTGCTCTCTTACTTAAGCACTGCCCCATTACTCTTCTTGACTCTGGGCCTAAACTTAAGAACTGATGGTGCCTCTACCCGAACGAAATACAACTGACAGGCAACACAACCTTTAACCAACTTATAACTGGCCCTTACTTAAACTTAAACTTTTATAAATGTGCCCCTACTCAAACGGAAATTTTTAATGACGGGCAACTAAACTTCTAAACTTTCACGAGAATAAATAAAAAACTTTTTCTTCAGTAGGGCTCACCCTGGAACCCCCTGGCCCTCCGCTCCCTGACTATCCCCCTTCAGCGAAGACAGCTTCCGTGCGAGGGTTGCCCCTCCGCTCCCTGACTATCCCCCTTCAGCGAGGAAAGCTTCTGCGCGAGGGCTGAATGTGAGAATCGGACAAAGTCCGATCTCTGTTCCCCCCCAACCTCGCCTCCCTGACTCGCCTGTCAGTAGAGACTGTGAGCACTACTGGGTCGACGTGGAGGGGACCCTAGCACTAGACCACCTGGGATCTTCCCCGTCCCTGTCTCAGTGCTGTTTACAAAGTTTTTTGGTCAGCAGGGCTCACCCTGGAACCCCCTGCCCCTCCGCTCCCTGACTATCCCCCTTCCCCAGTGAAGATAGCTTCTGCGTGAGGGCTGAATGTGAGAAAGTGGTGGGAGAATTCCCCCTTGCCTCCTAGCCACCCCGCCCACAAAGGGATGGCTTCGGCGAAGGGATGTGTGTATGTGTTGCCCTAGCTGCCTCGCCTGCCCGCGCAGACTACCTGCCCCAGTGCTCTCTGGCAGCAAGTTGACGACCTCCCTTCTCAGGAACTCCCTGAGCCGAGACTGAGCCGCGACAGCTATGGCCTCTCAGCACGTCCTGTGTCACAGACCCTGGGAAGCGAAGGTTCTTCATTGACTGCCTGGTGCTGGTAGGGCCTGGGGACCCCCAATCCAAATTCCCCAGTCAGGCCCTATACCCAAGCGGGAGGGG
Source organism: Phylloscopus whistleri (assembly GCA_017589585.1). Classification (NCBI taxonomy): domain Eukaryota; kingdom Metazoa; phylum Chordata; class Aves; order Passeriformes; family Phylloscopidae; genus Phylloscopus; species Phylloscopus whistleri. The sequence goes on from JADMLD010001237.1 coordinate 46,659, forward strand.
TGTGTTCACTCCACCTAACCTAGGTACCCCCACACACCACCCCGGGAGTTACCTAGATTGTTTGCACGTGACTCTCACTTTTTCTAGGCTCTCCACGCGCCCGGAGCAGCCTAGACCGCTTGGTCCTTTCAATAGGGAGACCTACCCCTAGGCGCGCCACTCATACTCTAAGGAAACCTCCGCACGCTCGGAGGGGGGCCCTTCTGTCCCCGGGAGGCACCCCTTTCGCTTCCCCCTGTTCCCAGCCAGCCCCCTCACGGGAGTCTGGAACCGCGGTACTGAGGGGTCCACATTTGCTTCAGGGGTCCGAGCTGCCGGCCCCCATCTCACTCACACCTCACTCGCTCGCCTCCCACTCCAGCCACCGGCGTCTTACCAGTCTCGGCGCTCCTCTTCGTTGTCCTTGCCCAGGCTAATCTCCAGATCCGGGGGTGGCCAGCTGTCCCAGAGGCCCAACAGGGCGGTCCCTGGTTCTCTTCGGGCATGGCAAAATCCCGGACGAGTCACCAACTTGTTGTAAATAAAAGGGCCAGGAGACCTTCTGCTCCCTTTTTCAAGCCTTTATTAATCAGCCTGGGTGGGGGCCCAAGGGGTCGCGCTCACCGCCACTACTCCCTGTGGACAACGAGAAGGAGGAGGTGCAAGCAGCTTTGCCCAAAGACAGAGCTGGGGTCTCTGACCTCACAGGAGTCCTATAGGAGACTTATCCCATTTGGCTCGTTGAAAGTCTAAGGGGTGACTCTGAGCGAGTTTTGTTCTGGTTATGGCGAGTTGACCAAATGGCTCTACAGGTAGCCTGCTGTCCTGCTCAGTCCTCTAACATGGTCCGGCAAAGCATTCATACTTCAGCTTGCATGCTTTGGGGGTCTGCATGTGCTGGTCTTCACTTCCTGTGGTCCCTTAGATCCATGGGGGTTCACACAGTTTGCATACCGGGTGGAGCCACTGGTTGCCATATGGAAGTATAGGGGAGCAGTGGAGGCGGGGCCCGACAGGGACAGGAACAAGGAACAGGATACAGCAACTTGGGACAGGGGTACAGTAGGGGTAGGAACAGGAACAAGGAACAGGATACAGCAACTTGGGATAGGGGTACAGTAGGGACAGGAACAAGGAACAGGAGACAGCAACTTGGGATAGGGGTACAGTGGGGGTACAAGGTAAGTGATTAACATTATTTAACAGCTATAACAATTGTTAATACAACCAACATTAATTGTGCAACAACAAACATGGCTAACAGTAATTCTTGACTCCTTCTTAACAGCTTCCCAGCCCCGGGACTTACTGCGGGAGGGGGCTCCGAGATCCCTGCCAAACGGGACTTCCCGTCACCCAGGCGCCCCGTCCCCGGGTTGGGCTCGGAATTCCCTCCCAGCGGCGTTCTCCCGGGGCGGGGAGACCGGTCTGGCTTGGAGTTCCCTCCCGGGGACACTTTCCCGGGGCAGGGAGGGAAGGCAGCGGGACGGAGCAGGAGGGAGTGCTCCCCGCTCCGAGAAAGCGGCTTTTCCGTGTGTGTGTCGGGGGAAGCCGCGGTTCCCGGGGGCACCGCAGCCCTCCCCTTTCGCAGAAGCGCCCGTGCCTTTGCTTCCCCCGCAGTCGCGGCCCCCCCGCTGCCGAGAGCTGTCTCCGCTTCTCGGACTCGCTGTGAGAAGCGAGCTGCTGGGGGGGAAGGGCGAGGCGGCTAAAGAGACAGTGCTGAGGGAGGAAGGGAGGGAAAATAGAATTTACAAAGGAAGAGCAGGGAGACAGACACCAGTAGTTCTAAGCAGCTCTGTTTTGTTTATTAAAAAGACCTTAGAATAAAAAGTATTCTGCAGTCAGGCACTCATCAGTTGTTACCCCCTAAACTAACTTTGCTAATCACTCTTCATCATTTTGTGTTGTAGCCTGTTAGCTGCCTATCAGCTACCATCTGTATCTCAACCTCTTCCTGTCCTTTATCGATTTTATATGAGTGTCAAAATATCTATCCTGCGTTTTTGAGCAGTAGAAAAGCCTGAGTTGGGGGAAGCTGAAAGTAATTGGAGTATCAAAGAAAAGTATCAAAGAAAAAGAAACATTTCTTGCTTAATTATCTCAGTTAAAGAAAGTCTTGGAGTTGAACAATTTTTTTATGCTGCCTTTCAGGTGGTAAATTTAGCATCTGCCCATAAAATTTGAGGGCTCCAGTTTATCAAAAGCCATAAAAATATTTAAATTGTTCAGAGCATTCTACTCATGTAAATATTTGAAAATTCTGTCTTCAAATACTCTTTTAGCTTTTTGTTAAATGAAGAAAAGATAATTAAAACTTTTTATTTTTCCCTTGTGAATGTATGTAGAACATGTTGAACTTCTAAGTTACATCAGTGGATTAAATAACTAAGTTTGTTTTAATCATTAAAATAGCTGTTTTATTTTGAAAATGCTTGGAAATAAAAATAGGGCACAAGCCTTTGCTTAATTAGTTAAGTAGTTTCAGTTGGACCATTCCTGCAGAGAGCTTCAACACCCCTTATGTGTTAACAAAGCTTTCAGTATTGATATTTTAATTGTATTTGCTGGCCTTCGGTTCTTAGCAGTCTATTCAACACAACAAAACTCTAAAAAAACCAAGAACTAGCACAGTTTTATTGCCGTAGAGTGGCTAAAAAGACAAATATTGTGCTGGAACCTTAATTTTAAAGTAATCTCTAAATGCCTGCTGTTAATAAATAGAACATGATTTTAAGTGGTTGCTCTCAGGTATTGCGAGATGATGGTTAGAATAATTCATAGTAAATTGTTAGATTTTCAAGTGCAGGTCTAAAAGAAAAAGTAATTAAAGGGCAAATGAAAACCTTAAGGTCTAACACAAAACATGTTCCTAAGACATTGCCATAGAAAAAAAAGGATCTGTATTTGAAAATTATATTTGTTGTTAAAATGAAAATAGCAAAAATCTGAAATATAAGAGAAGTGAGGCAAATATAAAAAAACAAAGAAAGGAAAACTAAGGACTGCCATTCTTGTTTAAGAGACAAATTTACACCCAGTCTTCATAGGAGTAAGTTGCTTTTCTTAAGAGGTAAGGTTCTGTCATAAAGAACTTAGCTCTTGGAAAAAAAAAAAAAAGAAGGGACTTGAAAAAAAAAAGAGAAAAGAAAATATAAAAAGCTAAAAGATGCACTAATAGCTGCACCGGTTTTGAGTCTCCCAGCACAGAGTTTTTAACACAAAGCAGGAGCACGAAAACCTGTAAGATATGTGTCAAAACTTTTAGACTCAATAAATAGAGGCTGGCCCACATGCCTACAGGCAATTGTAGCTGTGGCTACTGGAGAGAATTAGTGACAAAAGAGTATGCTGGGAAAACACTTAAAAGATTGCATAATCAAACACATTGGGGAGGCGCAAGCGTTAGCAGAGCACTTTTTACAATTCCTTAAATAGATATGAATTAGCCAAATAGGAAGTGCTAGGATGTATAGTATGTCAAAAAATAAATCAAAATAAGAACAGACAAACCCGTATGGTGGGGGGGGGGGGGGGGGGCGCCCTCTGGCATACCGGGCTTTTGCTAAAATACAGGTTAATTTCACTGATTTACCCAAGGTTGGGAGATATCGGTACTTGTTAGTAATTGTTAGCCAGATAACACATTAAGTAAAGACCTTTCCAAATGCAAAGGCAACAGCCAGAGTTACAAAGGTATTGTTAAAGGAGATTATACCCAGGTTTGGGATAATAGAGTACATTAATTTAGACCAAGGAACTCCCTTTACCTCCAAACTTGTAAGACAATTGGCAGAAGCATTAGAGTTTCAGTGGGAATGCCACACCCCCTGGCACCCCAGAGCTCAGGAAGAGTGAAAAGAATCAATCAGACTCTCAAAGCACAGCTTGCAAAATTGATACTAAAACTAAAATGAACGAGGTAAAATGTTTGCCTCTTGCTCTGTTAAATATTAAGAATAAAACCTCATGCAAAAGCAGGGGTATCACCCCTTGAAATGTTATAAAGTATGCCTCATGAGCACAAGATCCCAGTGGGACAGCCCAAGGTTAAAGATATACAAATACAACCATATCTGGTATCTACAGATGGCAAAGAAAAGGTGGACCCACGGGTCTTGAGTGAAAAAGTCGAATCACAAGACCCTAAATAGAAAGTAACATCCACGCCCAAGAACCTGAAAAATATGACTCCAACAGTCAAACCAATAAGTGACACAATAAGCTGCACTAACTCAGAGTGTATTTGTTATCCATGGATACATTTGGAATGCGTTTATTGTCCAAAAATGTGAGTTGTACACTGTAAAAAGGGAATGAGGCCTAAAGCTTTTTGCACTGTTTAAAAGAAAAATGGGACCTAACAAGAAGATTCCTAGTGCTCGCCACTAACCTGAGAATATTGGAACTCGACTCCTATGAGTAATATTAGATTTTCAAAAAGGGGATAAGAGGAAAATTGGACCAAGAAGCCCAAATATTAGCAATTGAATGCCAAGAGACAAAACAAAACTCCTTGTGAAGTTGGTCCAGTTAAAGCTCTCTAAATAGAACACCTTTAAGAGGTGGTTCCCAGCTCAGACAGAATAGGGGACCCCAGAAGCATGGCTTTGCTGCAGAGAAGATAATTTACTGCGCCACTGGTCGCACCCCAGTGGGCGTCGGCAATTGCAGAGAGACCTGCCAGTGGGAAACCCTAATTCCCCCTGACAGCCAAGGTGGCAAGGGAAGAAAACCCCAAAAAGAGAAGCAAACCGATGACCAAACACAGAGGAGGAAAAAGGAAGAGGGGGCTTAGAAACAAAAGGGGATAAAACGTCCAACAGCATATAAAAAGAAAAAGGAGGAAGCAAGTTGCTATATCTCAGGAAACCGAGCCCAGGATTCACGGGTCCCACAAAAAAGGAAGAGAATGAGCAAGAACGTTTATTTGTAATGTTTTAGTTTTCCATTTAGTCCATTTGTAATGTTTTAGAAGTTTTTCATTTGTAATGTTTTAGAAGTTTTTCATTTATAATGTTTTAGCTCTCCATTTGTAGTGTTAAGTTTGTTTTTAAAAAAGGTTCACTTGCCATAACGTTTTAGTGGTGCTCTGAAAACATGAATTAAAATTATCAAATAGAAAGAGGGGGGAATTGCAATAAGGAATAATTCATGTTTTCATAATACTTGTTGTTATAGTAGAAATATAGTTTCTAAGAAACCCAAAGGAACCCCCCTTCTCAAAGAGAGGCTTAGAAAATTTTGCAAGAGCTATCTCCAGTTCCAAGAAGAAGACAAAGAGATTACAATACAGGGAACTTATAGAAACTTTGGAATTCAACAGCAGATCCGGCAGCATAGAAGTTTCAAGAACCACCCACCCCCGACATCTGGGTATGTGGGACAAGTCAGGACATGTATGAAATAAATAAAGGACTCCAAGTTATGCACTGTATGTTGTATGTTGTATTGATGTTGTATATTGTATTGTTATACTGTTTACCATGTAGTTAAAAAGGTTATGCTGTTACTTACCTGTTATTTCAAACTGTTTGTGTTGAATCGGTACCCTCAAATCTCAGTTTCCTATGTTCCAAGTTGTGCATTCCCTTTCCCCAGATCCCAAATTCCCCCTTACCTTCCGTCGGGCTAGGGCTCCACTGCTCCCCGCCTGCTCGTCAAACTGTTAACCCCGCCTAATAGGGAAATCCAGAGACTCCCATGATGCACCGCTCCAGGCGGAAGTCCAGCTGACCCCAAAAAAACCCCTAAAAAAACGAGCCGACCCAAAATCCGGACCTCCGAAGGACACTGCCATGCGAGGAGGACATCCAGCCATCTGTGGAAGGCTTCCCACCTACTCGCCATGACCTAACAAGTACTGAACAAAGGTGACACCCCTGGACTAAACTGAGCCAAGTGGATTCCTAGAAACTCCCATGAGGAAGGAATCCCAACTCTGCAGTGTCAGTGGCAGGCTCGACTTGCACCTCCTCCTCTGTGGTGTCCAGTGGAAGCAGCGGCGGTGTGCGCGGCCCCACGAGCCCCCTACCCAGAGCTGTCTTTTAATAAAGGCCTTTCAAAAGGAGCTGGACTCCGGGCCCATTTTTAACAATGTACACAGAGTCCAAACCAAGAAGGGGATAAAGCAGAACGGACCTCGAGGCACACGGTGTGAAACCTCGGAGGGACGTGACGCTGTGGAACTCACGTCTGAGGTTTTCACCCGGTGCACACCGCTTCCTTGATTTGCTTGGCTTTGTCCATTTTGTGTCAATTTCTTGTTCGAAATTTCTCCTTGGCAATAAATTGTTTTTGATTGAAATTGGCTCTTAAAATTTATAACAGGAACGCTGCAGGGAAAGCTGCAGAGCTGGTGCAGAGTTGTCAGCGAGGGCAAGGTGAGAGCAGGCCCCGCCTTGCCCAGGCGGGAGCCCCAGCAGAGCCCTGGCAGAGCCTGGAGCAGCCTGAGCCTGGGCAGAGGAGGCTGCCATGAGGCCCTTGGAGCTGCAAGAAGCAGCAGCCCAGCCCTGGGTGCCTCTTGGTGGCCCCGGGCGAATCCTCGGCTCTCAGAGCCCAGCTGGCAGCTGCCGCTGCGGAGGGGAAGCGGAGCCGTGCTGGGCACAGCACAGCCTGGTGGCATTGGCCCTGTGGAGTCTGCAGAGCAGGAGAGAAAGGCAAAGGACAGCCGAGGGCTGGAGGCCTGGCTGAGCATTCCTGCTCTTGTGCCGGCTGCCCTGGAACTGCTGGCAAAGGTGAGCAGTGTGTGCAGCCCTCTGGGCACAGCGGGAGGGAGCCGGGCTGCTCCGCAGGCTCCAGCACAGGGCAGCGTCCTTCAGGCACGGCGCTTCTGCCAGGGGAACTGAGGGCAGCCTCAGGCAGGGACAGCTTGTCAGGGCACATCTGCAGCAGCCAGGGCCTCACACAGCTCTGGGAGAAAGCGCCTGCACTCCTGGAGCTCTGCACCGAGCCAGAGCAAAGGGGTGAAATGCAGAGTGTTGTGCAGAAATATTCAGGGGCACCAGGCCAGCCTGCTTTGTGCTGTCTGGCACACAGCAAGCACTGTGCAATACAGCCCTGAGCTGCTGGGAGAGAGGTGTTAGAAAGGAGCCAACTCTTCAATGAAATTCAATGGGGACAAAGTCATCAAAGCAAAAGAGAACAGTTTCTTAGTAAGGATTCACCTGAGCTGGGTGTGGATCTCGCTCTCCCAAGAGCCTAACACACACACACCCCAATAGAACGCTGCTTTTTATTGCCTTTCCCAGCCCAGGGCAAACCATCTCCCCTTTCCCTTTGGCTGGATACTGGGGAACTTATCTTCTCTCCTCACAGTCTACTTGTCTGTCTTATCCTACTTCCCTTTTGGTCTGGTCTTCAACTTGGCCCCTCTCCCAGCTGACAGCAACACCCAACAAATCAACTAGAACAAATCCAAACCCTCAATAACAACACCTAAAACCAACAACTTTCATTCTTTTTTTCTAATAATCTTTTGGCTGCAGCCAAATATTACTTCATATATCACCAAGGGAATCGGGGATGAGCCAGTGGGTTGTGCTTGAGCAGTGAAGGAAGGGAGCAGAAGGGTTTCAGTAGGCAATTTGTGTTTTCTTTCTTCATTGCTGAAGGAAAGGCACCATGTGGCTTCAGTCAGCAAAACCATTTTCAAGGTGCATTGAGGAAATGCTTGTGAGCAATTCCCAGAGAAGGAAGGTGTTGAGAAAATGTTGAACTGTAACAAATCATGAATTCCATTTGCATGAACAGACAGCGTTGAGCCCTCTATTCCTGCAGTGCAGTGATTGCTGTGTGCAAGTGGCTCCCTCAGCCTTGAGAATAGAGTAGTCCTGCTAAGAAGGTCGCTGGAATGCATTCAGGGGGAAGCAAGTGGTTGTAGGAGGCTCTTGAGCATCCGAGGAGAATTTGAGGAGTGGGATGTTCCCCAAATGACCAGCAGAGACCCTCAAGAGACCCCTACTCTGCCGTCAGTAACTTCTGAGAAGGGATTTAAATATGTCAAATAATTGGAGGGATCCTTTCGCCTCTGAGTTTCAGCAAAGGAATGAGTAGGTCTTACCTGCATGGTGACAAATGAGAGGTGAAAGTGCTTGTCCCTCCGTTCCTTACCCTGCATCCCTGCATCCCTGTCCCTGTCACCACAGCTGCCCCAGCTCCATGATGCCTCACCAAATTTGTCCCCCATTATTGTCCCTTCTGTCCTGTCCCCCCTCTCCTGTCCCCACAGCCATCCCACAGCCCCGGTCACCTCATGCACTGGCTCTGCTGCCCTTGGGGACCTCAGGGGACCCCGCAGCCCCTCTGGGCCCCCTCCCCACCGCTCTCTGCCCATCCCTATGCCCGGGCTCCTCTGCTGTGGTGATACCTGGGTCTTGTCCCAGGGTCTTGTCCCAGGTGGGATCCTCTTTCTGGGGGTGCCACGTCCTTGGGGATTCCTGTCCCACAAGGTGGCACATCCTGGGCACCTCTGTCCTGGGAGGGCCCTGAGCATTCCTGCTGTGCCCAGTGGGGCCCTGTGACCTCTGGGCTGCCCAAACTAAAGGGGGCACCTGATACGACCTTGCCCTGATGATGGCCAATGCCAGGCTAAATTTGGCTCAGGCTCCCTGATGGTTGAGGAACAATTTTACATCCAGGCAATAAAGGAAAACATCTTTTCCCACCCCACTTTCTTTTTCCCCAATGAAAAAGAAACTCAGCAAAAATCAAACTGGCAGTGTACAAAATGGTCTGGTCAATAGAATCCTTTTAATCCTTGCCCTCCCAAGAAGACTCTGACAAGGAAAACACAAACAAATCACAGAGAAATGAGATTTTGGTTCCCTTTAGGAGCCCCTTGGTGCATCCCACAGCTTGTGGGTAACACAGAGTGTGGAATCCCGAGTGCCCAGCACGTCTGTGGGGTTGTTCCCTGCCTGTGGGCAACACCCCAGCCCATGGGGAAGGCTTTGCCTGGGCCATGGTCAGGAACTCTTCCCATTCTTTTCATTCCCACCCTGAAATTTGATTTACTTCCCATGGCTCCTGCTCCCAACAGGGGAGGAACTCTGTCCGTCCTTGGAGCAGTGCACAGGGATCCGTGGAAATGCCCGTGTGTCCCTCAGGGGCTGCTGCCCTGGGAAATGCGCTCCAGCCTGCCCTGAATTCCCCTGCCTGGGCACTCCCTGCTCCTGCTGGGACACCCCTGTCCCCCGGATCCAGGGCTGGAGCCCCTGCTCGATATTTCCACACCTTTCCCTCTCTTCTGGTGTCCACAGCCAGAAGCCAAAGGTTCTCTCTGGGTTGTTCCAAAGGGCTGCAGGTTTGAGACAGGAAGGTGGAGTGTCCTGGTCAGGTTGTTGTTGTCTTTGCAGTGGTTCTGGGGCTCTCTCAGCCCCTTGGGCAGAGAGATCAAAGCACCAATTGCTGCATTTCCAGCCTGGTTCCCTCAGCGCTGCCCCTGCAGGGGCGGTTTCCAGCCAGCCCTGCTCTGAAAAACCATCAAAGGCCCTGGCAGAGCCACTGCTGGGGCTGCCATTGGCTTCTGTGCTTCTGGCAGGGCTGAGCAAACCACAGCCAGGCCTTTTTCACCCCCTCACAGAATTCTCCCCTTTGCAGCAGCTCCAAAGCTGCCAGAACCAAAGCCGAGGGGGCGGGGGGGACCCTCAGGTGCTGGCTGCCACCTGGGGCTGGCCAGAGCAGGGCTGGCCAGTGCCCATCCCTGGGCAGCAGGGCCGGGCCCCACACTTGGATGGCCTCTGGCTCCGAGGAGGAGGAGGAGTTGGGGAGCTCCTTCCTGCCCGGGGCTCCATTCCCAGGAGCTCAGATCCTGCAGGGCACCGGCCAGAAAGGAGAAGTCTGGAGCCCTCCTGGAGCTGCCATCCCCCAGGACAGGACCCCCTTGGCCAGCAAGTGTCCCCCCTTCCACAGGACAGGATCCCCCCAGGACAGGACCCCCCTGGATGTGCCCCCCAGGACAGAACCCACCCCCCGTGTGAGGCTCAGCACAAACGGCCTCTTCCTTCTGCTGCAGGAGAGAGAAAGTGAAAGTGTTGGGAGAGGGAGGGGCAAATCCAGACACCCCCAGCCCCCACAGCCTCCCAACCCCCCCCTGCAGACCCCTCACCCCTGCTTCCCCCACCCTGGGGTTCCCCCAACCCCGTTCCCTGCTCGGCTGCTCCCCAGGGTCACCGACGCACGAACTGGGGGGGGGGGGGGGGGGGGGGGGGCTGTGAAATTGAGGGGTAAAAGGGAGGAAATGGAAATGAAGACAGGAAAATGTCACTGGGGTTTGGGGGGGCACAGACCCAGAGCCCCTCGGAATCCCCTTGCGGGGCCTTTCCCAAACCAGGAGCACACGAGCGGGGTCACTGCTGGGCCTTAGCTCACCCCAAAATCTGAAGTTCACCCCTTGAAGGAGCTGGGATCCACGGGCCCACTCAGCCACTGCCCATCCCTGGCACACCCATTCCCCTGGGAATCTGACCATGGGACCCCCATTCCTGAAGTTTCCCTTCCCTGGGACCCCCATCCCATCACTCACATTCCCCAGGATCTCCCTGGCCCAGGATCCCCATTCAGAGGAGCCCCCTCCCACAAACTCCATCCCTTACAATGCCCCTTCCCCCAGGACATTGATTCACCCAGGACACCCCCATTGCCATGGGCCCACCCCATTCCCCCACATCCCCATCACATGACCCCAAATCCCTGGGCCCCCCATTCCCCCGGACACCCAACCCTGGCTCCCCAAACCCCCTGAGCCCCCCATGCCTGAGAACCCCATGTCCTCTCTTTCATCACCCGGGCTTGTCCCCACCCTGCCCACAGCCTGTACCCAGCTTGTGGCCTCCCCACCCCCAACAAAAGCCACCTACGCATGAGGATGAGATGCGACTTCGCTTCCTGCCACCCTGGATGAACAACTGCCAGCCAGGGGACAGCGAGTGACAGCGAGTGACAGCCCACCCTGGGTGGCCGGGAACACGGGGATGGCCGGGAAGGTGGCACTGCTGCTCCTGTGGGGTGAGTGCCCCGGGCATGGGGATGGACAGAGAGCAGTGGGGAGGGGGCCCAGGGGGGCTGCGAGGTCCCCTGAGGTCCCCAAGGGCAGCAGAGCCAGTGCATGAGGTGACCGGGGCCGTGGGGTGGCTGTGGGGACAGGAGAGGGGGGACAGGAACAGGGAACTGGCATATGGGGACAGGAACGGGGGGGTGGAGGTGTGGAGACAAGGATGTGGCAAAAGGAACCTTGGGGCTGGGGCAGCTGTGGGGACAGAGACAGGGGCACAGGGATGCAGGGACAGGGACAAGGGTCACCATGTGGTTGGGCTATGTGCCATCGAAATGGGATCACGGGCACAGGGCCATGGGGATGTGGCTGTGGGGATAGGAGCTATGAGGCTGGTGGAGATGACCTGAGCATGAGGTGTCCATGTCCTGCCTCAGCCCAGGGTGACTGAAGTGTCCCTGTCCCCAAGACCCCTGTGCTACACCAGTGTTCCCATGGGGACAGACACCACACTCCCTGCTGTCCCCATGGTGCCACCCCCACCCAGCCCTGTCCTTTCTCCCTTCCAGCCCAGACCCTCGGCCTTGCTGGTGAGTCCTCCCTCGGGGGATGCCGTGTCCCCGCTCCGCTGTCCCCAGCCCCGCGGTGGCCCTGGCAGGCTGGTGTCCCCTGTCACCCGCAGGCGCCCAGACCACCCAGCTCCTGGTGCAGCCCCCCTGGATGCCGGCGGTGCTGTGGGACCGGGTGACACTGACCTGCCAGGGCTCGGGGACGGCCGGTGCCACCACCTGGCACAAGGACGGGCAGAGCTGGGGACAGGAGGGACTCGACCAATTCAATGTCACCAAGAGTGGCACCTACACGTGTGACAGACCTGGCACCGGGCTGAGCCCTCCCGTGAGAGTCTTAAATGGTGAGAGGGGATTTAAATGATTGGAGTGGCCCCCTGGTAGCTCTGGGTGAGCTCCACTCCGGGGGTGGCCTCACAAGGCAAGAGCCTGTCCCCTGCACACGGGGACATCCCAGTGCACGTCAGTGTGATGGGACCCCCGTGGTGACACCTGTGCCACGGGGCTGCTCCTGCTGTCCCTGGGATCCTCCTGAGCAATGGAGGCTCCACCCAGATGTCCCCGGTGCCACCTGGGACCTGTCTGGAGCCCCTCAGGGTGACAGGACCCCCCTGTCCCACAGACCCGCTGGTGCTGCAGGTGCCGGCACGGCCGCTGCTGGAGGGGGACACGGTGACACTGCGCTGCCGTGTCCGGCAGGACACGTCAGTCACCGAGGTGTCATTCTACCGTGGGGACGAGGAGTTGAGGAGTTCCCTTCATGGGCCCGAGCTGTTGCTGTCCCCTCTGCAGCTGCACCACAGCGGCCGCTACCGCTGCAGGGGCTCGGTGACCCTCTGGCTATCACGGGGGTGGAAGCAGTCGCGGCCAGTGACAGTGACAGTGCACGGTGAGCACCCCACATCTCTGCACCCTACAGCCCCTCCCCAGGGACTCGGGGTCACAAATCCCACTCCCCTCTCCTCCCCAGAGCTCTTCACGGTGCCGGTGCTGGAGGGTCCCCCCGAGCTCATTGAGGGGTCCCCCCTCAATCTCAGCTGCCTCAGCACCCCCAGCCCCCTGCGGCCCCCAGCCCGTCTCCTGCACCTCTTCTACCAGGACGGGCAGTGGGTGGGGGGCCCGCAGGGTTCCCCACAGTTCCTGGTGCCCGCCGTGGGGGTCTCCCACTCGGGGAATTACAGCTGCCAGGTGCTCTCCAAGGACGGGGCCGTGCAGAAGAGCAGCGCCCGGCTCGGCGTCACGGTGCACGGTGAGTGCGGGGATGGGCACGGGGAGCCCCCGCAGCCCCCTCGGGTCCCCTGACTCGGTACCTCCATATCCCCCAGAGATATTTCCTGAGTCTCCCCACCTCTGCCCTGTGTCCCCTCATCCCTCTCTGTCGGGTGACCCCACCCACGACATCCCCAATCACACCCATCCACCCCCCCGGTTGGGTGCTAGCCCCTCCCTGTGACCTCAGCCCCGTCTGTGTCCCTGCAGTGCCCGTGGCCAATGCCACCATCAGCCCCGGTCCCCTGTCACACCAGGTGCGTGCAGGTGACCCCGTGACCCTGCGCTGCTCGGTGCAGGTGGGCTCAGCCCCTGTCACCTTCACCTGGCTGAAAAACGGGCAGGAGGTGGCCCGGGGTCCCCTCCTGGAGCTCGGGGACGTCACTGTGGGACATTCGGGCACCTACCAGTGCGTGGCCACCAACCAGCTGGGACAGGACTGGCACCGCGTGTTCCGGGCACTCAGCCCCAAGCTGGCCCTGGAGGTGACACCGCAGGGACATTGGGACACAGGTGGGGTCACACAGGGTCACCAGGGAGTGCAAGACCTCCACAGTGACAGGTGACCCTGACGTGTCTCTTCTGCCCCCAGCAGTGGCCGCAGGGGTTGGCGGGTCCCTCCTCTTCCTCCTCCTGCTCGTGGCTGTCACTGTGGGCTGGCACCGGTGGCACTGCCGGGGTGGGTGACAATGGGGACAACGGGGGCCCTGGGGCAGTGGGGAGGCCACGTGGAACGTGGGGGTGATGGGCAGCACCCACAGCCCCTGCCTTGGACAGCGCTGGGCGCTGAGGACCTCTGCTCAGGGTCCTCAAGGATTTGGGGTGGTGTTGGAGGGTCTTGCAGGGATCTTGGGGCTTCTCTCCATGATCCTGGGGGAATTTGGGGGATCCCCCTTCCCTGCCAGGCTTGGGCTCCTGGGGGCTCAGGGGGTCCAGAGCACTGGGGTGGTTCAGGGGTTCTGAGGGCCATCAGGGATGCTCAGGGGTCCTGGGAGAAACTGAGGGTCCAGTGGGGTTTCAGGATTGCTGAGGGGGCCTTGGGGACCCCCAAGAGTTACCCCTCCCCTCTTTCCTTTTGCAGCTGCCAGGAAGCAGCAGGAAAGGTGAGTGGGGGGCTCAAACCACCCTGTCCCCTTTCACCCCAGCCCCCATGACCCCCCCATCCCCTCCCACACATCCCCTTTCTCCCTGCAGGGCCCCCCCGGATCTCCCGGCCCCCCCAGAGGAGGGGGAGGTGCTGAACACCCACGTCGTGAGCACCGAGCAGAGTGAGGGTGAGTCCAGGGTGGGACACAGGCAGAGGGACACGTCACCCATGGGTGTCACCCCAGCCCAGATCCCACAGCCGCTGTCCCTCGCAGCGTCCCCCTTGAGCCACCAAGCTCCGAGATGCCCAGGTGACCTACGCCGAGCTGCGGAGACCCCACGGGCGACAGCGGGGACGCAGTGACATCTACGGGAATGTGCTGTGACCCTCGGGGCAGCTGGGGGGATGGGGGACGGGGGTGGGGGTTGGTGCAGGCGTTCCTGGAGCTGGGAAGGGCAAATCCCAGGGGTGGCAGAGATGGAATTGTGGCAGCCCAGAGGAAAAGCCCTGCCAAAACCGGGGTAAAAATAAAGATGTTGAACTGAGACAAGGACGGGGAACACGGGGAGATCTTTTAGGGGATATGGGGGTTGCTGGTTGCGAGGGAGTTGAGGGTTCCTGGCACGGGTTTGGGGGTTGCTCAGGGATTTCGGGTTTGCTTTGGGCACCCCAGGTGAGCAGCTCTGGCTGTGCTGGGAGTCCCTGGTGGAGGATCTGGGGCAGCTGATCAAGGAGCCCCTGCCCTGGAACCGTCCCCATCACCCCCTGTGGTGGTTTGAAAGCAAAACCAGTGAGACTCCCAGTCAGAGATACGATTTAATAGGAGGAGAGAGGAAAAAAAGCTAAAATAAATGGAATAATACAACCTAACACCCTGTTGGTCGGGGTGTTTGAAGCAGTCCAAAAGTAAGTCCTCCTGGAGTGGCAGATGTGGTTCTGTTGGAGCAGAGATGATCCTGAGCGAGAAAGATCCAGTGATGGTGAGAAGTCTTCCTCAAGGAATCTGGTGGAACTGTTAGCGCTGGAAACACATAATCACGGAATGATTATATGCAGGTGCTTTTATTGAGGAGCTCCGGGAGCCGGGGTACAGACAAACCTAAATCTGACTCCGACAGAGATTAGCAACACACACGTTTTATACCCTTCTGCCACACAGCTACATATTGATTGGTTACTCTAGATTGTTCCTAAACAAAATTTCTTGTAATTTAGCCAAACAGTGATCATATTCGATTCCCAAAACAAAGTCATACTTGATTTAGTTAAAACAATGGCCTTAGCTACAGCAACTATAGCAAAGCTAACGTTCCATTCTCAAGGCCCGATTGACCACCAAGCCCGGGCCTTTCCCTTCCCAACCGTTACCTTTCCTAACCACCACCCCCCTTAGCTACCCGCTTGCAGTTCTACAGAAAATCATTTTAACCCTATACTATCATTCCCCCCTTTGAAAGTATTTCACTTCAATGAACGAAGTGTAAATGCTTTCACTGGATACAGTCCATTTGGCCTCAAAGTCTACTGGATGTTCATCTTCAAATCCATGGTTGTCCTGGGCTCCATTAGGGGTTTCATCATGGACTGGAGATGCTGGATGTGTTGTCTTGTCTCGTCTCAAGAATGTCCAGAATGTTCCAGTATGTCTTTTTTAGTATCTCTCCCTTTAGGATTCTGTAAACCAAGCAGATTGCTAAAAATATGAGTAATTAAAGTCACCAAGCTCTCAAGGATAGATTTCACCCATGAACTCACATTCCATCCTAGCCCTTTGAAAATTTTATCCAACCAGCTAGTTGCTAAATCCTTTTGCTCTTTTCGTACCTCATGCTTTATTTGCTTCAGCTGATTGGGGTCTCCATGGTGTGTGAAGGTCCCAGGATACCCCTAATAGTTTGCTCATCTCCCATACTACTGTAGCTACAAAATGCGGGCCTCTGTCTGATGATATTCCTAGGGACACCCCAAATCTGGGAATAATCTCTTGTAACAACCACTTAACTGTTTCTTTTGCCTGGTTTGTGCAACAGGGAAGGGCTTCTGGCCATCCCAAAAATGTGTCAACCCCTACTAACAAATATTTGTATCTTCAAGTCTTTGGCAGTTCTACAAAATCTACTTGCCAATAGTCTCTTCGTTCTATTCTTACTCAAATTCTGCCTAACTGTGCAGGCCGTCTAGCTACTGGGTTGTTTTTCAAACAAATTTCACACTTGGACATTATTGACTTGGCCATTGTTTGCATCTGTACTGAGACTAAGTGTCGTTTTAGCCATTTTACCAATGCCTCTGCACCCCAGTGACACTCATGTTTTACCTGTAAAATTTCTCTCATTACCAAAGGAGGTACCACTATTTGCCCTTGTGCGGTGACATACCACCCTTCTGTGTTCTTCTGTGCCTTCAGCAGATGTGCTAGCCTGTCATCTTCAATGGTATACTTTGGCTGAGGAGGCAAATTAAATTGAGAGATATTAAATTTTGATGGTATCAATGCCATTGTGTCTGCACCTCTCGCACCACTTGGCGGGCTGTCCAATCGGCTCTTCGATTTCCCTCACAGATTTTGGAGTTGCCTAATTGATGTGCTTTGCAATGCATAATTGCTACCTGTTCCGGTTTTTATACCACATTGATCAGTTGCAGGACTACATCTTGATGTTTAATGTGTGTACCTTGGGAGGATAACAGTCCTCTTTCCTTCCACAGTGCTCCGTGCACATGCACTATTCCAAAGGCATATTTCAAGTCAGTGCATATGTTTACTGCTTTTCCCTCACTCAGCTCTAGTGCCCTGGTTAATGCTACCAGTTCTGCCCTCTGGGCAGATGTGTTTGGTGGTAAGGCTTTTGCCTCCACTACGGTGTCAATTGTGGTTACCGCATATCCGGCGTATCTGATTCCATTCTCTACGAAGCTGCTTCCATCTGTGAAAAGTTCCCATTCTGGTTGCTTCAGGGGAACGTCTTTCAGGTCTGCTCTTGCTGCATAGGTGTATTCAATTAGTTCCACACAGTCATGTTCCAGTGGACCTTCCTCAGCTGTAGTACCTAAAAACAAAGCTGGATTCAAGAGGTTAGTTGTCTTTAGTGTCACGTCATCCTGCTCAGTTAGGGTTACCTGGAATTTCATCATCCGGCTGGGAGAGAGCCAGTGGCCTCCCTTTTGCTCCAAAACAGTGGTTACCATGTGTGGCACATAAACATCCATGTGTCTTCCCATTGTGAGCTTCCTGGCCTCTTGTATCAGCAGCACAATAGCTGCCACTGCTAGCAGGCATGAGAGCCACCCGGCACTTACGTTGTCGAGTTGTTTGGAAAAGTAACCCACCGGCCTTTTCCAACTTCCCAATCATTGGGTCAGGACTCCCAATGCCAGTCGCTGCCTCTCATGCACGTACAGCTGAAAGTCTTTAGATAGATCAGGTAACCCCAACGCTGGAGCAGTCATCAGTGCTTCTTTCAGTTTCAGGAAGGCCTCTTTCTCTGGTTTGCCCCAGGTGAATGGCTGCGTCTTCTGGGCCTCATACAAAGGTTTTGCAATCAGTCCATAGTCCATGATCCACAGACGGCACCACCCGGTCATTCCGAGGAAGACTCACAGTTCGTGGAGATTCTGGAGCTCTGGAATAGCACAAATAGCTTGGATACGGTTAGTACCTAGTTTTGTTTGTCCTTGTGAGATTTCACATCCCAGAAAAATCACAGTCTGTTGGGCAATTTGTGCCTTTTCTCTAGACACTTTATATCCTCCCGTTCCCAGTGAATTTAAAATTTCAATTGTTACTTTTATGCACGTTGTCTTTTCTTCTGTTGCTATCAGTATATCATCAACATACTGCAACAAAAGGTATTTATCTCTTGGTACCTGTCCTCCCTTGGTCCAGATTTCCAGCTCCTTTGCCAGTTGATTTCCAAATAGGGTGGGGGAGTTTTTGAACCCCATGGGTAACCTCGTCCAGGTGAGCTGGGTCTTTCTTCCATTTTCTGGATGTTCCCACTCAAAGGCAAATAGTTTCTTACTCTCTTGGTCAAGGGGTATGCAGAAAAAAGCATCTTTTAGATCAATTACAGTAAATCACTTATATATCTCTTTTACGGATGCTAACAATGTATAGGGATTGGCAACCACTGGGTGAATGTCTTTGGTTATTTCATTTATACCCCTTAAATCCTGTACAAGTCTATACTCACCATTGGGTTTCTTCACCGGGAATATTGGAGTATTATATTCTGATTCACATTCCTGTAAAATTTGATACTTTAAAAATTTATCAATGGTTTTAGCTATTCCGTCGTGCTTCTGGTTTTGTAGGTTACTGTTTAATCCGTACCGCCCTGCCCCCTTCTTTCAATTCTACATGTACCGGTTGTGCTAATTTAGTTTTTCCAGGTATATCTGTCTCCCACACAGAGGGGATTACTGCATCTTCCACCTCCTTGGGAATACTAGGAATTGGATTTTCTCTTATCATTAAAATCTTTCCTGTTTTGGACTCAGGTACTCTCATTACAAGTTCACCATTCTCAAAGGTAATTTCTGCCTCTAGTGCTGCCAATGAATCACGCCCTAAAAGTGGAGTTGGACACCCAGGCATATATAAAAATTCATGTGTTAAAACTTTGTTCCCAAAACTCAAATCCAGGGAATGGCAAGAATGGCCGTACTTCCTCCTTCCCTGTGGCTCCAATAATTACAGCTGACTTATTTCCAATTTGTCCCTCTACATAGTTTAATACCGAATGTGTTGCTCTGGTGTCAATCAAAAACTTCACTCGGTTATCTCCTAACTGTAAAGTTACCGGAGGTTCCCGGGGTGTGAATTCTTTTTACCCAGCATATAACATCATCACCTTGGTAGCGCCTCCTTGCTGGAACTGATTGCCCTGGTAAAACCGGTTTAAACCCTTTTTTTTTTTTTTTTTTTTTCCGTGCTCCTTGTGCTTGCAATATGCACACTGATTCAAACCCAATCTTGGTCCCCTTTCTGTTTCACCCATCAGGGTGTCTAAAATCACCTGAATATCTTTCCAATCAGGATTCTGAGTTTTCATTATCATCCTAAACACACAAGTGACTTTATCTGGATTATCTCTATACAATCCAGCTGACTGTTTCCATGTGACCAAATCAGCAGGTGAAAAAGGTACCTTTACAAAAACTGGTCCCTCAGCTCCCACTCCCTGCCTCAATGGGGCAATAATAGTTTTTTCTGTTTGCTTGATTTCAATATTCCTTTCCTTGCCTGGGGCCAGGTTGGGGCCAACCGTCCTCGTGTACAGTGGGCTACTGGGGCGTCTGACTTATTGTCCTCACTGTCACTACTTTCTGCCCTGTCCTCTCTGTACCCCCCTCCCTTCCATCCCTGTCCCAAATCCTGGTTGCCACCTGAGAGAGAAACAGTGGGAAATTCCTGCAGAGGAGGGTATAGGGAGACAGAGGGGACAGGAGCCGGTGAAGGAGGCGTAGGTGGGAGAGGAGGGTACCCCTGGGCAGGTGTAGGTGGAGGGATAAATCTCTGAGCAGGCGTTGGCAGAGGAGGAGGATAGCCCTGAACAGACACAAAGCTATTTTCTTGAGCAAACCTAGGTGAAAAGGGGAGATTTCCCTGAGCAGGCAAAGGTGGAGGAGAGATATATTGGGCAGGGGTAAGCAGAGGAGGGGCGAAAGAATCTGGTAGACTAGAACTGTGCGGAACAGAACACTGGACAGGGGTACACGAGGGAGGGGTAAGGGAATCCGGTGGGGTGAGAGCAAATGGAGTGGAATCCGATGCCGAGGGGGTGTTAGCAGAGGCGGTGGGTCCCACTAATAAATTAGCATCCAAACCGTCAACCCCCCTCCCAAGAGCTAAATGTTCTACACAGCGCTTATTCTGGACGCAAGCCAAGCAGTGCTTATCTTCAAGCATCAATGCCTTCAAACCACACTCCACCAGCCAAACTGGTTTCCCTCGCAAGTAAAAAAACAAATCAACATATAAAACTTCATCTAGTTTCCCCTCTTGTTTACAAAACAACATAAGCAATAAAATCATATCAAATTGCAAAAACCCATTTTCTGGCCACGTTTTCTCATTCTGCAAAACATATTCTGGCCACCATACATCACAATAATAAATCAACTTATCATTCCGTAACTCTTGACCAAAATTCCCCTCTTTCCAATGTGCCAACAAACAACCCAAAGGAGAAGCACCCGGGATGGGGGCATTGCCGCCCAAAACCCCTTTTAATCCTTTTAGCTTCTCCATATTACAGCTACGATTAGACAACCAATGCCGAACCCGCAACGCTTTCGCATTGACTGAAGGACGGCGCCTAGGCACAAACCAGGAATTCCTTAGCCCAACCAAGCGTAGCCTTTGCTGCGTCTTACTGGCAGGCACATACCATAAACCAGAGTAAAAGCACCTTACCTTCCAGGGAAAGTTGTGAGCGGCGGGGGGTCGCAGCGCGATGGGCTCCCCGAGAATCCCTCGGTGCCGGCTGGAGCGTGATCGGGTCACGGGGTCCTCAGCAGCGCTCACAAGGTCCCATCTGGGTCGCCAAAATGTTAG
Organism: Phylloscopus whistleri; assembly: GCA_017589585.1. NCBI lineage: Eukaryota > Metazoa > Chordata > Aves > Passeriformes > Phylloscopidae > Phylloscopus > Phylloscopus whistleri. The sequence continues at coordinate 67,112 of JADMLD010001237.1, forward strand.
CATTGGAAACACATAATCACGGAATGATTATATGCAGGTGCTTTTATTGAGGAGCTCTGGGAGCTGGGGTACACAGACAAACCCAAATGTGACTCTGACAGTGATTAGCAACACACACGTTTTATACCCTTCTGCCACACAGCTACATATTGATTGGTTACCCTAGATTGTTCCTAAGCAAAATTTCTTGTAATTTAGCCAAACAATGATAATATTCAATTCCCCCAAACAAAGTCAGACTTGATTTAGTTAAAACAATGGCCTTAGCTACGGCAACTATAGCAAAACTAACGTTCTATTCTCAAGGCCCTGTTGACCAGCAAGCCCGGGCCTTTCCCTTCCCAACCGTTACCTTTCCTAACCACCACCCTCTTAGTTACCCGCTTGCAGTTCTACAAAAAATCATTTTAACCCTATACTATCAGAAGCATCACCCATACTAACTGGCAGCCCTTCTCACAGGGAATTACCAAGGATCTGTGTAAGGCCCACAAGGAGTACAGACGTAACAACCCGTACTTCTGTGGTTTGTTACATGCCAATCTGGCCGGAACAGTAGCAGTTCCATTTGATCTGAAGCAGCTTTTTTCATGTTTAATGACTTCCTCAGAGTACATGCTCTGGGAGGCAACATGGAAAAACCTGCTGAGGAATGCCCTTCCGAGCATGTTGACAGATCCTAACACCGCAGTTGATGGGAATTAAATAACCCTGGACCATCTCTGCCGTGAGGGCCAATGGCTTCTTGCCCTGACACAAGCTGCTGAAATCCCAGTCCCTGTTTTAGAGATCATCAAAGATGCTGCTGAGCGGGCATTCCTCGGTGGGCAGCCAGGTGGCCCACTGCCTCCGTATGCTAAAATTAAACAAGGACCCTCAGAGCCTTTCATGGAGTTTGTAGAAAAGCTCACACGGGCTGTGGAGCTTCAGGTCAAAAACGAGAGTTTGCAGAAAGAGCTGTTAGGGCAACTGGCATTTCTGAACGCTAATGAGCAATGTCACGCAGACATCCTAAGTTTACCCCTGGAGCCCCCGCCTACTCTTCAAGATATGTTACAGGTCTGTGAAAAGGAAGTGCCTCTGATGGGTCTGCCAGCAGACCATTGTTCCAGGCAGCCACCGCATCCCGCCATACGAGCAGCAGCAGCTGACGCCGCAGAGCAATCTACCCGCCACACTCCTGCGTCAAGGCGACAGTCATTCAAAGCCGACCCCAATCGACCTTGTTGGCTGTGCCATAAATCGGGGCATTGGTACCTTCAATGCCCGATGAAAAGGGATTTTGAGAAATACATGACACAGAGGGAGGGGGAACAGAGCAAGCCCAAGGGGGGAAACAAAACCCAAAAAAACCTAAAGGGTGACCACAGGTCCACCCAGCGCAAAGACAGAAATTAGGTGACCTGAGCCAGGAGAGGGAGGGGGAGAATTAGAAAGGACACTAACTCTAACGTTCATCTTAAAAATCCAAATGCAACATGAGCTCCTTCCCAGGACTTGCCACTGGACACAACACCTTGCAACCACGACCTTGCAGAACCAATTTTGACCACCAATTCACGGTATGAACCCTTCAGGTTACACCTGACAGAGCAGCTCCATCTTGGCGATGACGACTGGCACTTCGTCTCAGTTAACCCAGATGAGCAAGGCTCTTGGACATGGATTGGACATAAATATCTCGTTGTTGGGGATTGTAAGTACACTCCGCATGAGATCGATGTTGCTCCAGGGACATAGAATCGGACCCTGAGTGTTTCGTTCTCTGGCTGCACTGCACTCACCCACCAATCTTTTTACCAAAAGGGCAAATCATTGCTCAGGCAATTTCCACCGGGGACCTACCGAAGGAAGTCCCGCCGGCTTGCCCTGTCAAAGCTATTAACAGTCAGAAACTTAAGGTGGACTGTGAGGTTCGGGTGGGTGGGGAGACACTAAACATCAAGGATCTCCTAGACACAGGGGCAGATTTGACAATCATACCCACACAGGATTGGCCATTGCATTTGGCCTTGCAAAACGTGGCTGGTCACATCCAAGGAGTAGGGGGCTTACAATTGGCAAAACGATTGCAGAGCATTGTACAAATGCAGGGGTCGAATGGGCAATTGGCGAACGTCTGCCCATTCGTTTTGGACTATACGGAGCCCTTGCTGGGGAGAGACCTGATGGCCCAGTGGGGGTCACAATTGACATCCCAGACCCCACGCAGGATTTTTGGGCAGCAGTCACTGAGGAGTGCCCCACCTGAAAACTGAATTTGAAGACAGATGTACCAGTTTGGGTGGGACAGAAATTGAAGGCACTCAATGAGCTCATGGAAAAGCAGCTCAAGAAAGGCAACATCGAGGAGACCACATCACCATGGAATTCTCCAGTTTTTGTCATTTAAAAGGCTGACAAAACCCGCTGGCAGCTCCTCCACGACCTCAGGCAAATTAGCAACGTCATAGAAGATATGGAATCTCTCCAGCTTGAGATGCCGTCCCCAACAACGCTCCCCCGAGATTGGGAATTGGCAGTTATTGATATAAAAGATTGCTTTTTTCAAATTCCCCTACATCCAGACGATGCCTTGCGTTCCCACCATCAACCGAGAGGCCCCAAGGAAGAGGTACCATTGGAAAGTTCTCCCTCAAGGGATGAAGAACAGTCCAGTTATCTGTCAGTGGTACGTCTCTTCCTTGCTGTCCCCCATCCGAGCAGCCACGGAGAAGGCCATCATACATCATTACATGGATGATGTCCTTGTGTGCGCCCCCAACAGCGACATACTTGCCCACGTGCTCAACCTGACAATCAATGCATTGGTTGCTGCAGGGTTCGAGCTGCAGGAGCAGAAAATTCAAAGGGTGCCGCCTTTGCAGTATCTGGGCCTGGAAATCGGGAAGCAGACCATTGTGCCGCAAAAATTGGCTATAAAGACAAAAATCAGGACCCTCGCAGACGCCCATCAACTATGTGGGGTGTTGACCTGGGTGAGGCCCTGGCTAGGCCTTACCACCGAGGACCTAGCACCTCTTTATGATCTACTGAAAGGGGGAGAGGAGCTCAGTTCTCCAAGGGCACTCACCCCAGAGGCACAGAAAGCGCTGGAAAAGGTCCAGGTCAACATGTCCACCAGGCAGGCTAACAGGTGCGAACCTGACCTGCCTTTCAATTTCATCATTTTAGGAAATCTGCCACACCTCCATGGGGTCATTTTTCAATGGGACACAGCTTCCATCTCCAAGAAGGACCGAGGCAAGAGAGATCCTCTCTTGGTGATAGAGTGGGTCTTTCTTAGCCACCAGAGGTCCAAGAGAATGACAAGGCCACAGGAGCTGGCGGCTGAACTAATCCGGAAGGCCAGAACCCAAATTAGGGAACTGGCCGGATGCGACTTCGAATGCATTCATATACCAATTAGGCTAAAAACGGGCCAAATTACCAAGGCAATGTTGGAACAGCTGCTTCAAGAGAATGAAGCATTGCAGTTTCCTCTGGACTCCTATTCAGGACAAATTTCAATTCATCAGCCAGCCAACAAAATTTTCAATCAGGATGCCCAATTTACATTGGCTTTGGAAAGCATTCAGAGCAAGAGACCTTTAAAAGCCCTGACAGTTTTTACGGACGGGTCCAGAAGGTCTCACAAGTCAATCTTGACTTGGAAAGACCCTCAGACTCAGCAGTGGGAAGCAGATGTTGCTGAGGTAGAAGGATCACCTCAGGTTGCTGAGTTGGCCACAGTCGTTCGGGCTTTTGAAAGGTTCTCTGAACCATTCAAATTAGTTATCGACTCCACGTACGTTGCGGGAGTGGTCTCTAGAGCAGAGTATTCAGTACTGCAAGAGGTATCCAACACTGCGCTCTTCCAATTGCTCTCAAAGCTAGTAAAGTTAGTCTCCCACTGAGAGCAACCTTTCTTTGTAATGCACACGAGGTCGCACATGGATTTGCCTGGGTTCATCGCTGAGGGAAACAGAAGAGCTGACGCTCTCACTGCCCCTGTGGAGATGGCCCCACTTCCTAATGTTTTTGAACAGGTGAAAATCAGCCACTAGCTTTTCCATCAGAATGCGTCAGGTCTTGTTCGCAGGTTTCATATTACCCGGGAGCAGCCCAAGGCGATCGTGGCCACATGTCCCTCCTGCCAGAAGCACGCACTTCCCACCTTAAGTGCCGGTGCAAACCCCAGAGGGTTAAGCAGCTGCGAGGTGTGGCAGACAGATGTGACACACATACCCCAGATTGGCAGGCTGAAGTACGTGCACGTCTCGGTGGACACCTTTTCCGGTACTGTCTACGCCTCCGCCCAAGCCGAGGAGAAATCCTGGGATGCGATAAAGCATCTCGTTCAGGCTTTCTCCTTCTTGGGTATCTCGAAGGCCCTGAAGACTGACAACGGGCCCACCTATCGGTCCAAGGAATTCTGCAGCTTCCTGCAGCAATGGGGAGTGGAGCAGAAAAAAGGCATCCCCCACTCCTCGACAGGTCAAGCCGTGGTGAAGAGGACCCACCAGGACATAAAGAGGGTCCTCGATCAACAACAGCAAGTCCTAAAAGTTGAACCCCCTTCAATCCGCTTGTCCAAGACACTGTTCACCATTAATTTTTTAAACTGTTCTTTCGAGACCCTGAACCCACCAATCGTCTGCCACTTTGGAGGAAGTAGCCAGTTGGCTCTGAGGGCTAAGCCGCCAGTGCTAATAAAGGATCCAGAGACCAGAGGGACAGAGGGACCTCATGATTTAATCACTTGGGGACGTGGGTACGCCTGTGTGTCCACCCCCACAGGTTTAAGGTGGATACCATCCAAATGGGTGAGACCCTATGTCCCAAAAGTCTTTGATCAGAGGACAAAAGTGTCACAGGTGTCGGTGGTGTCCTGGCAAAGGAAAAAGCGTGGAAAGGCATCTTGAGAAGAGTCCTTCCTGCCCCTACCTCCCTGGATTTAAACTAATTATGTTATTATTTTAAGTTTTGTCATAGTGACTCTGAGCCCGGCCCAGATGGAAGCCTCTTCAACTGCTTGCCTATTGCAGTTAATCCTGCTCACCAGTCTTCTGGCACCGACCTCCTGTTGGATCGTCCCTCAACCAAAGGCGAATGTGTGGGCCACCCTTGCACGATCCATGGGTCAAGACCACATATGCCTCTCTTCAGCCTCAGCCGTTGACCCAATGTCCACTTGCCTCGTGGGGATCCTGCTCAAACCCCAAGAATTTCCCCCCACCCTTTTGAAAGTGATGAAAGATATTAATGATAATGCCCCTGGTCGCATTTACCGCTCTTTCCTGGAGGAACGCTTAGAGTGCAAGGTCTCTGTTCCTGTTTTAAATCCTCTTATTTTATGGAGGGACTGGATCCCTGAGCTGTCCCAGTCATCAGATGAGCCGCAGGAGCTGGAACTCCTCAGCTTGTCAGAAGCCACCTATTGTGTTCAGTTCATTTTCACACCCCTGAAGAATCAGGAAAAATTATTTTCCCTGGTTTTGCAGGTCAAAGATGTTTATACAGCCAGGAAGTGGTGTGAGTGGATCGTCCATAAAAATGACCTCTACCATAAATTATAAACCCTTGGCCTTCCCCAAAGGAATCTTTTTGATTTGTGGAGACCGGGCACGGCCAGGCATCCCCCCTCGCCTTATCAGAGGTCCTTCCACGCTAGGTCGGTTGGGCCTCTTCACCCCTAATAAAACCCAAACTATGGATTGGCAGAAGAAAAATAATACAAACGAATTGGCTGTCCAAAAAAGAGATCTCACAAATCTCGACCCAGACTGTAATTCGGAAATTATTATTCTGGCTGGTGAAGGGGGGGGTCCGTAGCTCTGGACCCCCAAGAGGCTGAGCCACCCTGAAAAGTATCTCCTCGGAGACACTACCTAGGGGGCCAAGCACTCTCTCAGCTGGCAGGGAGCGAACTCAGCAGGGAGGTAGAGCAGCGATTCAGTTCTTAGTGATTTCGCTCAGTGATTTCAGCTTCTGCCCCCTGCGAGATTTGGTTCTCCTATAGCCGGCCTGGGGTGTGAGAGAGAGAGGGTTCTGTTCGGCAGTTCCGCAAGCAGCTTTATTGTAGAGGCATCAGCGAAGGGAGCCGAGGATGGAGTGTCCTGCTCTTAGGGCTATTTCAGGGGGTTTTATAGGGAAACCGGTGGGAGGGGGAACGGTACAAAAGCCAATCGGTTACAACAGATCTACATAAGGTCCCGAGGGTGCTTGTGGGTCTTCCAGGAGAGTCGCCGTGGCCAGGGGGTTTCTTTGTTACTTCAGGGTCTGTGTGAGGTTGCGAAATTCTCCTTCCCTCCAAGGCAGAGCCACTGGGGCTCCGCCCACCCCCACAGGAAATTATCCACTGGTCCAGGGCCAAGGCGACTGCAGTTACTGTGTTTCTGCCTGGATCTCAGTGGCCAAAAGTTTAGGTGAATAGGGCCAATTAGAATGCGGGGTGGCAAAGCAGGCAAATCTAACTTCCAACACCTTAGCTGACCTCCTATCAGACAAGGAAATAACGAGGCAAAAGACTCTACAAAATCGGGCAGCAATCGACTACCTCCTCCTCCTCCACGGACATCAGTGTGAGGAGTTCGAAGGGCTGTGCTGTTCCAATCTATCGTTGAAGGCTGAAGACATGCATAAGACAATCCAAAAGATGAGGGACATGGTCAGAGAAATAAAAAAGGAAACAGAAGACTGGTTGAGCGAACTCTTCAAGAACTGGGGACTCTCTGCATGGCCCAGATCACTTATTAAGACTGGACTAATTATTTTGGTTGTCATTATTTTCGTTTTAATTGCGTTTGGACTAATTAAGCATATGGTTTACAAATTAATTTCAAACATCACCACCTCCCCCGAGGTGAATCGGGTCATCATGCCGAGTGCCCCCAAAGAAGAAGACGACCTTGAGGAAATCACCGCACCTCAAGAAGAAGGATAGTATATGTGGTCAACACACCAAACTTGGCTTGGGGAGGCTTACCCTGAGTCAGAGTATTTTGCACCACAAACACAGTTCACCTGTGCATTTTAAAGAAAAGAAAAGGGGGAAATGTAGTGGTGTGTTTAATTTTCTCTGTTAAATATTTGTTCGTACTGTTCATTTGGTTCATTCCATGTACCCCCGTTCAAACCCCATTTGGTTCTTACCATGGCTGTTTACCGAGTTTCGGTTAAATGTCAATCTCCTGCTCCCCAGCCCCAAGGACCTGTCATCTTACCGAGGCCTCTCCCTGGGTCTAGAAAGTTCCAGGGAAGGCGTTGTGTGCTAGGCCAGGATCTGAGGAAGTCCCTCCTTCCCCCCAGGGATTGGCTCCCGGAAGAGTCTGTCATTCCCACCGCCACTCCCTGGTCCTCCCTGATTGGTTCCTTCCCTGATCCTTCCCTCCACTCCTCCCCCTGGTAAAAGCAGCCGACCCGGGAAAATCTGCACCCTGCTGAGGCAGATTCCCTGAAGTGAGGTTGCTTCCCTGGAACCCTCAATAAACTTCAGTGGCAACTGTTCAGCAGAGTTCTCCTTTTTCTCCTCACCATTGGCACGACTTCCAATGTGTAAGCTGGGCTGTAAAGGGCCCACCGGATTGGCTCGGTTGGTCAGCCTACCGAGCTGTACCGATTTCCTGTAACCAACGCCAGGGCTAGCCGGAACAGGCAAGGCACAGACAGCCGAGGCAAGGGGCAGGGCAGCCACAATTGTGCAATGCGTGCACCTTGTGGAACAGTACAGGGTGGAAAGGGAGTCCAAGCCATGATTTTTATTTCCCCTACAGAGTCCGAGTCTATGACTGCGGGCAGGACAAAAAAACCCTAGGAGGGTAGTCGAAGACCTTCCCATCAGCAAAGCACCTGTCTGGAGTTCTGGTGGGCCAAAAATTACTGTAGGGAGTAAATGAACAGAGGAGTCAAGCAAAGTTACTGTGTCTGAGGTTGCCAGGTCCAGTCCGGAGCTTCCTGCAGTTGCTGGGCAAAGACTCGAGATGGTTCTCTGCTGGGCGTTCTTGGTGGCTGCGCTTGTGGGGCTTGTGGAGCTGGCATCTGCAGCAGTACCACCTGTGTCAGCTGCTGAGGCTTTTGTGTCATAATGCAGCACCGTCCCGCGCTCCTGTTCCAGTTTCCCTGGACCGGGTGACCTTTAGAATCTACTTAGAATGACGTTGATTAGCAAAATGACGACCTTTATGGCATTGTGGACATATATCAGGAATCTTAGGCTTAGCTCCTTTCTGAGCAAGGCAGTCTTTTTTAAGGTGGCCAGGCTTTCCAAAGCCATAGCAAACTGCTGAAGTGTTAGAAGCACCCTTGGCTGCTGCAAAAGCTGCAGCCATGGCCTCAAACTGATGTCCTATAGTCTCAATATGGTTGCATGCTGAAACCATTTCAACAAGGCTTGGTTCTTGGTTTGGCAGGGACTTCAGGAGTTTTTTACAGTCAGCATTTGCATTTTTGACAGCAAGCTTTCAAAGCAAGATTTCATGGGCATCTGCATTTCAATCTGGCGTTCTAGTGCTTGCTTAAGGCAGTCAATGAACTGCATCTAGGGCACCTGGGGCCCCTGGACAATGGTTGTAAATGCCTTCAGGGGTGTTTTTGCATCAGGGACCTTAAGAAAGACTTGGCGAGCTGTGTCCCAAGTTCCATCAAGGGCTTCCCTTGGGCAATCTTACACCTGGGGAGCTGGGTCGGAGTACGGACCTGTCCCCAGGAGCTGCCTGATAGTAAGGACAGCCAGGGCTTGATTTGCGTGGCCCATGAAAGTTAGATCAGACTGCCCCAGGCTTGGTGAAGCAAAGCCTCTCAAGGTTCCTGGTTCTGTTTGTTATTAATGCTGCAGTTGTTGCTGTTTGTTGGCCTTGTTATACATACAAGTAAAGAACTGTTATTCCTATCCCCATACCTCTACCTGAAAGCCCTTTAATTTTCTAAATTCTAAGAATTTGAAGGGAGGGGATTTGAGTTCTCCATTCTGAGGGAGGCTCTGCCCCTCCCTAGCAGACACCTGTCTTTCAAACCAAGACAGGGGGAAAAGTTCAGAATGACCTCAGGACAGCCCACCACCACTTAGAAGCTCTGGGGTAAGTAGAACCAACAGGACACAGCTGGATCCATGGGTGGTGCTGACCTTCTGATTGATCTCCCTCCCTCCCTTCTCTCTCTCTTCCTGCCCTTCCTCCTTTCTCTCCCTCACATTTTATTGTTCAGGGAGTCCTGTAGTATTGACTTTGGCACGTGGTCCCATTTGCCCCTGAATTTGGGCAGAGGCACCTCAAGGATGGCATCTGAACAGCCGGGGATCCTTCAGGTGACCTTCAGCCCCTCATTCCCGACAGGCAGGAGCCCAGGAGTGCTGATCCTCAGGCAGGGAAGCTCTGTGGCTCCCAGAGGGACCAGAGGAGCCCAGGCTCCAGGCTCCTGTGCATGCTCCACTCCTGCTGGCACCCCAACCTGTGCTCCCTGGGGATGGAGCTCCCAGAGCCCTGGGCAGAACCTGCTTCCCTCTGTGCCCCAAGTCCTGGGGGCTCCAGAGGCTGCTCTGGCTGCCCCTCATCCCTCCCAGCTGTGCGGGGACATTCCAGGCTGTGCCAGCTTGCCCTGCCCAGGGCAGTAGGCAGAAGGAAGGGACAGAGAGCCCTGGGAGCCCCCAGAGTGGCTCTGCTGATGGCGGGGGAGGAACCGGAGACTGCCAGGGCTGAGAGAGGGACAAGGGACACACAGGGACAAGGAAGGTGGGACACACACACGGAGATGAGAACAAGGCCACACGGACACCCAGAGCTGCTGTGCTGAAGGGGTTTATTGATTCTTGCAGGGAAATTCCCAGGGCTCCCAGGGGATCAGGGGGGTTCTCCAGGGATGATCATCTCCTCATGCCGCTGGAGGGGGGCAGGACACGAGTGTCATCACCAGTTCCAGGCCTGAAAGGAAGAGCCCAAATTGTGGCCCCGGTGTCCACTGGGACATGAGAGGGCCCTTGTCCCCTCCCCTCTCTCTGCAGGAACCTGCGGCAGCAGAAGGGATTTGGAGCCCCGGATACACCTGGGACTGGACTTGGCTCTGGAGATCCAGGTGGCTCCCAGAGTCCCTCAGCCTGGAAAATCCCAAAACCTCTCAAAGCCCTCCCTGCTCCCACAGGGACACTGGATGTTCCCAGAGCCCCCCAGTGCAAGGCAAGCCTTGGGGACAGCTCTGTCCACCCAAGCCCAGGACATGGGTCAGGGACAGCCCCCTCCATGTCCCTCTGCCATCCCCAAGGTCTGCACAACCCAAGGGGTTAAGGGATCCGCCCTGGCCTCCGAGGATCTTTGGCGGGGCTGGAGAAGGCCCGAGGATTTCTCACCGGGGCATCCAGAGGGGCAGCCGGGCATCACTCCCGCAGAAGCTGCACCTGCTCAGCCACGGGGGGCTGGGGAGAAAGGTGGGGTTAGAGCCACACTGGAGGATACTGGGGCATGCTGGGCTGTACTGGGGCACATTGGGGTGTGCTGGGGTGCACTGGGATGCCCTGGAGGGTCATGAGCAGGACAGGGGAAGCTCTGGGCCCAGCAGAACTCCAGGTACCCACCTCAGACCTCTTCACTCGTTGGACGCCACTCTGTGTGTGGAGAGAGATGGGGAGATGTCACTGGTCACTGGGGTGTCCCCAGGCCCAGCAAGGCATGGGGGGACCCAACTGGCCCCCAGTTCCCACACTGGTGCCCCAATTCCAGCACTTACCAGACTGCATCCACCTAGAACTCCTCCTATGGCCGCCTGCAGACGGAGAACAAAGGTTTAGTCTGGAATGCGCCTTGTGGGGCTCAGGGGAGCACAGGTGCCCCCAAGCCCTGTGGCAACCCCTGGTCTGACGGGGAAAATCCCTTCTGCTCCCCCAGGCCCACTCCAGCCAGTTTCACCTGATCCCTCTTCCTGCAGGGACCATGGTGGGGATGGAGAGAAGGAGAGCGAGGGGAATTTGGGGCCAGCAAGGAGGAGGGGAGGGAGTAGGAGGTTGGGGCCCCAAAGAGAGAGAACTGGGGGGAGCTGGGGGTCCCAAGGGATGGGGCTGGTGGTGTTGAAGGGATGGGAATTGGGGAATGAGGGTGGAGAGGCAGGAATTCCAGTGGGGGGGCCACAGGGGCTGAAGTGGGGGGTGGGCGGGGGCAGGAGCAAGCGGGGGCAGAGGAACAAAATTGATGGGTTTGGGAGGGGCTTTGGGAGGGGCAGCTAAGGAAGGGGATTTGGTGACACCCCTGTCATGGGCAATGAGAAAGGGAAAGGACTGGAGGGAAAGAGGAGAGGAAATGGACGGGGCATCGTGCTCCTTGGGGCTGAGTGGGCTGCCCTGGGATGGGTGGGAATGCAATGGGGACCCTGGGGAAGGTGCAGCCTTGGGAAGCTCTGGGCTGTGCTGGCATGCACTGGGGGGCACTGGGGTGCCCTGGAGAGTGATGGCCATGAGAGGGGAGGGTCTGGGCTCAGCAGAAGAACTCAGGGTACTCACCTGGCCATCTGAAATGCCACCAGCTGCCTGTGGAGAGACCATGAGATGTCAACAGTCACTGGGGTGTCCCCAGTGCTGGGAAAGGTTGGGGGTGACCAGAGTGCCCCCTGGTTCCCACACTGGTGCCCCAGCTGCAGGACTTACCCCAGCACATTCAGCTCCACCACTGCCATCCTGGGCCTGGGGAAGGAGAGCAAAAGGTTGGTCAGGATTGACCCTTGTGGGGCTGGGGGCCCAGCAGAGCCCCGGGATTGGGAAGAGCCCCCAGCCCTGAGCCCAGCCCGTGGCCCTGGAGCCGCACCTTGCTCTGTGCTGGGAGGCACAGCAGGATGGAGAAGAGCAGGGCCACGCCGAGCACAGCCACCTTCATCTTCCTCTTGGAGCGGGGAGCGCTGCCTGAGGCTGCAGCAGGGCAGGAGAGCCTTTATCCCTGCCGGGACTCCTCCCTGCGCCCTCCCTGACAGCCCCCAGGCCAAAGCCCGGCTTGGCACAGCCCCCAGCCCTGGCCACCAGCCCGGCCCTGGCCCAGAGTCCATCCCACCTGTGGCACCGATCCAGCCCCCCTCCCCGGCTGCCAGTGCCTCCATTCTCCACTGACATTCCATGACATTTCCAGGAGATGTTCCCTCCTCACGGGACACTGACCACACAGAAGGGACCTGTTGTGGGACAGGTGGCAAAACCCTTCAGGCTCCTGACTTGACTCTTTGTGTTGGATTTTCCTGAGCAGTGATCTGGAAGATTTTCCTTTTGCCTATGTGTGCTCTGTGCCTCCTTTGTTGGGGAATTGAGGAGCATTGATCCTGGAGGGGCCCAGGGACATTTCCAGCCCCCGGACACCTGAGGGGCCTTTCTGGATGACCCCAGCTGTGGGTTCATGAACAACATCAGTGCACTTTGCACAAACTCTCTCCGCATGGACAGCGTGTGCTGGATGCCATTGATAAGGAAAAAGACCCAATAATTGATTGCCAATTAGATAAACCTTTATTTAAGCAAGAAGCCGAAGCAAGCAGCGCGCTGGGAAAGCCGGAGAGCCCAAGTATCAATTCGCGCTCCACACTCAGCTTTTGGAGTTTTTCCCGTAGCTTCTCAGTTTTATAATTTTTGGTTTACACACACCCCTTGGTCCCTCCCCAGTCCATGTTTTCCCATATTTGGTCATAGTTGAGTCTTCCAACTCCGGGAATCTGGGGTCTTCTGCCCTCCCATGGTGGTCGGTGGATGAAGTCTCTCCTCTTCCTCACAGCACGTCCATGGGGACTTTCCACTGTGGTCACGGGTTTCACCACATCTCTAGTTTTCTCTCTTTCTTCATGTCTTATCATACAAAGTGACATTACATTATCCTGCACCAAGGCCGGGCTTTTTCTAACTTCTCTATTTCTGCAGTTTCTGCAAAAAGCAATTATTGCTAAAATAGCTTCTACATAACTGTAATTATTAACTAGAACACTAAACACAAATTATCTAAACCATTAATATCATCTGTAACACCACCCAGGTACCGGGATGGCTGCTTGTTCTCCAGGTTGCTGACAATTGCCTCCCCCACAGGTGATTCCCTCAGATCCTGGGTACATCCCTAACCAGGCGCTGACAAGATCTTGCTCAAAGAGATTCCTGTCCTTCCCAGTGAGCAGGAGCAGTTTCCAGAGGCTGAGGGCTGCTGCCCCATTCCCAATCCCACGTTCACTGCCCTTATCTCCAGCAAGGAATCCCCAGCTGAGTTCTGAACCGTCTCAGTCCTGACTCTTGGCCCCGGGATCTGGCACTGCACTCACCAGCTGATGGTTTGCTCTCCCAGAGAGCGGCTGAAATCTTTTTGCATCTCTCCCAGGTCAGCCCCTGTTTCCATGGATCCTTCCTGGCTCCGGGGCAGCCAGTGCAGCCAAGGCCCATGGTCTGGTGTTGGTGTGTCTGGAGATGCAATCCTGCCCTGTTCCCCTCCCTGGGTGCAGAGCAGGGGTTGGATGGGCCCAGCTGTGTCAGACAGGCTTGGTGCTGGGGCTGCCTTGGTTCCAACCTCATGACACTCCCTCCCTCCTGAACTTGCTGGGCTGGAAGCCCCAGCCTGTTGGAGGTGACAACCTTCAGAGGGACCTGCCTGTGTTTCCCCACAGTGTCGGCCTCACCTGCACTGCCTTGGGCTGGGGCAAATCCCTGGGGAACCTTCCAGGAGAGTTGGTGAAGCCCAGGAAAAGCTGGGAAACTCTTCCTGAGAAGCACCACCGGGAGGATTGCAGTTTCACAAGGATGTTCAAGACACTGAAGAATTGTTCGAATCAGGGGCAGCACAAATATGAGGGAGGCACGGGTGGGGCAGGTGCCAGTCTGTGTGTGTCCTCTGCTGAAAACACCTTGGAGGACAAAAGGCAAAAAGTGAAATTGGGAATTGTCTCCGTGCCCAAAGCAGAGGGATGGCCCAGCACAGAGCTCCAAGGCCTGACCAAGATTAAGGCCAGGATTTTATAGCACTTCCCAGAAAGCCCCCACGGAGCAGAGAGGTTTGGCAGCCCAAACCCACCTGTCCCAACTGCAGCAGGAGCATGGCACAGGTGGAGAAACTGATGGGGAGACCTGGCAAGGCATTGCTATGGCCAGCAACTGTTCACCAGCCAGTTATCCCAGCCAAAGCACCACAACAGCCCTGAGACCCCCTGCTCCTGTCCTGCCTCCCCCACTCTCCCCCACCCCGCAGCTGCTCAGGGAGTCTGGGAACTGGAGGGCTCTGGGAAATTTGGCAGAGAGATGTAAATGTGGGGAGAATAGGCTCCTCTTTTCCCCCCTGTGGCCCACGGCAACACCTCCCTGTGGTCACAGCCTGGGGAGAATGGCCGGGCCAGGAATTGATTTGGAACCCAAGTGTGGAAAAAATCCCACAGGAAGGAGGACAGGAAAATCAGAAGTCTCCCAGGTTGCTGACAGTCCTGCTCAGGGAGAGGAAGGGATACAGTCCAGGACAGATCAGCTGCACCTCAGACCCCCCTGGTCAATTCTCTAACCCATCTCTCCATCAGACACCAAACAGGGAACATTTCCATGTTCCAAGGAGCTGCTGATCCACAAACAAGAGCACGTCTGTGCAGAGTCCATGAACCCACAGCTGGGGTTGTCCAGAACGGCCCCTCAGGTGTCCAGGGGCTGGAAATGTCCCCGGGCCCACCCAGGATCAGGATCAACACTCCTCAATTCCCCAACAAATGAGGCACAGAACATCAACAGGCAAAACGAAAATCTTCCAGATCACTGCTTGGGAAAATCCAACACAAACAGTCAAGTCAGGAGCCTGAAGGGTTTTGCCACCTGTCCCACAACAGGTCCCTTCTGTGTGGTCAGTGACCCGTGAGCAGGGAACATCTCCTGGCAATGTCCCGGAATGTCAGTGGAGAATGGAGGCACTGGCAGCTCCTGGGAGCCCTGGCCAGGGTCTGTCCCTGCTCTGTGCCCTCAGGGGTCACCCTGACAGGGCCTCTGAGCCGGGACGGGATCATCCTGGAAAAAAAACCAGGGACCCCTGGCATTCCCTGTGCCTCAGGCAAACCTCCCCTGGCTTCAGAACCCAAATCAAGGTTTCACCACCAGCCTGTGATCCCCAGCTTGGGTCTCATGAAAATACTTCTCCACACACCATCGTAGGCAGGACACAAAACCAGAGCACTCTTCTCCTGTCCCGTGGGCTGGGAGGGGTTTGGAAGTGGATGGCCATTGGGAAGAAGGACTGCAGAGGGACTGCTGCCCCATTCCCAATCCCACGTTCACTGCCCAGATCTCCAGCAAGGAATCCCCAGCTGGGCTCTGAACCATCTCAGTCCTGACTCCTGGCCCCGGGATCTGGCACTGCACTCACCAGCTGATGGTTTGCTCTCCCAGAGAGCGGCTGAAATCTTTTTGCATCTCTCCCAGGTCAGCCCCTGTTTCCATGGATCCTTCCTGGCTCCGGGGCAGCCAGTGCAGCCAAGGCCCATGGTCTGGTGTTGGTGTGTCTGGAGATGCAATCCTGCCCTGTTCCCCTCCCTGGGTGCAGAGCAGGGGCTGGATGGGCCCAGCTGTGTCAGACAGACTTGGTGCTGGGGCTGCCTTGGTTCCAAACTCATGACACTCCCTCCCTCCTGAACTTGCTGGGCTGGAAGCCCCAGCCTGTTGGAGGTGACAACCTTCAGAGGGACCTGCCTGTGTTTCCCCACAGCGTCGGCCATGCCTGCACTGCCTTGAGCTGGGGCAAATCCTTGGGGAACCTTCCGGGAGAGTTGGAGAACCCCAGGAAAAGCTGGGAAACTCTTCCTGAGAAGCACCACCGGGAGGATTGTAGTTTCACAAAGATGTTCAAGACACTGAAGAATTGTTGGAACAGGGGCAGCACAGCTACGAGGGGGGCACGGGTGGGGCAGGTGCCACTCTGT
>JADMLD010001236.1:0-82873 GCA_017589585.1 Phylloscopus whistleri
CTGGTTCTGAGGGGCACAGGTGAAGATGGTGTGGGGGTTACCTGGCCCTGGAGGGTTACCTGGCTCCGGGGGCCCAGGTGAGTGCGGGGCCTCCCAGGTGGTCTCTGACCCCCCCGGTTTCCCCAGCGGTACCAGGCAGAGATCAACGACCTGGAGAACCTGGGCGAGATCGGCAGCGGCACCTGCGGGCAGGTGTGGAAGATGCGCTTCCGCAAGACCGGGCACGTCATCGCCGTCAAGGTGGGCCCCGCCCCGGCCCCGCCCCGGGGACAGCGGGGGGACCCCCACGGTGACACCTGGGACCCCCTGGTGACCTGGGTGACTCCCGTGACCCTCCTGGTGACCCGGTGACCCCCGGTGACCCCGTTGATTCCCACAGCAAATGCGGCGCTCAGGGAACCGCGAGGAGAACAAGCGCATCCTGATGGACCTGGACGTGGTGCTCAAGAGCCACGACTGCCCCTACATCGTGCAGTGCTTCGGCACCTTCATCACCAACGTGAGCACCTCGGCACACCTGGGGGGGGTTACCTGGGGGGGCTGGGGACACCTGGGAACACCTGGGGTACCTGTGCGGTGCTTCGGCACCTTCATCACCAACGTGAGCACCTCGGCACACCTGGGGGGGTTACCTGGGGGGGCTGGGGACACCTGGGGACACCTGGGGTACCTGTGCAGTGCTTCGGCACCTTCATCACCAGCGTGAGCACCTGGGGGTATTTGGGGGGCTGGGGAGGTCTGGATCCATCCATCAGCCCCCCAGTGCCCTCCAGTGCTCCCAGTGCCTCCCCAGCTCCCCCCCCCAGTCCCTCCCAGTCCCCCCAGTATCCCCAGTCCCCCCAGTGCTCCCAGTACCCCCTGTCCCCCCAGACTGACGTGTTCATCGCCATGGAGCTGATGGGCACCTGCGCCGAGAAGCTCAAGAAGAGAATCCAGGGACCCATCCCCGAGCGCATCCTGGGCAAGATGACGGTGGCAGTGAGTGACACGGGGACACGGGGACATTGGGGACACTGGGGGACATGGGGACATGGGGACACTGGGGGGACATGGGGACACTGGGGGACACCAGGGACAGGCAGGGGAATCCTGGGCAAGGTGACGGTGGCAGTGAGTGACACCGGGACACGGGGACATTGGGGACACTGGGCGACGTGGGGACATGGGGACACTGGGGGACATGGGGACACCAGGGACAGGCAGGGGAATCCTGGGCAAGGTGACGGTGGCAGTGAGTGACACGGGGACATGGGGACAGCGGGGACACCGGGGACAGGCAGGGGCATCCTGGCCAAGTGACAGTGGCCGTGAGTGACACTGGGGACAATCCCCATCCTGCAGATGGTGAAGGCGCTGGCGTACCTGCAGGAGAAGCACGGGGTGACACACAGGGGGTGTCCTGGGCGGGGGTGACAGTGACAGCGAGCAGCGTGGGTGACACAGGGGTGACACAGGGGTGACACGGGCACAATCCCTGTCCCACAGATCGTGAAGGCGCTGCTGTACCTGAAGGAGAAGCACGGCGTCATCCACAGGGACGTCAAGCCCTCCAACATCCTGCTGGACGAGCGGGGGCAGATCAAGCTCTGCGACTTCGGCATCAGCGGCCGCCTGGTGGATTCCAAGGCCAAGACCCGGAGCGCCGGCTGTGCGGCCTACATGGCGGTGAGGGGACACTGGGGGGGACATTGGGGACACTGGGGGGGACGTTGGGGACATGGCCGTGAGGGGACACTGGGGATACGGGGATATGGCGGTGAGGGGACACTGGGGACACTGGGGGATGTTGGGGACACTGGGGGGGACATTGGGGACACTGGGGGGACATTGGGGACACTGGGGGGACATGGCGGTGAGGGGACACTGGGGATATGGGGACATGGCGGTGAGGGGACACTGGGGACACTGGGGGGAACATTGGGGACACTGGGGGGACATGGCGGTGAGGGGACACTGGGGATACGGGGACATGGCTGTGAGGGGACACTGGGGATATGGGGACATGGCGGTGAGGGGACATTGGGGACACTGGGGGGACATGGCGGTGAGGGGACACTGGGGACATTGGGGGGACGTTGGGGACACTGGGGAGGACATTGGGGACACTGGGGGACATGGCGGTGGGGGGACATTGGGGACACTGGGGGGACATTGGGATATGGGGACATGGCGGTGAGGGGACACTGGGGACATTGGGGGGGACATTGGGACACTGGGGGGACATTGAGGATATGGGGACATGGCGGTGAGGGGACACTGGGGACATTGGGGGGGACACTGGGACACTGGGGGGACATTGGGGACACTGGGGGGACGTGGCGGTGGGGGGACATTGGGGACATTGGGGCCAAGGTCAGGGACATCCCCTAGCCCAGAGCAGGATTTGGGGGATCAGGGGAGTTTTGGGGTCCCCAGAACTGGGGGGGCTGCATCCCGGATTTGGGGTGGGGGCTGGGGGGGGTCCCCCCAGGTTTGGGATATTTGGGATCCCCCAGGTGTGGGGTTTGGGCGTTCGGGGCTTTCCAGGTTTGGGTTTTTGGTATTTGGGATCCCCCCCCCCCCCCAGATTTGGGGTGCTGGGGTCGGTGCCCCCCCGGTGCCCCCCAACCCCCCCTCCCCCCAGCCCGAGCGCATCGACCCCCCTGACCCCACCAAGCCCGACTACGACATCCGGGCCGACGTCTGGAGCCTGGGCATCTCCCTGGTGAGTGACGGCCCCAGAGTGTCCCCAAACTGTCCCCAAACTGTCACCAAACTGTCCCCAAACTGTCCCCAGCTGTCGTCAGCTGTCCCCAAACTGTCCCCAAACTGTCACCAAACTGTCCCCAAACCAGCCCTGACCCACCCCGGCCTGTCCCCAAGTGTCCCCAGCCAGCCCCAGATTGGCCACAGGTTGTCCTCAACTGTCCCCAAGTGTCCTGAACTGTCCCAGCTGTCCCCAGTTGGCCTTTTCACCTGTGTCACACCTGTGTCACCTCTGTTACAACTCTCACACCTGTCTCCCCTGTCTCTCACCTGCCGCAGGTGGAGCTGGCCACGGGGCAGTTCCCCTACCAGAACTGCAAGACGGATTTCGAGGTGCTGACCAAGGTGCTGCAGGAGGATCCCCCCCTGCTGCCCCCCGCCATGGGCTTCTCCGGGGACTTCCAGGCCTTCGTCCGCGACTGGTGCGGGGACACTGGGGACACTGGGGACACTGGGGACACACGGGAAACAATGGGGACACTGCGGGGGCACCACGGGACACACAGGGGACACAGTGGGGACACAGTGGAGACATAGGGACACGCTGGGGACATGGGGGCACAGTGGGGACACACAGGGACACACGGGACAGAGGACATGGGGACACACTGGGGACAGGGAGGGACAGGGGACAGGAGGGGGCATGCAGAGGACATACGGGGGGTGGGGGGAACAGGGAGGGACAGGGGACACACAGGACAGGGGGGACAGGGACAGGGCCATGTCCCACAGGCACTCACCCCCCGTCCCCTCCCCCAGCCTCACCAAGGACCACAGGAAGAGACCAAAGTACAACAAACTGCTGGTGAGTGGCACTGACACACCTGGCACACCTGGCACTGTCACATGGCCCTGACATACCTGTCCTTGTCATTGTCACACCTGTCACCTGTCATTATCACCTGTTGTTGTCATACCAGGCACTGTCACACCTGTCACGCGTGCCGTACTTGTTACCCCTATCACACTTGTACCTTCCCTGTTACACCTGTCCTGTGTTACCTGTCCTGTGTCACACTTGTACCTTCCCCTGTCCCATCACACCTGCCCTTGTCACACCTGTCCCCTCCCCTGTCCTGTCACACCTATCCCCTGTCACACCTGTCTCTGTCACACCTGTCTCTGGGGCCACCTCCCCACCACGGCTGTCCCCAGAGCCACGGCCACCCCTCCCTGTCCCCAGTGTCCCCTGTGGGGCCGTGCACACAGTGCCACCGTCCCTGTCCCCGAGCCCCTGTCACCTCCCCGTGTGTCTGCAGCTCTGTCCCCTGTCCCCAGGCCACCTCCATGCCCCTGTCCCTGTCCCCGCCTTGTCCCCAGAGCCTCATCCCTCGCTGCTCCATCCCCCTGTCCCCACAGCCCTGGTGTCCCTGTGGTCACCGTGTTCCTGTGTCATGTCCCCGTGTCCCCAATGTCTCCACGTCATCTCACCATGTCCCTGCTGTCTCTATGTGATGTCCTTATATCACGTCCTCACTGTCCCCAGCTGTCCCCAATGTCCCCACGTCCCTGATGTCCCCATGTCCCTCCTGTCCCGTGTCCCTGATGTCCCCGTGTCCCCACAGGAGCACACCTTCATCAAGCGCTACGAGACATTGGAGGTGGACGTGGCCACCTGGTTCAAGGACGTGATGGCCCGGACAGAGTCCCCGCGCCCGGGGGGTGGCCTGGGCCACCACCTGCCCTTCTTCACCAGGTAGCGCCCGCCCGGCGCCGCCACCACGCCCGGCAGGGACAGCGGGGACAGCCGGGCCACCTCCGGGGACAGCCCGGGGACACCGCCTGCCACAGGGACACCGGGGACAGTGGGGACAGCCCTGGGACACCAGGGACAGCAGAGACACCTCTGGGGACAGCTGGGACAGCCCCTGTGACACTGGGGACAGCAGAGACCTCTGGGACACCTGGGACAGCCGGGCCACCCTCCTGGGACAGGGACACCCAGGACAGGGGCACCTGTGCCACCTCCCTCTGACACTCAGTGACGGTGACACTGCTATGGCCCCCCAGTGTCCCTGGCGTGTCCCCAGCGAGGACAGGGGACACCCCTGTCCCCTCCGTGTCCCCCCGGCCATGCCTCAGTTTCCCACAGGGCTCCGTGTGGGGACAGGGCTGGGGACAGGGTGGGGAGGTGGCAGCAAGGGTGTGACACTGGGAGGTGGCCCGGGGACATGGGCGTGGCTGGAGGATGTGACACGGGTGTGACAGCAGGGCCTGGGGATGTGGCCCTTGGTCCTGAGGGACATTGAGGGGACGCGGGGGTGGCACCAGGACGTGGGGACACGGAGATGGCACCTCGGGGACACGGAGATGGCACCTCGGGGACACGGAGATGGCACAGGGACGTGGCGTGGGGGAGGGGACAGCACGGGGATGTGACAGCGAGGGGACACGGATGGATGGCACCGAGATGGCACCGGGAGGTGACACAGGACATGGATGGCACCAGGAGGTGACACAGGGATGGCACCGGGAAGTGACGCAGGACACAGGGAATGGCACGAGATGGAGGTGGCACCAGGAAGTGACATGGGGACACAGAGATGGCAGCGGGATGTGACACAGGACAAAGGTGACACCGGGATGGGACACAGAGATGGCACCGGGACGTAACACGGGGACACAGTGATGGCACCAGGATGGCACAGGATGGAGGTGGCACCGGGACATGGCACCAGGATGTGACACAGGGATGGCACTGGGATGTGACACGGGGACACAGGAAGGAGATGGCACCAGGAGGTGACCCAGGGATGGCACCAGGACATGGCACAGGATGGAGGTGGTACTGGGAAGTGACACAGGACAGAGATGGCACCGGGAGGATGTGGAACCAGGATGTGGCACGGAGATGTCCCCAGGATGTGACAGTGGGGACACGGCGCTGAAGGACACGGAGCGGTGGCTTGGGGACACGAACACGTCACAGACGTGACATCACAGGGCCCAGTGACAGCAGGGATGTGACACCGAGATGTGACACTGGGGCTGTGGCACCAAGGACGTGACACCGAGATGTGACAAGAAGGGATGGGACACCAGGGCTGTGACACTGGGGTGTGACACTGCCATGTGACACCGGGCTGTGACTCCGGGGCTGTGACACTGAGGATGTGACACTTGGGATGTGACACCGAGATGTGACACCAGGGCTGACACCAGGGATGTGGCAACAAGGATGTGACACGGGTGTGACACCAGGATGTGACACCGCCATGTGCCACCAGCGTGGCCCCTGGTGCGGGTCGGCGGTGGCATGGTGACAATCGGCCCAGCCGTGTCCCCGCTGTCCCCGCCGTGTCCCCAGGGCCGTGTCCCCGCTGTCCCCAAGGCCAGCAGGTGCAGTTTTAGTGCATTGGGGGTGCGGGCGGCGCCGCCCCCCTGTCACCCTCATTAATTATTATTAATTATTATTATTAATTATTATTATTATTATAAATGCGCATGTGGAACCCGAGGGGCCGCGTCAGCGTCAGGCTCTGGGGACACGGGGGGACACTGGGGAGATGGGAACGGGGGTGGACAATGGGGACACTGGGGAACATTGGTGTGGGGAGGGGGGGACAGACATGGGGACATTGGGGGCACTGGGGACAGTGAGAGATGGGGACATTGGGGACACTGAGGACATTGGGGACAGTGAGAGATGGGGACACGGGGGGACACTGGGGATATTGGGGACAGGGGTGGGGACATGGGGGAATATGAGAGGACATTGGTGTGGGGAGGGGGGACAGACATGGGGACAGTAGGGACACCGGGATGGACAGTGGGGACACGGGGAGACATTGGCATGGGGAGGGGGGACATTGGGGTGGGGACGTTGGGGATGGACGGGAAAGTGGAGCATGGGGACATTGGGGACATCAGGGTGGGGGACGTCAGGGACAGGTGGGGAAGGGGCTGGGGACAGCAGAGGGACACGAGGGACATCGGGAACACGGGGAGGGGTGGCACAGGGGACGCCAGTGGCGCAGGGGGGACACCGGGGACAGCTGGAGGATCCAGGTGACACTGTGGGGGGCGGGGGGGTTGGGGACAGCATTGGGGACATCGGGGGTGGGGACAGCGGTGGCACTTCAGGGACACGCGGGGGCACTCGGGTGACGCCTCCCGTGACGTCCCCGCGGCCCAAGGGTGTCACCGGGGCGACGGTGGCCTGGGGGGGAGGACACGGGGACATTCCCCCCCCCCTCCCCCCAGCGTGGGCGGGAGCCGCGGGGACACCCTGGGGACACCCTGGGGACACCGCGGGGACAGCGGGGACAGGATGGCAGCACCACCAAGCCCCCTCCTCATCCTCATCCTCATCCTGCCCGGGGGGCAGCCCGCAGGTGTGGGGGACAGAGGGGACAGGGAGGGGACACGGGGGGCATGAAGGGGACAGAAGGGACATGGGGGGGACAGAGGGGGATGGAGGGGGCAGTGGAGACACGGGGGGGGGACATGGGGGCCGTGGGGAGGTCCCCGGGTGTCACCAGGGGGACACTGGGGGACGCGCCCGGGTGGCCTCGGGGGGACACCCAGAGGTGTCGCTGTCCCCAGGGCCCCCCCCGGGCTGGCCGTGGGGTGACGTCCCCACCCGACCCCCGGGACCCCCGGGAGCCCCGAGGCTGCGCTGCAGCGGGGACCGGCCTGGGGTGAGTGCGGCAACTGGGGAAACTGGGAGCACTGGGGGGAACTGGGAGGGGCACGGGGGGGTCACTGGGATGTCACTGCTGGCACCGGTGGCACTGGGATGTCACTGGGAGTACTGGGGTAGGGGGTCACTGCTGGCACTGGAAGGTCACTGGTGGCACTGGGATGTCACTGGGATGTCCCTGATGGCACTGGGATGTCCCTGGTGGCACTGGGAGGTCACTGGTGGCACTGCCGGCACGGTCACACCGGGCTCGGTGATGTCCCCGCGCTGTCGCCGCAGCCCCGCTGCCCCCCCCGCCCCCCCCGGCTCCGCCTGGACGTCGCCCCCTCCCCCGAGTTCCGGCCGGCGCCGGGACCGCGCACCGTGCCCGCGGGGACGCGCGTGTTCCTGCAGGTGAGGGGACACGGGGGGACACGGGGACAGGGGGATACTGGGGACACAGGGACACGGGTGTTCCTGCAGGGGAGGGGACACGGGGAGGGGGCACCGTGGGGGGGGCAGGGGAGGGGGGGCACGGGGGGGTCCCGATCCCCGTCACACCCGCGTGTTCCCCGGTGTCCCCCCTGTCCCCGTGTCCCGTCCCCGTGTCCCCCTCAGGTGTCGCTGTCCCACAGACCCCCTTGTCCCCGTGTCCCCCCACGTGTCGCTGTCCCTCTTGAACACCCTGTGACCCCTGTGTCCCCTCAGGTGTCACTGTCCCCTCTGTGATCCCCGTGTCCCCCCCGTGCCCCCCCAGGTGTCGCTGTCCCCCATGTGACCCCCGTGCCCCCTCAGGTGTCGCTGTCCCGCGCCCCCCCGGCCTGGGTTTCTCCCTCCGCCGCTGTTTCGTGTCCCCTCTCTCGTCGCCGGTGCCCCCCCGGGGTCCCTCCCCGGTGCCGCGGCCGCTGGTGGTGCTGCGGGGGGGCTGCGGGGCGGGCGGGGGGCGCGGCGGGGCGGCGGCGGCGGGGCCGCGGCGGCGGCTGCGGGGCTCGTTCGTGCTGCCGGCGCGGTTCCCGGAGCCGCTGCAGTTCCTGCACTGCCGCCTGCGCCTCTGCGGGGCCGGGACACCCGCGGGGCTGCCCACGGTACCGGCACCGGGGGAACGGCGGGGGACGGTGGGGGGACGGCGGGGTAACAATGGGTAACGGCCGGGTAACAGTGGGGTAACAGCGAGGTAACAACGGGGTAACGGTGGGGCAACAATGTGGTAACAGCGGGGTAACAGTGGCGGAACGGCGGGGTAATACAGAGATAACAGTGGGAATAACTGCGGGGCAACAGTGGGGTAACAGCGGGGTAACAGCGGGGGTACCAGTGGGGTAACAGTGGGGGTAACAGTGGGGGTAACAGCAGGGTAATAGCAGGGTAATAGCAGGGTAACAGTGGGATCAGAGCAGGGTAACAACAGGAATAACAGTGGGGTAAGAGCGGGGTAAGAACAGGGCAGCTACTGGGTAACGGTGGGGTAATGGGAATGGGGTAACAATGGGGTAACAATGGGGTAACAATGGGGTAACAATGGGGTAACAGTGGGGTAACAATGGGGTAACAGCGGGGTAACAGCGGGGTATCAGCAGGAAAACGGGGATAACGGGAATGCGATAACAGGAGTGGGGATAATGGGGACACCGGGAATGGGGACACGGGGCACAGCAGGACCGGGGGCAACCCTGGACCGGGACACGCTGGGGACAGACCCCGCGAGCAGGGGACAGCGGGAGCGGGGCCGTGGCGACACCGGGAGAGGGGGGACACCGGGACACGCTGGGAACGCCGAGAACACCGGGATCGGGAGCGGGCACCGGGAACGGGGAGGGGACACCGAGAACGGGGGACATCGGAACTCGGGAAGGGACGAGGGCAACGGGACCCCCAGGGGACAGCCCCGGCCCCTCCACGTTAACCGCGCCCCCCCCGCCAGTGCCGGGCCGAGCCCTGTCCCCGCAGAGGGGGCGGGGCCTCCGGTTCAGGCCCCGCCCCCCGGCCCCGCCCCCGCTCCGGCCCCGCCTCCGGGCGGGCGCTGCGCACCGTGACCCGGCCGATCGTGGTGACGTTGGGGACCCCCGCGACCCCCGCGCCCGGTACGGGGACACCCCCGGCATCCCTCCCCTGGGGACCCCCGGACCCCAAACTCCGCTCCAGCCCCGAGACCCCCGGACCGGGACGCCCGCACTGAGACCCCCCCCCGCCTCCAATCCCGGGACCCCCGGACTCGGACCCGCCCTCCAAACCCCCGCGGGACCTCCTGACCGGGACCCCCCCTCCAATCCTGGACCCCCTGCAGGGACCACCACCCCCGAGACCCCCGGACGAGGACCCACCCCCCAAAATCCCCCGGGACCCCCACCCGAGACCCCCCCAGTGACCCCCCTAACGCGAGACCCCCTGACAGAGCCCCCCCTACGCCTCCCCGGGGCCCCCATCCCAACTGGGACCGCCAATTACCCCCCCCGCGGGCAGAAGGGACCCCCCCCCCGCCAGTGCCCCCCAATAACCGCCCCTCCTCCCCAGGTGCCCCCCCGGGGCTCCCCCCGCCGCCCCCCCCCTTCCTGCGCCCTCTGCCCCCGGAGCGGCCCCGGGCCCCCCCCGCGGGTGAGTGACAGGAATGGGGGGCGTGGGGGGCACCGGGGCCCCCGGGATTGGGGAGTTTGGGGGGTCCCACATCCTTGATTTTCCCTTTGGGGGGGTCCCGGAGCTCTGGGTCCTTCCTGGGGGGATTTGAGGGGGGGGGGAGGAGACCCCCGGCTCTTCTTGGGCGGGGGGGAGCGGGTCCCGAACTCCTGGGCCCCTTTTTGCGGGGGAGGGGATTTTGGGGGGATCCCGTACCCCCTGGGGGGGGGGCATCCCGAACTGCTCAGCCCCTTTGGGGGGGTCCCGGATCCCTGGGTCCTTCCTGGGGGGTTTTGGGGGGGCTGGGGGGGGTCTCGAGGCTCCACTTTCCCTTTTGGGGGCTTTGGGGGGTGGTCCGGCTCCCGGGGGAGGTTTAGAGGGGGATTTGAGGGATTCCCCTGGGAGGGAGGGGTTGGGGGGGGTTTGGAGGGTCCCGGCTCCAAATTTGGTTGGGGTGAGGATTTTGGTGGGGCTGACGCTGCCCCCCAGCCCCCTCGGTGCCCCCCGGGGCCGTGGCCGCCGTTTCCTTCGGTGCCTTCGTGGTGGGGGCGGCGCTGGCGGGGGGGCTCTGGCTCGTGCACGGCCGGACAGGTGAGGGACCCCCCCCAAATCATCCCCTCAAAAGAATCCCCCTCCCCAAATAATCCAAAGCTCCCCCAGTAATCCCCCACCCCAAATAATTCCCCTCCCCTGAAAGATCTCCCCTCCCTAAAAGAATCCAACCCGCCCCCGAAATACCCCCCAAATTACCCCCCCCCAAATAACCCCGACCTCAAAATCCCCCCCAAACCCTCCCCCTTCCCTCAGACCCTCCCCAGGTCTGGGACCCCCCCTTAGCCCCCACCTCCCCCCCCAATTCCCCTTTAGCGCCCCCCCCAAATCCCCCCAGCCCCTCCCCCATCCCCCCCAGTTTGGGGTGGGACCCCCCCTGATCTCTGCCCCTCCCCCCCCCCGCAGCCCCCCGGCCCCCCCTGGCCCCAGTGCTGAGCCCCAGCCCGGGGGGCACCAGGTACTGGGGGGACTGGGAGGGACATGGGGATACTGGGAGCACTGGGGGGGCACTGGGAGCACTGGGGGGGGACAGTCCCCGAGGAGTGACAGGGACCGGGGGGGTTTGGGGGACCCCGTTGGGTGGGGCTGGGGTGTGGGCGAGGGCTCTGGGTTGGGTCTGTCCCTGTCCCTATCATTGTCACCGTCCCTGTGTCACTGTCACCTGTCACCCTCCCTGTCACCTGTCCCTGTGTCACTGTCCCTGTCACCTGTCACTGTCCCTGTCACCTGTCACCCTCCCTGTCACCTGTCCCTGTGGCCCTGTCCCCTCCCTGTCCCTGTCCCTGTCCCTGTCCCGATTGGCAGCTCGGGCTGAGCAGCGGGAGAAGGAAATTCCAGGAGGCGGCGCCCGGAGCTCAGCTGCTGACAACCGGCACATCGGGGCATTCATCAATCAATTAATCAATCCATCAATCCATCCATCCATCAATTAGTTAATCAAAACGTCTGCTGCCCGTGACCCCCTGCTGCTTAACGTGTCCCGGTTGTTTTCCTGCTTTTTTTTTTTTGGCCCTGTTTTTCCAAGAGGGAGAGGCGGGAAAGGGGAGGAAAAAAAGGATGGAAAAGAGGATGGGAAAAGGGGGAAAAAGGTGGGAAAAGAGGGAAGGGATGGAGAAGTTGGGGTGAGACAGGGGGGATGGAGGGTTTGGGATAATCCTGGGAATGGGAACGGATCCCACTGGAGATCAGGAATGGGCACAAATCCCATTGGAGACTGGGAATGGGCATGGATCCTGATCGTGGCACCAGAGGAGGAGGAGGAGGAGGAGGAGGAGGAGGAGGAACTTTGGGAAGTGCAGGTGAGCTCCTGTGAGCTCCTGCCGGCTCTGGGCGGCACCGGGAAAAGGCCCTGCAGGGATTAATTAGGAATTGGGAACTGAATTGGGAATTGAATTGGGAACTGTGGCCAGCACAAGGGCAGGATCGGTGAGGCTGGTGAGAGGGGACAGGGACCAGGAATGGGGCTGGGAATGAGGACACGGAAACGGACTGGGACTGGGACCGGGAACACAGGAGAGGGACAGGGAAAGGGAAGGGGAATGGGAATATGGGAACGGGACTAAAAATACAGAAATGGAAACACGGGAATGGGAACAGGACAGGGTACATGCAGTGGGAAATATGGGAACAAAAATGGGAACAACGGGGTACAATTGCAGGACAGGGTACATGCAATGGGAAATACGGGAATGGCAATCTGACAGAGAATAATGAACAGGGAAAGGGAATAAGAACAGGAATGGGATCCAGACTGGGATGGGAGCAGGACAGGACGGGGAGTGGGGTGACACAGGAACGGGTGGGGGGGAAAGGGGGGTGACAGTAGGGAGAGGGGGATCCTGGACAGGGGACACCAGGAAAAGGGACAGGGGGACACGGGGACTGTCTTGGTTTGGAAAGACAGGTATCTGCCAGGGAAAGCTGGAGCTTCCCTTGGGATGGAGAATGTAAACCCCTCACCCCCTCCAAATTATTATCATTTTGCAATTCAGGGCTTTCATTGGTGAGGCTTAATGGGCCATTAGCAGCAGCAATCTCCCTGGAGGGAGGAGAGTGGTGAAAGAGATAAGAAACACGGCCCCACCCGGTTTTAACAGCTGGCCCATTATCAGAAGGCACCCACCGCCCTCCCCCCAGCATTACAAGAGATAAACATCTCCCCCACTGCTTTCAAGAGATGAAACAGAAGACACATTTTTGGTTCCATAACCCAAGACAGGACGGTTCCAGGGCAGGGGGTCCTTGATCAGCTGCCCCAGAACCTCTGCCAGGGTCTCCCAGCACAGCCGGAGCCGCTTGGCCTGAGGAGCCCAAAGCCCTGAGCAAGCCCCAAGTCCCTGCCGGGAACCCTCAACTCCCTCACACCCAGCATCCCCCATATCCCCTGCAAGATCGCCCCATGTCCTCATCCACATCTTTGTTCAAAATCTTTATTTTCACCTCGGTTTTTGGTAATTTGGAAGGACAAAGAGAAATGAAAAGAAAATCCAGGCCACAGGGAGCCAGGAGTTTGCGGAGCCCCCAGCCAGATGTGATCCCAACACGGATCACCGTGGCTCTGCCCACCGGGGGTCACTGGGGATCATCCAGCGCAGATCCTCCCATAGGGGATGGAGCTGGAGCAGCACACAAAGCTCTTTCCACACTCGGGGCACTCACAGGGCTTCCCTCAGCCTTGACCAAACACTTCTGTTGGTGTCTGGTCAAGGCTGAGTTGTGGACGAAGCTCTTCCCACACTCGGAACATACGAAGGGCCTCTCCCCAGTGTGGATGTGCCGGTGCCTGAAAAGGTTGGAGTTGTACCTGAAGCCCTTCCCACAGACAGGGCAGTGGAAGGACCTCTCCTCTGCGTGAATCTGCTGGTGCAGGAGGAGATCAGCGCTGGTCTGGAACCTCTCCCTGCATTTATCACACTTGTAGGGTTCCTCCCCAGTGTGAATCATCTGGTGCCTCAAAAGGGTGGAGTTGTGCTTGAAGCCCATCCCGCAGTCGGGGCAGCGGAAGGGCCTCTCATCCGTGTGAATCCGCTGGTGGGTGAGGAGGTTGGAGCTGCTCTGGAACCTCTGCCCACACTGGTCACACTCGTAGGGCCTCTCCCCTGTGTGAATCATCTTGTGGACGATCAGGTGGGAGCTCCTCCTGAAGCTCTTCCCACACTCAGCACACTGGTAGGGCCTCTCCCCGGTGTGGCACCGCAGGTGGACGGTCAGGTCGGAGCTCGACCTGAAGCTCTTCCCGCACTGCCCGCACTCGTAGGGCCGCTCCCCGGTGTGGATCCTGTGGTGGTTGACCAGAATGGAGATCAGGCCGAAGCTCTTCCCACACACGGGACACTCGTAGGGCCGTTCCCCCTTGTGGCTCCTCTGGTGGACGCTCAGGTGGGTGCGCCGGCTGAAGCTCTTCCCGCACTCCTCACACTCATAGGGCCTCTCCCCGGTGTGGACTCTCCAGTGGTTGATAAGGTGGGATCTCCACCTGAAGCTCTTCTCACATTCCGTGCACTTGTGGGGCTTCTCCCCATCCTGAAGCTGCTCAGGGACCCCCAGCTCTGAGCTCTGGCTGCCCAGGGAGGGTCTTTCCTTCTCAGATCCCCGAGATCTGCGTTTGCAGCCCCTCCTTGTGGGGGATCTCTGGGGATTTTCCTCCCCGTTGGATTCCTGCGCCGTGGAGCCGCTCAAAACGGCCTCTTCCACGAGGTTCTGCTGCGGGGATTTGTCCTCCCTGCTCTCCGTGCTCAGCTCCTTGTCTGGGGGAGGAAGGACAAGGAGAGGATGGGATTTGCCTCCGTGCCACAGGGAAGGGGAAGGAAATCCGAAATGCACCCCCGACAGGACGGCATCAGCAGTGGGGTTGTCCTGCAGCCGGGGGCCAGGCTGGGCTGGGAGATGGAGCAGGAGAGAGGAGGAAAGGGGCAGCGACTTCTTCCTCACCTGCCTTGGGCTCCAGGGCCAGATTCCTCGTCCTCGCGGCCTCCTCCTCCTCCATCGGGCCAAGGTTTGGGAATGGGAAATCCTGGTTTGAGGAGGAAAACAAGGGCTGAGCGTGTTTGGTTCGATGGTCCCGCTGCCCAAGTGCAGCTGCAGAAGTCAGCGCCCCTTTCAGCCTCGGGGGGCCCGGACCCCGCTCATTTCCACCTCTGCCACCCCTCCAGGCTGCTGGGGTCCCCCCGCCCCAGGATCGCCCCTCTGCGCTCTCCCGGCTCCGGGGCTCCCGCGTTCCCCCCCCCCGGCTCTCCCCAATCCCGATATCGCCGCTCTGCTCACCGGTACCGGGCCATCGCCGCGTGGGACCCCCCAAGATCCTTCCAGGGGAATTTCCGGCTCGGCTTTGGGGACCTGCAAGATCCAAATACCCCCTGCCCAGAAAAGAAACCCTCCCGGAGAGCCCCCCATCGGAATCGGGGCGAGCTCCCCATTCCCGCTCATCTGCGGGTTCCGAGGGGATCGATGCTGCCGGAGCCGGGGGAGACGCGGCCCGGTCCTGGTGCTCCTCTTCCTCTTTGTCCTGGCCTTCCGCCTCCTCCTCCTCCTCCTTCCGCCTCCTGTTCCTGATCCTCCTCTTCCTCCCGCTCCTCCTCCGCTCCCAGCCCGGCCCGGGCGGTGCCGACACCCAAAAGCAGCCGCGCTCTGCCCTGGGGGGGTTCCAAAGCGGTCCCGCTCCGCGCGGCACCGGGAGCGATCCTGGGAGCAGCGGGAAGGAATTGGGAGCGCTTTCCCTCCCAGTCTGGCTCTTACTGGGAGCACTGGGAGGGAACTGGGAGCAAACAGCGCCCGGACTCGGCTGCAGCCGGCGCTGGGCGGGGCCAAACCAGGGGGCGTGGCTATGCAAATAGAGGAGCGATCGCGCGCTGTGATTGGCGGGCGGGAGCAGCGCGAGGTTTCCCCGGTGAGCTGAGGGGCGGGGGGGGCCGGGGCGATGGCGGCGGCGTCCGGTGAGAGGGGACAGGGAGCGGGAATGGAGACAGGGAGCGGGAATGGAGACAGGGAAAATGGAAACAGCCACCGCAGAGAGAATGTGGGATGGGGGTCAGTGTTCCAAAGCGTTCCAGTGAAACACATTCCGGGCTGCGAGCTCTGCAGCTGGGCCTCCCCTGGGCTGCTGCGGCCCAGGGCCCAAAGGCTGGAGCTGCAGCCTTGCTCCTGTCTCAGGAACAGGAGCCTCCTGCAGGCCCGTGTCCCCTCCATGTCCCCGGCAGGAGGGAGCGCTCTGAGGCACAGGGGGTGCTGGCAGGAGGGGCTGCTCTGGCCAGCTGGGGGCCTCTGAGAAATGCCCAAAGCCTTGTGCTCTCTGCAGCTGGCCCAGGAGAGCAGCAGGGCTGAAGGGCTCGTGTGCCACAGCCAGCCCGAGCTGGGGAGCCCTCAGGGCCCCATGCCAGAGGCGGCCCTGGGGAATGGCACCGGGAATTGGGACGGACAGGGAATGGAACCAGAAATTGGAGTGGGAATGGGACTGGGACCCCGAATATGACCAGAAATACGGGACTGGGACCAGGAAGGGGACTGGGATTGAGAATGGGGACAGGGACCAGGAATGGTGCCTGGAATAAGGGACAAGACCAGGAATGGGGACAGAGACCAGGAATAGGGAACAGGGAGTAGGACTGTGACCTGGAATGGGACTGGGATCAGGAATAGGGGACAGGCTCTGAGAATGGGACCAGGAATGGGGACAGGGACTGGGACCAGGAATAAGGAGAGGGAGTGGGGACAGGGACTGGGATTGAGATGGGGAATGGGAACAGGGTCTGGGTATGGGACTGAGAATTTGGAGGAGGGATGTAGACTGTGGTGTGGGATGGGAATATGGGAACAGGACAGGGACAATGGAAACAGGAATTTGAGAGAGAATATGGGATGGGGATTAAGAAGGTGGGACTGGGATCGGAAATGGGAATACAGAAATGGGAATGGGAATATGGGAACAGGACAGAGAATATAGAAATAAAAATGTGGCATGGGCAGAGGGACTGGGAATACAGGAATGGGAATAGGGTAGGAAATACAGGACTGGGAATATGGGAATGGCAACCAAATAGAGAATATGGGACAGGGATAGGGCATGAGACATGGAATGGGATCCAGACTGGGATGGGAGCAGGACGGAACCGGGAGTGGGGTGACACACGAATGGCCAGGGAACAAGGGGAGTGACAACGGCGAGAGGGGAATCCTGGACAGGGGACACTGGGAATGGGGACAGAGGGACATGGGGACAGTTCTGGGGCGGGGGGTCCTTGATCAGCTGCCCCAGAACCTCTGCCAGGGTCTCCCAGCACAGCCAGAGCTGTTTGGCCTGAGGAGCCCAAAGCCCTGAGCAAGCCCCAAGTCCCTCACATCCTTCTGAAAAATGGTTTCTCCAAGTCTTTTAGTATCATCCCAAGCCCCTCTTCATCCTTAGGATCACTGCGCTGACTCCCAGGTACTAAGCAGGAAAAAGGAGCAAGTGGGAACTTGGTGGCTTCCCTGGGATCTCTCCTGGCGCCGCCCCCCAGCCAAGGCTCCACCCTGAGTCCGGCCCTGTGCCCCCCGGCCCCGGCTCCCCCCCACCAGCCCGGCCGCCGCCCACGCGTCCTCCCGTAGTAGATTTCTGTTTGTGTTGTGCCTGAGAAGTGGCATTTGTGCTGGAGACGTGCTGTTGCGAAGAAAGGATGGAATACATCTCCGGGGATGTGCAATGAAGAACTAAATTGCAAGGAAGGGCAGTATTTATAAACTGTCTCCATGTTTCCCTGTCATTCTGGGCATTTGGATTTAGCCTGGGCTTGTCAGTTAAATCAGAAACAAGCCAACCCAGCTCCTGAACTCTCAATGAATGTTTGAAACACCTCCACAGAAAGACAAGTTAGTAGTGATTCCAAAGACAAAACTGTAAATGAAGGCTATGATTGCTGGGGAATTTCCTTAGGAGTTACGACCCTCAGGCATACGGGATTTTGGAGGTGTCATTCAATTCTGGCCTTGGGCACCTGCAGGAGAAGAGGGATCCTTATCCATAGCAAGGGCAGCCCGCTGCTGCAGTGTGTAGGGTGCAGAGAAGGAGCTGTACAGGGAATGAGCAGCAAGTCCCCTCTGCCCCTGCCCACACTCAGTGGCAGCAGCCACAGGTGTGAGCTGTTAGGATGATGAGGGACAGGGAGAACCAACAGGTGTGAGCTGTTAGGGTGATGAGGGACAGGGCAGCAGCCACAGGTGTGAGCTGTTAGGGTGATGAGGGACAGGGAGCACCCACAGGTGTGAGCTGTTAGGGTGATGAGGGACAGGGCAGCAGGCACAGGTGTGAGCTGTTAGGATGATGAGGGACAGGGAGAACCAACAGGTGTGAGCTGTTAGGGTGATCAGGGACAGGGAGCACCCACAGGTGTGAGCTGTTAGGGTGATCAGGGACAGGGAGCACCCACAGGTGTGAGCTGTTAGGGTGATGAGGGACAGGGCAGCAGCCACAGGTGTGAGCTGTTAGGGTGATGGGGGACAGGGAGCACCCACAGGTGTGAGCTGTTAGGGTGATGGGGACAGGGCAGCACCCACAGGTGTAAGCTGTTAGGGTGATCAGGGACAGGGCAGCACCCACAGGTGTGAGCTGTTAGGGTGATGGGGACAGGGCAGCACCCACAGGTGTGAGCTGTTAGGGTGATCAGGGACAGGGCAGCACCCACAGGTGTGAGCTGTTAGGATGATGAGGGACAGGGAGCATCAACAGGTGTGAGCTGTTAGGGTGATCAGGGACAGGGCAGCAGGCACAGGTGTGAGCTGTTAGGGTGATCAGGGACAGGGCAGCAGGCACAGGTGTGAGCTGTTAGGATGATCAGGGACAGGGCAGCAGGCACAGGTGTGAGCTGTTAGGGTGATCAGGGACAGGGCAGCACCCACAGGTGTGAGCTGTTAGGATGATGAGGGACAGGGAGCACCCACAGGTGTGAGCTGTTAGGATGATGAGGGACAGGGAGCACCAACAGGTGTGAGCTGTTAGGGTGATCAGGGACAGGGCAGCAGGCACAGGTGTGAGCTGTTAGGGTGATGAGGGACAGGGCAGCACCCACAGGTGTGAGCTGTTAGGGTGATGGGGGACAGGGCAGCACCCACAGGTGTGAGCTGTTAGGGTGATGAGGGACAGGGCAGCACCCACAGGTGTGAGCTGTTAGGGTGATGGGGACAGGGAGCACCCACAGGTGTGAGCTGTTAGGATGATCAGGGACAGGGCAGCACCCACAGGTGTGAGCTGTTAGGGTGATGGGGGACAGGGCAGCACCCACAGGTGTGAGCTGTTAGGATGATGAGGGACAGGGCAGCACCCACAGGTGTGAGCTGTTAGGGTGATGAGGGACAGGGCAGCACCCACAGGTGTGAGCTGTTAGGATGATGAGGGACAGGGCAGCACCCACAGGTGTGAGCTGTTAGGATGATGAGGGACAGGGCAGCAGGCACAGGTGTGAGCTGTTAGGATGATGAGGGACAGGGCAGCACCAACAGGTGTGAGCTGTTAGGATGATGAGGGACAGGGCAGCAGGCACAGGTGTGAGCTGTTAGGATGATGAGGGACAGGGAGCACCAACAGGTGTGAGCTGTTAGGGTGATCAGGGACAGGGAGCACCCACAGGTGTGAGCTGTTAGGATGATCAGGGACAGGGCAGCACCCACAGGTGTGAGCTGTTAGGGTGATGAGGGACAGGGCAGCACCCACAGGTGTGAGCTGTTAGGATGATGGGGGACAGGGAGCACCCACAGGTGTGAGCTGTTAGGATGATCAGGTACAGGGCAGTGCCCTTTAAGAGGCTTTCCCTCAGCTCGCTTTGCCATGGAGCTGCTGGAGGAGTGGTGTTTGTGCTGGGCTCCCCGGGGTGTCTCACGGAACGAATTTGGGTCTGGGGGAGCACATGGGGGCACTTGATGTGGAGCATTGCTTCAAGGAGGTGCCGAGGGACAAACCTCTGTGCTGGGCAGCAGCAGCAGGTGAGCCGGTGTGGGTTTGTTGGGGGAACTTTTTCTCCTTTTCCTTTTTTACTTCATCTTGCTAATCCCTCCCTCATTCCCCCAGAAAAAAAAATGGGGGTTGTGCGAACAAAAGTTTAAATAGAGGGAAAGAACTCCTCTTCTGTTTTTGTCTGTAAAAAGAGGTGAAAATCTCCCTTTCTTCATCACATAAGAGAGTTAATTTGAGGGAAAGGCTTCCTTTTCTGTTTTTGTTGGCCACGAAATTGGAGGGGAGAATACATTTATTTGCCATTGTGCTGGTTTAAGATGAGGTGAACGCATCGGGCTGTGCTTCTGCAATCAAGGGCACTTCTGGCCATGCCCCGGCCCCAAATGTTTTGGCGGGATCCACCCCCGGCAAGGGGCGCTGGGTGCCGCAGCCGCGGGGCGGGGGGCTGTCCCGGCACGGGGCTCCCCTGCCTGGCAGAGGAGTCGAGTTCAACGGTTTTAGAGGAAGAAGCAGGTCTGGCAAAGGTTTTCGTTTTGGCTAATCAATGAGAAGTTAGTTTTAAAAAGTAAAGAACGATTTTTTTTGTGTGTGTGTTGGATAATGTGCTTGATAGAGAATTGGGGGGAGATGGTTGAGGATGTTGTGTTAACAGGAACTACACGAGGGGGCAACTGGACTCATACTGGGAGCAGCCACTTCCAGCACCGCGACG
Organism: Phylloscopus whistleri; assembly: GCA_017589585.1. Classification (NCBI taxonomy): domain Eukaryota; kingdom Metazoa; phylum Chordata; class Aves; order Passeriformes; family Phylloscopidae; genus Phylloscopus; species Phylloscopus whistleri. The sequence continues at coordinate 20,158 of JADMLD010001236.1, forward strand.
ACCGAACCCCTTTCCCGGCCATCCCGCCCCTCCAGCCCCAGCACCCCCGCCGGGGTCCCGGCAGTCCCAGGGTGCCCCCCCTCTCAGGGTCCCCGCTTTGCGGTTCTGGGGCTCTCCTCTCTCACGGGTCCCGCTCAGGGAAGCCGCGGCTCTCCCAGGGCACCCCAAACCCGGTGTCCCCCCGCCCCGCCGGGGCTCTGCCGCCACCGGGAACCCCCAAAAACACCGCCCGTGGAGCCCCCGATGTCCCCCCGAGGGGCATCTGCGGCTCAGCTTTGGAGCCCTGCAAGCTCCAAACATCCCCCCCGAAAAAAACCCCAAACCCGGGGCTCCCGGGGCACCTGCGGGAGGGCGGGGAGGATTCTCCCGGAGGCGCTGCCAGTTCAGGGAGCGCTGGAGCCGCCTGATTCCGGCTTTCTCTTCTCCTCCCGCTCCCCGCTGCCGCTCCGCATCTTCCTCCCTCCCTCCTCCTCCTCCCCCGTTCCCAACCCCGACCTGCGGGGGCGGGGCCAAGGAAAGGGCGGGAACTGTGAGGGGAAAGGGGCGGGGTCAAAGAAAGGGCGGGAACTCTGAGGGGAAAGGGGCGGGGTCAAAGAAAGGGCGGGAACTCTGAGGGGAAAGGGGCGGGGTCAAAGAAAGGGCGGGAACTCTGAGGGGAAAGGGGCGGGGTCAAGGGGACGCGCGGTCCTAAAAGGGCCCGGTTTGGCCTCAAACCACCCCAAAGAGCCTAACATTGTCAAAAGAGGCCCAAAATCCACCCTAAAGCACTTCCGATTTAGGCTCAAATCACCCAAGGACGCCTACAATCCCCACAGTCACCTACAATAACCCAAAAGGGCACTGAAGTCCTCCCCGTATCATTATGGTTTGGCCGAAAATTTGCCAAACGGGGATAAAATCATCCAAAGAGATCTAAAATGCAACCAAGGGAGCTGAAAATTGCCCAAACTGGTTGAAAACCCACACAAAATGCCCTAAAATCACCCTTACATCTCCTACATGGGCGTGAGATCCACCATGAAAACACCTGGGTTGGCATAAAATCACCCAAATGCTCCTCACGTCCACCCTAAAGCCCCACAGATTTGGCCTGGGATCATCCAAAGGGGCCTAAAATCCACCCTAAGCCTGCCCAGTTTGGCATCAAATTACCCAAAACAGGCCTAAAATCTTGGACTGAGACCCAGACCAAGATCAGCACCAGCACCGGCACCAGGACTGAGACCGACACCGGATCTGAGACCGGCACCGAGACCAACACTGGGACCAGAACCGACACCGGAACTGAGACTGGCTCCACGTTGGCACCGTGGCTGGGACCGAGACCGTAACCGGCGCCAGAACCGGCACTGGGACCAAGACTGAGACCAAGACCGGCACCGGAACCAGCGCCGAGACTGGCACCGCCCAGGGACTGGGATCCAGAATGAGATTGGCACTGGGAGCACTCCGGGACCAAGACTGGCACCGGGACCGGCACCGGGACCGGCACCGCTCCCAGACCAAGACTGAGACCGGGACTGAAACCGGCAAAAAATGGCTCAAAAGTCACCGAAAAGGCCCCTAAAGAGACCAAAAATGCCAGAAAAGTGACAGAAAGTGGCCCCGAAATGGCCCAAAATTTACTGAAAACTGAGTAGAAATGGCCCCGAAATTACAAATGACAAAAATGACACAAAATGGCCCAAAAAGTGACCAAAAATCACCTCAAAAGTCCCCCAAATGACACAAAATTGCCCACATTTCCCAATAGGACAGAAAATGCCACAGAAGTGGCAAAAAATGGCCCCAAAGTGACAGAAAATGCCCCAAAATGCCACGGGATAGGGGAGAGCCCAGAGGGACACAGAATTCCCCAAAAAACCCCCAAATTTGATTAAAAAGCAAAATTATAAATAAAAAAACTGAAAAAAGTCTCAAAATGGCTCAAAAAATCCCCAGACCTGAAAATACCTCCATCATTCCAATAATATTCCCAAAATTTCCCAGACTACCCAGAATTTCTCAAATTCCCAAAAATTTCAAAAAAAATCCCCCAAACATCAACAAAAACCAACCAAAAAATAAAAAAACCCAAAAAACAAACCCATAAAATGCCCAGAAATATAAAAAAAAATCCCCCAAAGTTTTAAAAAGTTCTCTACAAACTCCCCCACTCCTCACAATTCCCAAAATATTCCCCAAAGCCCCCACATACCAACAGAAAACACTTAAAAAAAAAAAAAAAACACCCTAATTTCCTAAAAATACTTTTAACCTCCCCCCCAAAAAAATACCCAACCTGCCACCATAAATTCAAAAAAAAACCAAACAAAAAATTCCCCCAAGATCCCCCAATGCCCTAGAATTCCCCAAATCCCTGAAAATCCCCAGAATTTCCTACACTTGCTCTCCGTGAAGTGGTGCAGCAGGAAGGACTTGCCACTGCCGGCGCTGCCGATCACCAAGAACTTGAACAGGAAATCCGGGAAAAAAATTCCAAAATTTCCCACGTTTGGACCCCAAAATCCCAAGATTTCCTACATTTGGACCTAAAATTTACCAAATGCCCCACATTTGGACCTCAAATTTCCACAAAAATCCCTTCTAGAGAGCCCAAAATTCCCACGTTTCGACCCAAATTTCCCAAAAATCCCTTTTGGGACCCCAGAATTCTCCAATGGAGATCCCCAGACCCCCCTCGACCGTCTACAGGATCCCCCAGATCCCTATAGAGGCCTCCAGATCTCCCCCAGAGACCCCCAGACCCCCCCCCCAATCCCATATAGAGACCCCCAGAGCCCCTATAGGGACCCCCAGCCCCCCCCGAACCCTCTATAGATCCCCTATGGGCCCCTCAGACTCCTTTTAGAGACCCCCAGAGCCCCCAAATCCCCCATAAGGACCCACAGACACCCCCAAACCTTCCCGGACCCCCTAGAGGCTCCTACAGACCCCTATAGATGCCCAAAAATATCCCAAAAGGCCACTCAGACCCCCCCAAAACCCCTATAGAGACCCCCAGGCACCATTTAGGGACCACCAGACCCCTATTGCGGACCCCTCCGAACCCTCTATAGACCCCCCCCGACGCCTATAGAGCCCCTAGAGCCACCCCCAGCCCCCTTTAGGGACCCCCAGGCCCCCCTAAATCCCCTACAGGCCCCCCCAAATCCCCTAGAGATCCCCCATTGCCCCACCGTAGGTCTCGGACATGCTGGAGCCGGGCAGGGGGAACGGGAGCAAAGATGGCGGCGCCCGGGAGAGCCACTTCCGAGCGACTGCGCATGCGCTAAGCGAAGACGCCAGCAGATGGGCAGGGCCCGGGGAAAGAGAGAGGCGTGGCCAATGAAAGGGCAGGGAACGAATGAGATGAGGCGGGGTCAGAGAAAGGGCGGGAACTGTGAGGGGAAAGGGGCGGGGCCAAGGAAAGGGTGGGAACTGTGAGGGGTTGGGAACGGAGGAGGAGGAGGAGGGAGGGAGGAAGAGGCGGAGCGGCAGCCGGGAGCGGAATGAGAAAGGGCATAGAAGGAATCTGGGGGCTCCAGCGCTCCGTGATGTCGCAGCACCCCTGGGACCACCGCCCCCCAATCCCGCAGGTGCCCGGGGAGAGGGAGCTCGCCCCAAATATCCCGAGGGAATTCCTGGATTTGGGGGTTTTTTTGCACTTGTGGGGCTTCTCCCCATCATGAGGCTGCTCATGGACCACCAGCTCTGAGCTCTGGCTCCATCTCCGGCCGCCCTCCTGGCACAGGGTGGGTCTTTCCTCCTCACATCCCCGTGAGGGATCTCCGGGGCTTTTCCTCCCCGTTGGATTCCTGTGCCCTGGAGCCGCTCAAAACAGCCTCTTCCACGAGGCTCTGCTGCGGGGATTTGTCCTCCCTGGCATCCATGCTCAGCTCCTTGTCTGGGGGAGGAAGGACAAGGAGAGGATGGGATTTGCCCCCGTGCCAGAGGGAATGGGAAGGAGATCCCCCGTCTGCTCGGTCCCTGCCCTCCCCAGGCTGCTGGGAGTCCCAGGAACCCGAAAACCTCCCCCCTCTGTCTCCCCACTTACGGATACTGAGAGTGACTGGGCTCACACTGGGAGTGCCGAGCAAACTGGAACCACACGGGGAGGGCAACTGGGCTCATACTGGGAGCAGCCACTGCCGGCACCGGCACCCCCGAACCCCTTTCCCGGCCATCCCGCCCCTCCAGCCCCAGCCGGGGCTCTGCCGCCACCGGGAACCCCCAAAAACACCTCCCGGGGAGCCCGCGATGTCCCCCCGAGGGGCATCTGCGCCTCGGGCTGGGAGCCCTGCACGCTTCAAACATACCCCCCCCAAAAAAACCCCAAACCCAGGGATCCCCCGGGATACTTGGGGCGAGCTACCCCTCCTAGTGCACCTGCGGGATTGAGGAACGGTGGTCCCAGGGATGTTGCGAGGGCACTGGAGCCTCCGTTGCCTTCTCTCCCCTTCTCCTTACGCTCACAGCTGCCGCTCCGCCTCTTCCTCCCTTCCTCCTCCTCCTCTCCCGCTCCCAACCCCTCACAGTTCCCGCCCTTTCCCCTCACAGTTCCCGCCCTTTCTCTGACCCCGCCTCATTTCATTCGTTCCCTGCCCTTTCATTGGCCACGCCTCTCTTTCTCTCCGGGACCCGCCCATCGGCTGGCACTTTCGCTCTGGCGCATGCGCAGTCGCTCGGAAGTGGCTCTCCCGGGCGCCGCCATCTTTGCTCCCGTTCCCCCTGCCCGGCTCCAGCATGTCCGAGACCTACGGTGGGGCAATGGGGGATCGATAGGGGATTTGGGGGGGTCTGTAGGGGATTTAGGGGGGCCTGGGGGTCCCTAAAGGGGGCTGGGGGTGGCTCTAGGGGCTCTATAGGCGTCGGGGGGTTCTGTAGAGGGTTCGGAGGGGTCCGTAAAGGGGGTCTCGGGGTCCCTAAATGGTGTCTGGGCGTCTTTATAGGGGTTTGGGGGTTTTGAGTGGCCTTTTGGGGGATTTAGGGGGTGTATAGGGGATCTATAGGCGACTGCAGGAGCCTATAGGGGGTCCGGGAAGGTCTGGGGGTGTCTGTGGGTACCTATGGGGTACTTGGGGGGTCTGGGGGTCTCTAAAGGGGGTCTAAGGGGGCCATAGGTGATCTATAGAGGGTTCAGGGGTTTCTGGGGGTCCCTATAGGGGATCTGGGGGTCTCTATGGGGGATCCGACGGTCTCTGTGGGGGATCTGGGGGTCCGTATAGAGGCTCCGTAAGGGTCTGGGGGATCCTGTAGACGGTCGAGGGGGGTCTGGGGATCTCCATTGGAGAATTCTGGGGTCCCAAAAGGGAAATTTTGGAAAATTTTGGGTCCAAACTTGGGAATTTTGGGTTCTCTAGAAGGGATTTTTGCGGAAAATTGGGGTTCAAACGTGGGAAATTTGGGAAATATTTTTCCCAGATTTCCTGTTCAAGTTCTTGGTGATCGGCAGTGCCGGCACTGGCAAGTCCTTTGTGCTGCACCACTTCATGGAGAGCAAGTGTAGGAAATTCTGGGGCGTCAGGGGATTTGGGGGGATTTTTTTATTTTTTTTTTTAAATTTTTGAGGCCGGTCCGGGTATTTTGGGGGGATTTTAAAAGTCGCAATAAACATACACTTTCTAACTTTAAACTGTTAGAGAGTTTTTGTCCGTCATGATTGGATACCGAGATTAGATCAATATTCATATTTTAATAATTCACCCCCACGCCCCCCCAGGAGTGCCTCAGCCCCAGCGCTGGAGCCATCACGCTGCTCCGGGCAGATCCCAGAGGCGCAGGTTGGGAGATGTGACAGAGCCCGAGGCAGGGCTGAGGGGAGCGGGGATCGCTTCCAGTTGTCCCCATTTACAGTTGTCTCTGTAAATCCCAGTTAATCCCAGCCACCACCAGTGTGTTCCCAGTCAGCTTCAGTATGGCTACAGACACTTCCAGTATATCCCAGTTGCCCTCAGCATGTCCATAGTCATTCCCAGACACTCCCAGTGGCCCCAGTGAGGTGTTAGTTATCCCAGTATGACCACAGTCATGCCCAGAATACCCCAGTCATTCCCAGTTACTCCAAGTTGCTTGCAGCATGATCCCAGTTTCTCTCAGTTGCTCCAAGTAGCCAAAAGTCTGATCCCAGTTGCTCCCTTTCAACACCAATATGATCCCAGTAACATCCAGTATGATCCTAGTCACATGCCAGCACTCCCAGTATGGTGCCAGTATAATCCCAGTTGCTTCCAATCACTCCCAGTATGGTGCCAGTTGCAAACAGCTAGACCAACCCAGCCAGTCCCAGTATGATGCCGTTTGCTCCCAGTGTGCTCCCAGTTGCTCCCAGTCACCCCCAGTACAGGGATGATGTGCAGGGTATGTTCCCAGTCACTCTCAGATACTCCCAGTTGTCACTGTGGAGAACGATATCAGGACACGGACTCACAGAAGGCTGAAGTTTCAAAATCTGGCTTTATTATCAAAACCCTGCCTTTTATACCTTTCCACAACGAGCCCACCAAAGAGGTGAGATCCTTGGGCCCATTGATCACACCAAGGGGCCATCAAGCAAATTCCCTCCTCTGGGAAAGAATGTAGAAAAACAAGATAGTTTACAAAATAATGCACTTGTTTACAACAAGTGTCTCTGGGGAAAGAATTTTCTGAAATCAAAACATGGCAGGCACAAACTGTGGCTACAGTGGTGACTTCACTTTCCCAGGGAAAAGGGTCATGTCTAATGCTGTCTGCCTGCCACTGGGCTTCTGGTTGCTAAAATTCCACTAAAATTCCATACAAATGAGGATTTCTGCCAGATGCAAGCTGCCACCACTTGGAAGCCTGGCTGCCCTTGGAGTGCCAAAGGCCTCCTACAAACTGACATCAGGCACCTGTGGTGGAGACTTTGGTTTCCCATGGAAAAGGGCCACTGTTCGTGTCTAATGCCCTATGCCTGCCGTGGGGGAGGCAGCTCTGCTATGGAAAAGCAGCAGAGAACCAGCAGAGCTTCTGCTGGTGCTGCTGCAAGCAGGCGTAACTCCAACTCAACGCCAGAGTGGTCTTGTGCTGGAAAAAGCAGGATTCTTGCTGCACAAGCACCTTGGCTTGCTGGAAGCAGAAGCAAGCACCAGTGTTTCTCTGCAGAGTGCACAAACAGAGCACTAGCACGTACACGGCGAAAGAAGCAACCTGACGCTTCCTGCTCTCTCTACAGCTCTCGCTTGCAGACAGGGCATGTTTGGCGTGGATCTAGCCCCGGGAGCTGTGCACTGTGCTGGGGAAGTGCTACAAGTCTGCCTGAAGCTCCTCCTGCAGCCTCCAGCCCTGACGGCTTCTGCCTGAAACTACCCTCCACGACCTGCTCTCACCGAGCTGTTCTCGATTTCAGAATTATTCCACTGCCTTTCGACAGTTTATGAGGAAACTTTATGACACCACAGTGCTGCAGCAGAAGTATTTCCCTGCTTGTGAAACCACAGGGCTGGAAGTACCGGCTTCTAACTTTCTGTGACACCGCAGCAGTTGCAGGACCAGTGTTGCAAACTTGATGACAACACACCTGTGGCAGATCCACTGTTCCCCTATATGCGACACCACATTGCGGGCAGCACCTGCTTCCACCTCTCTGTGACAAAACAGCAGTTGCAGAACCAGTGTTCCCCTCTTTGTGACACCACAGTCCTAGCAGCACCAGTGCTCCCCTTTTTGTGACACAATAATCCTGGCAGCTCAAGTATTTCTCTCTTTGTGACACCACACTGCTGGCAGCACCAGTGTTCCCCTCTTTGTGACACCACAGTGCTGCTAGCGCCAGCGTTACACTGTTTGTGATACCACAGTGCTGGCAGCACCAACTTCTACCTCTCTGTGACAAAGCAGCAGTTGCAGAACCAGTGTTCCCCTCTTTGTGACACCACAGTGCTGGCAGCACCAGTGCTCCCCTTTTTGTGACACAACAATCCTGGCAGCTCAAGTATTTCTCTCTTTGTGACACCACAATGCTGGCAGCAGAAGTCTTTCCCTGCTTGTGAAACCACAGGGCTGGAAGTACCAGCTTCTACCTCTCTGTGACACCGCAGCAGTTCCAGAACCAGTGTTGCACACTTGATGACACCACAGCGCTGGCAGTAGGACTTCTGACCTATCTGTGACACCACAGTGCTGGCAGCACCAGCTTCCACCTCTCTGTGACAACACAGCAATTGCAGAACCAGTGTTCCCCTCTTTGTGAAACTACAGTGCTGGCAGCACCAGTGCTCCCCTTTTTGTGACACAACAATCCTGGCAGCTCAAGTATTTCTCTCTTTGTGACACCACACTGCTGGCAGCACCTGTGTTCCCCTCTTTGTGACACCACAGTTCTGCTAGTGCCAGCGTTACACTGTTTGTGATGCCACAGTGCTGGCAGCACCTGCCTCTACCTCTCGGTGACACCGCAGCATTCTCAGCACCACTATGCCCCTCTTTGTGACACCACAGTGCTGGCAGCACCAGTGCTCCCCTTTTTGTGACACAACAATCCTGGCAGCTCAAGTATTTCTCTCTTTGTGACACCACAATGCTGGCAGCAGAAGTCTTTCCCTGCTTGTGAAACCACAGGGCTGGAAGTACCAGCTTCTACCTCCCTGTGACACCGCAGCAGTTCCAGAACCCGTGTTGCAAACTTGATGACACCACACCTGTGGCAGATCCACTGTTCCCCTATTTGCGACACCACAATGCTGGCAGCACCTGCTTCCACCTCTCTGTGACAAAACAGCAGTTGCAGATCCAGTGTTGCCCTCTTTGTGATACCACAGTGCTGGCAGCACCAGTGCTCCCCTTTTTGTGACACAACAATCCTGGCAGCTCAAGTATTTCTCTCTTTGTGACACCACAATGCTGGCAGCAAAAGTGCTTCCCTGCTTGTGAAACCACAGGGCTGGAAGTACCAGCTTCCACCTCTCTGTGACACCGCAGCATTCTCAGCACCCGTATGCCACTCTTTGTGACACTACAGTGCTGGCAGCACCAGTGTTGCCCTCTTTGTGACACCACAATGCTGGCAGCAAAAGTGTTTCCCTGCTTGTGAAACCACAGGGCTGGAAGTACCAGCTTTTACCTCTCTGTGACACCGCAGCAGTTCCAGAACCAGTGTTGCACACTTGATGACACCACAGCGCTGGCAGTAGGACTTCTGACCTATCTGTGACACCACAGTGCTCTATGCTGTACAGCATCCCAGGTCTGTAGTGAGTGTAGGAGCTGCCAGGCAGTCTCCCCTCTCCGTGTGCATGCTGGTGCCTTGTGGTATCTGTGTGCAGAGGAGCCTTCGTGCTTTCTTCTGTTCCCAGCAAGACAAGACATTTGTGCAGCAAGAGTCCTGCTCTGTTTTGGCACTTTGCAAACACTGGTGCTTGCTTCTGCTTCCAGCAAGCCAAGGTGCTTGTGCAGCAAGAATCCTGCTTTTTCCAGCACAGGATCACTTTGGAGCTGAGTGGGAGTTAGCCCTGCTTTTGCAGCACCAGCAGAAGCTCTGCTGGCTCTCTCTACTGCTTTTCCATAGCAGTGCTGTCAGAAGCGAGAAACTGCCTTTTGCCGAGAAAGCAGCGTCTAGCGCGAGAGAAGGCAGCGTGCTCAGGACACAATGCTGGCTGTGCCCAGAAGCGAAAGACAGCTGTGGAAGAACGTTGAAAGCAAGAACAGCTCACTGAGAGCAGCTGGTAGCGGGGAGCTTCAGGCAGAAGGCGGGAGAGCTGCTGGCTGCTGGAGGACCTGCAGGCCGACTCGGAGCAACTCCCGCAGCACAGAACACAGCCCCCGTGCCTAGTTCCCTGCCAAATATGTCCTGCCTGCAGCCCAGGGCTGTAGTGAGCGTAGGAGATGTCAGGCAGTCTCTCCTCGCCGTGTGCGTGCTGGTGCTTTGTGTTTGCACTCTGCAGAGAAGGACTCGTGATTGCTTCTGTTTCCAGCAAGCCAAGACGTTTGTGCAGCAGGAGTCCTGCCATTTCCATCTCAGGATCACTTTCGAGGCGAGCTGGAATTGCAGCAGGTCAGGCAGAAGCTCTGCTGCCTCTCTGCTGCTTTTCCATAACAGAGCTGTCAAGAATGAGAAGCCGTATTTTGCCGAGAGAGCAGTGCTCTGCCTCATAGAAACCAGCGTACGCGGGAGAGCTGCAGGGTGTGTGAGAAGCGAACGGGAGCCGGAGAAGACTGTGGAAGGCAAGACAAGCCCGCTCTAAGACGGTGGTTGCTGGCAGGTTCAGGCAGAAGGCGGGGGAGATGCTTCCTGCTGGAGGACCTCCAGGCAGACTCAGAGCAACTCCCCCAGCACAGAACACAGCCACCGTGCCTAGTTCCCTGCCAAATATGTCCTGCCTGCAGCCCAGGGCTGTAGTGAGCGTCAGAGCTGTCAGGAAGTCTGCCCTCGCCGTGTGCGTGCTGGTGCTTTGTGGTTTCTGTGTGCAGAGGAGCCTTCGTGCGTTCTTCTGTTCCCAGCAAGACAAGACGTTTGTGCAGCAAGAGTCCTGCCTTTTCCATAGCAGTGCTGTCAGAAACGAGAAACTGCCTTTTGCCGAGAAAGCAGCGTCTAGCGCGAGAGAAGGCAGCGTGCTCAGGACACAATGCTGGCTGTGCCCAGAAGCATGAGGCAGCAGTGGAAGACTGTTGAAAGCAAGAACAGCTCGGTGGAAGAAGGTGGTGGTGGAGAATTTGAGGCAGAAGCCGTCAGGGCTGCAGGCTGCAGGAGGAGCTTCAGGCAGACTTGTAGCACTTCCCCAGCACAGTGCACAGCTCCCGGGGCTAGATCCACGCCAAACATGCCCTGTCTGCAAGCGAGAGCTGTAGAGAGAGCAGGAAGCGTCAGGTTGCTTCTTTCGCCGTGTACGTGCTAGTGCTCTGTTTGTGCACTCTGCAGAGAAACACTGGTGCTTGCTTCTGCTTCCAGCAAGCCAAGGTGCTTGTTGTGATAAATGCCAATCACTCATTTTTAGAAATTTATGAAAATTTAATATAGAGTAAAATTGGTTACAAAAAGAAAATTAATACAAATAAGAGTTTAAAAAGTTTTAGAGACAGGACAAATAAGGAGACAATAAAAGGGGCAAAGAAAATAGGTAAGCAACGTCCTCTCTCCTCCTGACTCCATGTCAGGTCAGAGAAAGGCAGTCTTTGGTCGAAAACTGCTCCTTTTTGAGGACTGGAACCTCATAATTATGCATGCTTTATCAACAAACTTTTTTTTCAAGAGTCTTTGGCTTAAGCCTTTTGGCGACATAGGGTCGTGCTTTTGTTGATTGGGAGCGTCTGCGTTCTGAGAGATGCATTCTTTTGTCTGAAGAGGGAGAGGGGAGTTTTTTATCTCCTGTAAAACATTCACCTGGAATAGCCCCTCTCCCTTAAGCTAAGAAAAAAAACCTTACACACAGATTTTTACTAAAACTTAATGTTAAAAACTACATTTACTATTTGTTTCAAATGTTAATATTGCATAACTTTTCTAACTAGCATATTACATATAGTAAATATCTGCGTAGAGCCAAAACACCCAATATGCCTTTTTCACACTAGGCACTGCACCAAAGCTTGCAGATGTTTTGAAGATGTCCTGATCAGCCAAGATTAGGACATGAGTTTTACACTTTGTTCCGTGGGCAGGGCATCCTTGAAAGCTGACTTCATGAAGTGGTTCAGCAGTCCAGGACAAGGAAGCGTGAATGGTTGCCTGTTCATGAACACCTTGGTTTCAGCACTGGCTGTTGAAAGAACCCCACACAAGTCAGTGTTAATCTCTTAAGAGAAATCTCTGCATTTCTGCCGACAGCCGACCACACTGGATGTCTTGCTCACCTCTAGTTTTAGCTTTGCGGTGATGAGACTGTACTTCTTGTGGAGGTGAAAGGAACTTGCTTTATGCGTCAGTCAAGGTGACCCAGCTCTGTTTGGTGACCTCCTCTCTTTGTCTTGTGTTTCCTTGGAAGCTCCTTGAGAGTATTGCAGGGGCCAAGGTACATGCTTTGGAGCCTGTGGTTAAGGCAATAGCTTGCAATGCTTTTTGTTTATAAGATGTGCTGCACATTCTCCCCTTAGCTGTGGCTTTTTAGAGCATTCCTCCACCTTTCCTTTTCCTTCAAGGTTGTGTGAGTGTTGTTGGATTAAGTGTCAACTTCATGTTCAGGTGTCATGAACTTTTCATGATCTTTTTGAGCGTTCCTTCCCCTCTCCTCATCTCTGGATCTTTACTCTCAGCATTTAAGTTCCTTTTTTTTTTATTTTTTTTCCCCCCATAAAGCCAAGTAATGGTCCAGAGCCTGCTTTGCTCAAGAATACAGAAGAAGCAGTCCTTCTGTCAAAACCCAGTGAGCATAGGAAAGGAATATTAACCACAGCTGCAGGGTGGGAAGTGCCTGTAGACCTGAAAGCTTCACCCACACCACATCAGTGGCAAGAGTGATCCAGGTAGCAGAAAGCAGCTCCCTGGAAACCATTGCCTGGATGGTTTTCTGCACCCAGCCAGGTCTGGCAGCCAGTCCCGTGATGGCAGCGATGTGATCAGTGATGCTGTGCATGAGGAATGCCTTCCCTTGCCCAGAGCATCCTGCACCAGCTTTGCTGCGAAAGGTTCACTGCAGCCTGCACAGCAGTTTTGTCTGTTTGGTCTTTGAAGAGATGCGCCTGTTTTTATGTGTGTGGAAAATACTTTAATTGCTTTCCTAATGGAAATCAGTGTTTTGTTTTCACCCTGGATTTAATAAGTAAACTCCAGATACTGTTCATTGCTCTTAAGTAGTATTTACAAGCCCCAGTTGTTAAAATCTGTCACGCGGTGACATGCAGTTCAGGCAGCTGATTAAATGAATGTAACTAATACAAATTCTTGAAAATGCAAACAAGAGAAAAGGAAACGTAAACCGAATGTTCACTGGCACTCAGATATGTCCCTGGGCCTAGAGACCTATGTATCAGGCTTACACGACAGTGGCTTATAAAAAATGGCTTTTAGGTTCCAGTGATCTCAGCTGAGTAACCTGTGTCCCATTCTAAGGTCAAAGGCCTTTAGGCTCTGGGCTTTTTTTTGACTAGTTGTTGTTTTGGTTTGAAACATTCCTTACTGGCTTTTCCAGATGCCAGCTTCTTTCCTGTGCTTGCGTCATCCTCCTGTTCTTCCTGCAGCTGCTGGGATAAAACCAACAGCCCTGGATCTGTAGTAAGGAAACAGTCCTTAGGCTGGTCGTTACGCTGGATTTTTAGGTTTGTGTACCTGGTGATTCCAATGACACAGCTAAGAATAAAACAAAAATACTTTTGTATTTTCCATGTAGCATTTCTGTTTTGTGGGGTTTTTCCCCCCTTTTTTTTAGTGCTTTCTACTGTACTTCTGTACATGAGCCAGGACCCTTCTGGGTGAAGTGTATGCCAGTGCAATTGACAATATCTGATTGATTTACCTTCATTACTACACTTTAAATCTTCCATTTGCAAGCATATTCCCATATTTAAAATTAAGAGTGTCCACAGTGAGTTTCTTTCTTGACCATTCCTCATTCAAACCACCTTGATTCTCCAGGTGTGCCTGGTGTTGGCCCATCAGAGTCCCCTGTGTGGTGTGCAGACATATAGGGCAGGAAGTTGGGAAGGAGGCTCCTCTGTTTGGAAAAGGGGCCAGAAAAAGGCAGAAGACTTGAAGGAAAGGATTGGATTTCAGTGCTTTTCCTTATAAATCTTAGTGCTGCTTTGGAAAACTGCCATAGGCACTCAGAGGGATTGTTCTTCAGTGGAGGCACCATTCCATCCACCCTTACAAGGTGCAGGGTGGCTCCTGCCATTTATCCCAAACGGTTCTTCCCCTCAAATTCCTTACGACTGTCAGGGATTCTGCTGGCAGTTCAGTGGGTTTGGCAGGTCACTGCAGCATCCAGAGCTGAGCTGCTTGCACTTGGTCCCTGAGATATTTTGTGGGCGTTCTAAAAGGTGTTAGGATTGCAGTTGTTAGGAGCGACTTTATCTGTATAGCTCTGCTGTAATCCTTCATGGACAAGGTGGATTGTGACACACTCAGATGATGAAAAGTGGAGGAGATGAAATCTGTGGGTCTGTCTTAGGTGAATAATTGGGACGCGTATGAAAGAGACTTTGAGACTCTTGAATTCTCTGTGGCCGATCAGGAGGGCAAAGAGATGATAAATAAAGATTGTTACTCACTGCGTGTGTGATCGTATTTGGCATTTCCCCCTTTTTCTGCCCTGGTTTATTCCCACATGGCTGATGCAGGCACCGTCAGCGTCGGCACCTGTCAGGGCACAGTGAGGGGTGGTGGCTGGGCTGTCACAGAGAGATGCCATGGGGCCTGCCTGGCTCTGGGGTGCCTTTCTCCCTGTCCTGGCCCAACCAACATCTGTGCTGAGCTGCTGCTGCGGCTGGAGCACTGCGATGGTCCCCACACAGGCAGTGCCAGCCGAGGCTGGGCCTTGCCAGCCTGGGCATGCTCTGAATCAGTCTGATGCTGCGTGTCACCAGGGACACAGGCCTGCTGGGGGAAACAGGGCACAAGCTTTCCTGTTGGAAAGGTGACAAAGCAGACAAAACTTTTAAATCAAGTTTTTATTGTCTGTGTAAGTTGGATGTGATCAATTAGTGTATTTACTGTCCTGCAACAGTAAACAAGAAGGTGCTTGGAGGAAAAGGTTTACTGCCCTCTGTGCTGCATTGAAGCAACTGATTTGCTGTTGTAATGATAACTAAGAAGGACTTTGTATCCCACAAAGTTTATGGCTTGATATGAATGTTTGTTTTAGATACTGCATCTCAAAATTATTGGGAAGTGTTTCTGGGAGAGTTTCTTTTCCACAGATGCGTGCCTTTTTTTTTTTTTTTTTTTTTTTTTTTTTTAATGGAGGTTGCCAAGGCTTTTCTTTTTAGAGAGCTTGCTTTTACTGGAAGTTTTATCCTCATGAAATTCTGATGGTGGAAACTATTCCCAAATTGAGGATCCCACTTGTTGGGATACAAATCCCTCTGGGCCCCATTCACACAGCTCAGAGGTACTCAGAAATGTGAGGGCTGAATTAAAACCTTCAGAGAAACTAAAATACATAAATCCATGCAGACATGAGGTAGAAATGTAAGTTTAGTTTTAAATAAGTAGAGAATACTTTAAATGCCTTAAGCAAATAAGAGACTGTATTAGTTAGTAAGAAAAGCCCTAAAACCTAGGTTCAAGTTCAGTAGCATCACCTTTTACAAAGTCAACTAAGTTCTAGACATAACTTAAACATAATGTGGCATTGTTAGCATTCCTAGATAGAACAGATAGAACAGATAGAACTGTGTACGTAGAATTTGTGTAAGAAATTACAGCCACTTTTGTACATCAATGTTAGGCTTGCATAGATTCAGGAAGACAGTAGTAGAGTTGTGTTTGTAGCTGATTGGGTAAAAATAGAATAAAAATGCAGTGCTTTGAGAGTGCTGGAGACCATGGAGGGAGAGATCACGGATGGATGCTGCTGCTGAGAAGGCTGCTTCTGCTTGGGACATGGGGAATTTATGCCAAACAGCTTTGTGTAATAGCACAAACTGTCATCCTTTGAACTCTGCCTTCATGAGACTGATCTACCCATGCAATAAATGACTCTTACAACAAGCCAGCCTTTTTAGTCTTCTGTGAAGATCCATTCAGCTCGACACCCACACCACGTGAGGGAAGTGGCAGGGAGGTGTAAGGAAGAGCTATTGCTTCTCCACCAGCTCAGCACTGAGCTTGGCTTCCTTGGCTCTCATGGATAGTTAATTAAATTCAAAGCAGAGAACAGCTCAGGAGATGGCAATGCCTGGTGAGGCTGTGGAAAAGAAGTGCCAGACCATGTGCTGTGAGAACCTCCGGCACTTCTGGCCAATGAATAAAGTGCAAGGATAGGGAATGGCCTCACAGCATCTGTTTTATGGCTGAGGGATCACTCGGTAGATGGCTTTTGATGATACAACAAAGATTATTTTGTATCAATGATAGAGCCGCTTGGTGAGAAGGTGAAATATTTACTTAGCTGCAAGCTGTGGAACTTCCGTGTGAGTTGTTGGGTCCTTCCTACCTGACTGTGGAGCTTGGCTGAGCAGTGCAGCAGGTGATAGTGTGCAATTCTGTAACAGGACAGTAGGCAGGTGGTTGTTTTGTCACACAAAAGAAAACTCTGACCTTGACAGAAATCTTCCCATAAGTCTCATTATTTTGAGTGAGGGTATTATTTTTGCTGCCTGGGAGACTAAAGGAGCACAGACAGTCTCAGAGGCTGAGCTCTGTCTGCACCTGCGTGCAGGTTTGCACAGGGATTTGCTTTGAGAATGCGAGCAGACCTGGGCTGTATTAAACACCTTTTCAAATGTACATGCACAGCATTGCCCTAGTTGGGATCAATTTCTGCAGCACAAAGCTTTGAGACTATGGTTTCCTTAAGAATACAATCATTAGCATTCAGTACCTACCTACCATCACAATGATATGACCACACATCATTGACCAGCGACATTTCATGGCATCCCAGCAAGACAGCTGGTGTGCACTTAGCCTGGTTTTGTTACATTCTGTACCTGCTATTCTAGGTATTTATGATATTCCGTGATTACCATTCTCATTGCTGCTGCCTTGCTGACTTTATGAGTTTCAGAGATCTGAGGTAGAAAGCTTGTGCTGTGAAATATTCAGAACATGTTTGTTTTCTTAATTAAGGCTTTGGTACCAGGCACTTCACTTAGTGGCATGACCCCTTTAATGTCACTTTATCCCTTACTTACTTTTGCATTTCCTTACCCTACTATACAAGAGGGGTAAAAAAAGGAAGACTTTGTGTCAATTTTATGCTTCCTTTGTATTCAAAAGAACATCTGTAGCAACCTCTCATGTACCTGAGTCATGTTTTGCCCAGTGTCCATTTTACCAGCTCTGAGAAGTTGTCTGGGCTGCAGGAATACCCATCAGTGATCTCCCCAGTACGGCCGTGCCCTCTCAGATGCTGACAATCTACTGAACTGTAGTGTGAAGCCAGGGAGTTCCAAAGAAAGGAAATCATTGACAGTCATCACATAGTTCTTACAAAAAGTAAAAGGAAAGATCAAAGCATTTGCTGACTATTAATTTCTAGCTGTATAAAGAGCACCCCTCCAGTGGCAGATAAACATCTTTCCAGGAAGGCGGCTTCTTGGATAAGGCTCCTGGAATGGAGTTTCAAGAGCAGCTTTTCATGTTGCCCTTGAAATGGACTTCAAGTTATGCTGGAAATTGGTTTCATAGGGCATGTTTATTCTGATTTCACATAGAATGAAGTTTAAAATATTTTCTTTGTCCTTGTGAAGAGAACAGGGTAGGAATTTCTCAAAAGTGTTTTATTTTGCATCGTATTAATTGGTCGTTTGTGCAAGAAGTTGAACCGAGTGAAAATATAGGAAAGCAGGAAAGAAAGGAGCATGGAGGCAAAGGCTTGGGGAGAGGAGAACGCTCTTAAACTTTTGCAAATGGCTTAGTACTGAAGTTACTTCAGCCTTTCACTCTCCGGGGCGATAAGTGAATTACTTAAAATGCCAATTGATCTGGGTGGGAAGTAGAAAGCCACTCTAATCCAATTAATCCCAGAGCATGGGATGCCTCGCCGGCAGTGTGTCAGCAGCCCCAGCACATGCTCAGCTGTTGCTCTTTCACAATGCGTGGTGCAGTTGTCACTCCCAGGCTCCTGCCAGCAAAAACATCCGCTGGGTTCGTTTCACCACCGAGTATTTTTATGTTGCTGATGCCGGAGACAGGCACGTGACAAAACGCACCGAGGTTCGTGCAGCAACAGCCAACTTTGATGGAGTGCTGTTCTTGTAGAGTTTTGCAAGTCTGTGTGGTTAGCCCTGATGGGCTGAATTAGTTGCCATCTGGCTAACTGGCCAATAGCTGCCCGTGTCCCCAGCAGCCTAGGCCTGCTCTTCAAAGGCCCAGACTGGCCAAGTTATGTAATCACGGTAATTATGTGATTAAGGTAGTTATATAATTAGTTATATTTCAGTTATAAAATTAGGGTTATTGAGGCCTTCAGGTCAGCTGTTAGCCACCACATTTTTACACTTCTGTGCTAATAAATATAAACTACTCTGGCTGCAGCTGTCACATCCCATCCTACCATTCCTTGCACTGTACCAGAGATGTGAGTTGAGCTATGCTGCTGTCCTGTTCATTCTCCCAGCAGTGTGATTTCTCCTGTCCTGGAGGAGCTTCCCTCTGGTGCTGATTTTAGCCCCTGAATCTAGCAGTGAACAGAAGTGAAAAACTTCAAATGAGCCTTCATGGTACATTGTAGCCTGTTGACAGCCTGTCCTGCCTGCTCCTAGGGGAGCCTGGAAGAACTTTCCTCTAGCTGGCTGGTGTTACAGGCATGTTCACACAGGTGCAGAGTTTGGGAGGTGGCAGAGGCGCAGGCACTGCTCCTGTACAGCGCTTTTTCTCTGGCTTGAAATTGTGCCGTGATCTGTGGCTGGGGAAGGATGGCACGGCCGGGGCACAGTACCTCAGCCTGTTGCTCTGGTGCTGCAGTGTAGGGAGGAACCTTGTTCAGCAGGAAGGTGGGGACAGCACCATGTTCTTCTTTGGGAGGACCTTTATTGAGGGCTTCATCTGAACTCTCCTTGAGGGCATGCCAAGCATTTAAGTACTGAAAATATACTTGTTTTCCCCGCCGCAGAGGCTTACACAGCTGAACTCTCCAATATTTATGTTTGACGTCAGTGGGAATGTTGCCTGAATGTGGGATTGGAAGCACCGAGCTGTTCCCTTCTCCATGTGTCAAGCAGAAGCGTGTGCACACCAGCCAGCCCAGTGCCATGGCTGCGGCGCTGCTGTCGCAGCAGCCAGAGGTGAACCCTGCCAAGCAGGGAGCTCCCCGTGCACTTGGGACAGTGCCTTCTCTGGGTGCGGGCTGTGGCTGCTGCTGTGGGACAGGCGTGTGCCTGTCAGCGTCACAGTGTCACTGGCTTCCGTTTCGGGTCAGTCACACCAGTGTCTGACCACTTCTGGGTGTTGCTGTGGCATCCTGTGGAGGGCCTGGTTCCTGGGCACCTACGGGACGTGAAAACACGACTTGGCGTGGCCGAGGGGAAGGGGTAGCGCTCAAACCAGCAGAGCCTTAGCACACTTGGCTGAATTGGTAGGCTGAGGGTAGAAATGTCTGAAGGGCTGATGAGTGGAGAGGAGCTAAGTGGAAGGGGAAGGATACTGAGGCCGAGTGTCCACAGGTAATTACAGATAAACTCCTGAGCAGTGACGTGACTTTTATTTCCAGTCATCTGGTGTTCAGGAGACTGCTGACCCACTTCAGCATTGGTGACTCCATCGCCATAACTCTGGATAGTGCTGACAAGAGGATGTAGGCTTTAACCAAATAACAGATGATTGGAACTTGTGTGTTCCTTGTGGATGCACCAGTCCAGCTGTTTGTTCATTCTCTCTGCATTTCCAGCTCGGAGAAGTGCTGAGCTCCTTCTCTGGTTCAGGTCAGATAATGACGGGCTGGGTAAAAGGATTAGGATATTAATCCGGGCTGTATTCTCTGTTGTTAATCTGTAAAATGAGACATTAATAACCTGTCTCTGCCTTGGTTAAGTTTTTGGCTGGGTGATTTTGACAACAAAGACATTAATGATTAAAAAAGTTCTTGGCTTCTCTGAGGAGGGGGTAAACTAAGCTGCCTTGGACATTTCCAGAGAAGTGCAGAGAGTTCAAGGAGGATGGAATTTAGATGCAGGATTTTTCCTGTTGTTGATTGGCCAAAGGAGTGAGTGTCTTCTTATTTTATGCAATTAGAAAGTGTACTGGACCAAACTGGCAATAAAAGTATGGTCTCCATGTCCAATTCCTTCCTCCTGTCAGAGGATCACTGGGTTCCTCTGTTAGTATCTAAGGGCAGATTCCAGGTTCATATTGCTGTCACAGCCAGGTGATGAAGGTGATTTTATCAGGTGGAAATTTGAATTCACTGCACCTGGGCTGGTGGGTTTCTGTACATTTCTAGCAATTTCAGTTTAGCAGATGTTGGTGTGAACCTGTTGTTCTCCCTCAATGAGCTGAGCAGTGTTTGTCAGTTGCATCTATGAGATCCCAAAAAACCTTTTTGTTCAAGTCCGCTCCCCGCAGCTCTGTGCTGCAAACATCGGGGAGCAACTGTTCTCTCTCAGAGCAGAGGAAGTTGCTTTCTTTAGTGGAGGGGTGGCTGTGTCCTTGGAGATCAGAGTAATAAGGTCAGACCAAGCTACTCTGCGGCATTGGTTCATATAGAAGCAGAACCTTTTGTTTCTGTAGCACATCGCAGAGCACCTTCTGCTTTGGGTGGAAAAAAAAATCACCTTTCTGTTTAAATCTTACTGCTGTAATTGTAGCCAGCCCACTGCTCTGACTAGCATGAATGTATTTCTTCTACACAGATGGTCTAGACATTTGCATTCTGTTGACATCAATATCTAAGTTTACGTTTTTGAAGCTCAATGTAATTTTGCTAGAGAATTACATAAATACGAACATATGTATAACTGAGCTGCCTCCCTCCCCACAACTTCTTGGAATCCAGTCCTTCGCTTCTGGGTGTCACTGTAGTTACGGGGTGTTTTTACAGTGGGTATGTAGTGGGAGCTGTCTGGTATAAATGAGAACACAACGGAATGCTGTTTACAGTTAGGACAGTTGAACTATCCTGCCTCAGTTGTCCGTCTCTTCCTGTGGTCAGTGCAAAGAAATTGGTTTGTTGTTACAGGAGCAGCTCGGGATGTGTTTCAAAACATCAAGAGAAGCTTTACTTTGAGGAAGGGAAAACATTCATCCTGTGAGGGCTGAGGATGCTTGTCTTTGAACATGGAGGGCAAATACGATGTATTAGATCCTTTAATATGGAAAGGAAATCCCTAAAAAGCTGCATTATGCCTTTTACTTGTTGCCAGTCCCTGCCTGTCATAGTTCATTTCTGTCAAGATAGGCAGAACTGGAGTTTGTTTCAGGGTGAAGAAGATGGGGCTGCTCCTCATCCTGTCAGCGTTACTGTCCTAAAAGATGCTGCTGCCGCATTCCTCTGCACTTGCTGTGCCTCTGGCGTCCCAGTGGATGGAGAAATGCTGCTGTACAAAAGTCAGTGTGAAGAAAACTGATGTGTTCAAAAATGAGAGAAGGTACTGGACAGCTCGTTCTTGCAAAATCACGGTCATTTAATGAGGGAATCTGCAAGGACAGTGGTCCCAAACTCAGATACTGCTTTGGATCAGTGCCATTCGAATGGCTCTGATAAAAACCCAACCTGCCTGAAATATTGGTGCTCAAAGTTTGCCAAGCCACGTTGCAAAATGGTGTTTGCTGTTTAGGTTTGAAGTAGTGTTTGTGAGTCTTTCCAGATCTAGTCTTGCTGGTCCCCCCTGAGGGCCATGGCATGAATCCCTCCTTGTCCCCAGTTTTGTTTAGGGATTCTGAATCTCAGAGCTGGACCTGGTGAGATCAAATTCATTTCTAGAGAAGCTTTGAGAGGCAGTTGATCCTGGCAGCATGCTTGGATAGAGAAATGTCTCTATCCACTTCTCAGTTTGAGAGATGGAGAAGGACTTGGTCTCACACCTGGTTCGTCGCATGTGATATACATAATGGCTCAGGGCCATCTTATTTTATTGTTTTTAAGGGCATAATTTCAGTTCATTCTTTTAATGTCTTCGAAGGTTAAAGCTTTAACTAATTGCAGACATTGACAGCTGTTTTATACTGTATCATCCTAATCTCTGCTGCTGCTGTAAATTGAACAACACAATGTCTGTGGGGAAAGACTGGGCTGTGGCTGACACAGCGCTCCATCCTGAATGAGTTCAGACTGGGGAAGCTGAGCAAGGAATGGGTTAGGATTAAACCTCTGCCCTAGACCGACAATGTGTGTTACTGCTTTTGATGTGTGTTCACGATCTGAGCTCTTGCTGGGCACCAAGAGGGTTATGTAAGGGATATGGCCCCATTGCTGTCGGCTGTTTTCAGGCAGCAGCGAGGAAATGCCCACATAGCTGCAGGTGAGCATGTTCATCCTCATGCCTCAAGGCAGCTTGTGATGTCACAGCCTCGAGCTTCTACAAACTTAGACAGCACATCAGAGATGTGCAAGGCTTTGGTAGGGATGCTGGTATCGCTGCCTCACCTGAACATTCCTTATCTTTCTACTAAAATATTTTATTACGCTGCTTTTGTATATTCACGTCCTGGAGCAAGGCATAATGATTCCTGCATATCCTTGCTATTGAGGACTTTTGCATTACTTTGGAATCCACCTGACTGAAAACTGTGTCAGAGTTCTAAACAGAAGTACTGAGTGTGGAGGCCCTCTAGCCTATCAGGGGAACTTCCAGGGCAATGCCCTGGAGGAGTCTACCATAGGCTTCGAGAATGCCTCATCCCTTAGGGTGAGAGAAAAAGGTTTCCCCCATGGTGCTCTGCAGCACTGTGTTGTATTATATCTACCTCAGTTTTGCTTTGCCCATTGGCCCCTTGGCCTTGCCCACCTCAATTATTCGTATAGGTCCTGGTTCTAGAGGCTTCTCCTTTCCCTGTTTCCCCACTGGTTTTTGTATCACTGATATTCCCTATTGGTTGTTGCCCTTTGCCCTGCCCTTGCACAACCCTGGTGCCTTCTGTTCACTGGCCCCTGATGCTCTGCTCCACCCCCACTTGCCCTTGTACTCAAACCTCCATTATCTTTGTCTTTTGTCCCTGGACCCCTTGGGCATGTGGATCAGTAAACCCTGCTGGAATTCTGTACAGAAGACCCTTCCTGCCTCTCATTTGCTGAGCTATCCATGGTGTGTTTGTATGTGTGTGTGGACTTGAGTGACTGTTCACGTGCCTGCCCGAGCGGCTTCCTGAGAAGACTCGGGAGGGAAGCGGCGTCTCACCATCCACCCGCGCCGCTGCTTTGAGGATATGGAATACTATTCATGGAAAGCAGCGACTAAGTGTGTGATAAATCCAAGTAAAGGGGCACATGGCTTCACGGCACAGCCGTGGTAAATCAGGCTGCATTTCCAGTGGGTGGTGTTGGGTACCGGTGATTGAAAGACGGGGACATTCCGAGTTCTGATCAGAAGCCGAATTTATTGAGCATGCAAGGTGTTTATAAAAGGTTATTCTTGTCTGTCACATATGGGGTTCTATTTTTGGTAACAATTCTCATTGGTTATACTTACACCATATACTTATTGGTTATACTTATACTTATTGGCTATATATATTCTTTATGACATCAGGTACTTGGTAATTATTACAAAGTTTCACAACATATTTATTGGTTGCTTTTACCCCAGGGAGCCTTTATCTGTGTCTGTCTCTCCTATGGTTTCTGCTCAATCAGGCTTAAGATACCAGGCTCCTGTAGCAGTTCCATTATACTCTCTGGTTAGGTCTCCATAGCTGGGTGAAGAAATTAAGTCGCGGTTGTTTAAGTCCAAAGAAACACGTGGTTTTATTAGTCGTGGGGGACAGCCTGACCAGGGAACAGCAGCAGGAAAGGTCTAAAGGGGCAGGGATCCAAGCAAGCAAAGAGAGCAAGGCAAAAAGGGGAAAAAAGGGGCCGAATTACCTGTTACAATCTCTTTTAACCCTTTCTATCATGAATATTCTAATGAGCATTAACCAATCACCTCAAGATACAAAACATACAGAATTTACATACAGCCTATAGGGACTACTACATTACCATGCTAATCTACATACTAAAAACCTGAGGAACCACCTTTTCCCTGATACCTGAGAAGTCCAAACCCCTTCTGTTTGGGGAGGGGAATTGCTTAATCAGGAGCCTTGGCTATTGACTCAGTTAATTCAATCACTGTCTTCCTGCTCAACATTCCACAGTTCAAACCTTGCTTTCAATTCTATAACTCTTGTAGGTTTCATATTCTTACAATCTTTTACTAATGAACTATCTCTGCAAGGGCTTCCTGCTTCATCTTCTCCAACAGCTGGGCAATAAAGGAAGAGGGCTCCTGGAGCTTTTGGCTTAGGAAGGGTTTACACTCACTCCCAAGAAGAAGGCATTGGACTAGAACATGCTTTTGCTTGGTGTGTTGCTGATTTTCTGTTTGGCCTAGTGAAAGAGTAGGAATAGTTCAGAGGAGTTGAAGCATGAATAGAAAAGATTTTTTTTTTAATGCCAAATGAAAAATAAGCTGAAGAAATGGGGGAGAAAATTACCTTGTAAAATATGAATATAATTAGAGGGCAAGTTGTCAGCATAGAAATAAAACCCTAGAACCCTAGTGCTGATGTTTTAGGTGGGATGGGGCTGAGGTTCAAGGTGGCTGTGGACTGCTTCAAGATGTTTGTGTACCTGTTTGGGAAACCTTCCTGTGTTTATTTTCAGGGCTGCTCATTGTTTCAGACAACTTGTTGAAATAAATTAGGCAGGGAAAAAAATAAGCTGTGCTGGTCACTTGGTGCTGGCCTTCTTGAGTTCACTGACTGCTGCTTATTCTTTCTTGTGTTTAGATTCTTGCCCAGTTAGGGCAGCTGGGAGACAATATTCAGGGATTAAATTCTTTGCTATTGGCCATCCCTGGTTTTGGCAGTATAACAGGATTGAGCATCCTGAGAGACAGAGGGGACTCAGCAACTTATTATGGCTCTATTTTCCCTCTCTTTGTCCAGGCAGCTCTTGAATATTAGCCGCCTTCTGGTTTACATACATATACAGAACTGTCAAAAATGTGCCTCTATGTGTTTTTGGAGGCAAGCTCCATGTTAACTGCTGCCTGTTTTGCATGGGTGGGTTGACACAGAGTGTCTGTCAAGGCAGTGAAGGCTTTTTTATCAGCATTTTGTGCCACACAAGCACCACAGCCAGCCAGACCCTGACAGGAGCAATGTCACGTTGTCTGTAGCTGGTCACAACCCTTGAGGTGGGGACTCAAGTTCTCAAAGTTGATGAAGTCAAGGAAGCGTCAGAACTGGAGGGTAAAAGCTTCCGAGCTTCTCCTATCAAGTGCTGCACTGAAAGGGACATGTGGACGCTGTGCTCACTTCGGAAGGAGTTTCCCACTTTCTATGTTCTTTGTGAACTGCAGTTACTCTGAGGGCTTGGTTTTCAGAAATCTCAGAAATTTCAGAAGCTTTGAAAGGTAAATTAAATTACCACCAACTACGCTGCTTGTTTTCTTTTAAGCTGAACACATTCTTCTCAAATTGAAATCTAATTATGGATGTGATGTACTCTGAACATTTCATGTATTCAAACTGAAAATTATATTCTCTGCAAGCTGCTTTAAAGCCAAAACCAAAACCCCAACCTAATCATAGCAGCAGTGTGGAAGAGGTCTGCTAGGATATTGTATGATACATTTTGACAGCTGCTTTTTATTGGAAGGTTGTCAAGACCCTCCAAAAATGTTTTGAAGTGCTTAAAACGGGTGAATCCAGAATCTGTAGCTGTTGTGTCGCCAGCAGTAAAGGACTGGTGCAATGCATTGGGCAAGGCGTGTTCTCGTCCCTGCTGGACTTCTCAGCTGCATTCAGGAGCTTTTGCTGAAGTAGTAAAGGGTGAAACCTGAACCTTTATTTAGCACATAGAAGAAGTCTACAAAAATGTTCATTGGGGGAGAGACATTTCAGATATTTTGAATTTTGAAGCTTTAGCATGGTGCCTCACTGTTGTAGTTGTGGTCCATAGGTCAGTGGCAGATGAGGTGGTTAGAACAGTGACTGAAATCCATCCTTAACCCCCTCCTTTCTTCCGTAGCTGTTGACATGTGTGCGTGCAGTCCTCAGGCTTGGCAAGGGCTGACATTTTCAGCCCATGGTAGCTGGGTCTCTGTACATGCCAAGCATGTGGAGCAGAGCCTGATCCACCTCTCCCTCGGCCCTGCTGCCGGCAACAGTTGGGCGAGCACTGCCCTGGTATCCGGTAGCCGGTGCCCCTCGCTTCCCCCCGCAGGCCGGGAGCAACCCTGCTGCTGCCCCTGGCCGGCAGGGCCGTGCTGGCTGCAGACCGCAGGGCACCGGCTGTCGGCGGGGCTGGACACAGCCTCCCTCCAGCTCGGGCAGCAGTACAGCAAAGGCATGCCGTGTCTCCTGCCTTGTCTCTTGGGTAGGGCATCGTGGTGGGACACCTCTGACGGCCGGTTCCCAAATGTTCTCTGTGGCTGAGCAGTGGGAACGCAGGGCTGCAGCAGGTGGGGCACATCAGCCGCTGGGTCAGATGGTGAGGTGTGCGTGCTGCAGGGAGCACAGACCCATCCTCACCCTGGAGGGAGGTCGGAGGAAGGGCGTGCACGTGGCTGCCTGGCCAGAGAGGGAGAACCAGCACGCAGCTGCTGCATGTTCCGTCCCCTCTTTGCTGCATGCACGTCCCAGGCACCAGCGCCAGAGAGTCTTACCAGTGCGTCTGGTGATCATCCTAGGGGTGGTGTCAGACAAGTCCAAGGATAAGGAATGTCCAAGAACCTTGTGTACATTTGGTGACTGGCACTTTGTTCACAGTGAGGATAGTATCTGGCTTTGGTGTCTTGGACTATCATGGGGTAAATGGTGTTTGATGGCCCTGATGGAAGAGGCATGGTTTTGACTCTTAAAAACCCCAAAGAACAGACTGAAAGGAAGAAAAAGGCAAAGAAAGAACTCGGGAGTTCTCTTCATACTGTGGAGATGGCAGTTTGCACTGGGCTTTTTGGAACATTGGCTTAATCAACGTTTGAGGGAATACTGAAAAGAAAAAAACTTCCTTAAGTATGGGTTCAAGGAAAACTTGTCTGCTCTGGTAGCCAAAAATCCCCCTTTTTTAGAGGGCTGCCAAAACAAAAGGTGGAGGCAGTGGAAGACTGCAGTTCAAAAGGAGGAAGAGGTGTTTCTGACAATGGAACTGTGAATGGTGGGTATGATTTTCACTTTAATGCGTTGCAGTCTTTCCAAGAGTGTCTTTGGTGCCAGATCTTATGCCTAAAAGGGGATATGCATCTGGATAAGGAAAATTGGAATGAATTACATCCTGTATAGTAGCCGTTGTTGTTGAATAGAAAACTTTTCCTGGGAGATTGAATAACCTATGTTGTTCGTAAAAAGAAGCAGAAAATATTTTCTTGATGCCCCATATAGGCAAATTAATCAACAAGTCACACCATGTGTGATTCTCGCTCCGAGGCTGAATGCATTTTGGGATTCACTTGTTCAACAAATGCTCATTTGCATCAACTGACATTGACTCAGACTTGGGAAATAAGATTTGCTTTGATTTAGCTGAACTGTGAAGTACATTTGAGAATTTATTTTTTTTTTTTCAAACTGTCTGCTGGTATGAATTCCAGAAGTGTGTACTGGAATTTCAACTGAGACACAACAGAACTATCCCAGGTGGCCTCTTACTTGTTGCTTTAATTAACATCATTATTCTGAGACTGTAATTACTTGGAAAATACTGCTAATTAGGATTACCACATAGCTTAGCAGGAACTGAGGAACCTGCTTCTCCTTTTGCAAAAGCAGTTTGGTCATGTCTGTCCTCGGTTCCATGGTCAGGAGCTGTGTTTGCAAGTGGGGCTCAGGGCGTGGAGTCCGTTTGTTAGCAATGAGCCTGAAGCCTTTGATGTGAGAATGCATCCCACCGCCCAGTGGGACATTATCATCGGGATTTTTGGTGGTTGTGTGTTAATGTTTGTGGCTTCTGTGGAAGAAATGCCTTTTGTGAGGGCATCTGTAACTGATATTTCCAAGTCTTCTGTACAGAGAATTCTTAGGACTTAACTTCTTTGACAGATTTGCATGTACAGCATCCAACTAGTACTTGAAAGAAAGGGTTGTATTTAAACTTCATTGTATCTAAATAATGGATACAAAGCTTATTTGTATCCAAATAATGAACATACAAGCAAAAGCACAGAATGTGGCCTGCTTAGGTCACCTGTTTGGTTTCAGCTGGCTGAAAGGAGCTTTCAGGAAGTTATGTGTTCCTACCCTGGCTGCATTGCAATGGTTTTTCTCTTATTAATATGCAATTTAGTTAAAATTCAGCATTTTTAAATCGTATGCACTAGATCATGAGGGTCTAGTTCAGTGTTGAAGGGCTGTTTACTGTGGTTCTGCTCTCCAGCACTCTGAGAAATGGTGACCTGCTGGACATTTTCCTCACCAAGATCCTTTGGAAGCTGTCGTAGTGCTCTTGGAAAGCTTCACCAGCACGTCTGCCAGAGCACTGCAGTGATTTCAGAGTTAGTGATTTATCTCACAGCAGAACTTGGCATTTGGCTGGGTTAGGAGTTGTAGAAGATGGCCTGATCAGTGATTTATAGATGTTGAGAAGATGTTGAACAACGATTTTTCAGGAGTACTGTAAACAAAGTATGTTTATATTAGTGATTCTTTAATGTGAAAATCTATTCAGAAGGTGCCAGGGCGCTATCTGAGAACAGCATCAAGACCATCCCGGTGTGTAATTTCACAGCAGGCGTTTCCTGCTGTTAGGCTCTGGGGTTGCACCTGGTGTGTGTGTGGCACAGCTGGCGATGCCTGTCCAGGTACAGTTGTTACTGAGCTTTCCAACGAGCTAAGAAGGCTCTCAGGGGACAGCAAAGAGGCATCGGTAAGCTGCTCTGAGCCCGCTGTTAGCATCAGCCTTATGCAAACTTTCCAACTGTCAGGAGTGGTTGGTGCCCAAGGAAACGGAACTTCTTCCTAACCAAGCCAGTTTTGGGACGTGCTCAGCATTTGCCAGCACTTATGATTTCAGATGAGAAATAAGAGCCAAGTCACAGTTACCCGCAGGAATAAGTGGTATAAGGTACCTGAGGGGAAGATGACCAGTGCAAAGTAACCTGTGTGGTTTCAGTCCTTCTGGCACCTCCCACAGTCCATAGCGTTGCCCATATATGGATGCTTGGTTCCTCCCAAGGCCTGTCAATCGGTCCATCCCTGCTTTTCCTTGGTGGTGCCATGTTACCCTGCCAGGCCTCCCAGCAGCAAGTGCCCCCCACTCCCTGCCGCCTCTCACAAGGGGCAAATAAACTCCCTGCCCCACATGTTGGATAGCCCTGTCAGCCAGAGCTGCTGGGCAGTAACCAGAAACGGGGAGGGGAGTATTGAAGGGAGAACGGAAAAGGGTTCAGAACTATACTGTAACAACGAAAGTACCTACCAAAAGAAATGTAAACCCCAACAGAGCTTCTCCCTATACCACACTCAACAACTCTTCCTTATTTGCATGAGCCAGTCACCACCTCCTGTTCATAACACCTTTTTAAATTGATGGCAGAGTATTAGTGTGGTCATAGTGCAAAGTCATGTGATTTATAATCAGCTGGACTAACCTCTGACTTATGCCTTATAAATCCACATGCCTACCTTGCCAATGCAAGGCAGAGAGCAGCAAGACATCTTTAGGTTGTATAGGTGAGGTTATTTTCCAATAGAAAATATGCACCTGGCCCTAAATCCCACTGATTTGAGAAATCAGCAAGCAAAGATGTGCTTGACAAGCCCCTATGTCTGTTTATAGGCAGGTCTGTCAAATTCAGGGCACACTTGTCTCTTTTTTGTCCCCTTGCAACTACATTTGCTGCCAGATTCTTCTGGCTAGTTGTGGGCTGCTGGAGCTTGACATGAAGCGATCTGCACAGCGGCATTTCTCTGTAATTACGCAGAAAGGGATCTCCGACCTCGCTGCTAGATTTGTTCGCAGGGCGTTGCGCGTGTGGCACTCGCAGGCAGCTGGCCCACAGAGGCAGTTCGGTGAAACAAATCCACCCTGGGCTGCTTTCACCATGTGAGGAATTGCTCATGAAGTAATTAAAATCCTCTTTCCAAAAACCCCAAAGGTCCAACACACAAAGGTGTCATGTGCCATACAGTGAAGGTCATCCACAGGCTTCAACTCCAGCAGGTTGAATTAAGAAGTCAGACTGCCAGCTTCCAAAGTCAGAGATTTTTCCTTGCTGGTTGGTTGGTTGGTTGGTTTGTTTTCCATATGAGCTTTTGGGGTGTTTGGTCTGTGCAGGCTGCTTTTTTCAGTCTGTGTTCTATCTTCCCTTTTTGTTAATTACTGGTACTGTAGTTATGCCCTGTGTGAGGGATTCTCACTTCTGGCCCTCTCCCAGTGCTTGATTGGACCAATGGGTGGATTTCTCTCCTGCCACAACAGAGGCAGAGGCATTTCAGCAGTGCTGAAAGTAACTGAAGTCTATTTTATAACTACAGGTTTTACAAAACTAAGAATCTGAGCAGGAATGCTAAGAGAGAAAATTACTTCCCCAAAAGCTGCTTTGCTTGCAGGTGCTCTCCTTAAGGCAGGATTGAATTGGGGCACTCTGCCCAAGGGAAGTGGCAGGCAAAATATGCTGATTGCTCAGTGTGCTGTTTCTGTGTGTATTAAATTTGGTATTGATTAATGAAAATCTGCAAACAGCTTCTGCAGCTTGCCAAGAGGTGGTAGTTAGTGAAAGCTCTCTGCCCTGAAGAGTTTGCAAACTTCCTTTGCAAGCCTACCCCTGCTCTGCATCCATTCAGAGCCACGAACTCGTGGTCCCTGGCCTATCCCCCTCCCCTGAATTAGGAAACAAAACTCTAAGTGGCCCCGTGTGCAGGAGTGAGAACTTCTCTCTGGTCTTTTCCAGCAGTGCCAGCATTGAGTACATGCAGGGAGTACAGCTGAGGCTCATGCCCTGAGGCTGCCAAGCAGATTTTACGGATGCTTCAATAAACAGCATTTTTAAAAAGGAAAAAAAAAAGAAAGGGAAGTCTGGGAATGACTCGTTCATTTCAGTGGTGGGTGGCATGACATTCATTACAGTCAAATCTGTTCAAATGTCCTTGACAAATACCAGGAAGAAGTACCACCTGTAGACAGGTGTGTTGTTTTTAAAACAGGTCACTCCTTGAACAAACAAAATAAACAACAAAAAAAGGATGAGAGAGGCTGTGAGGATTGCAATCCCTACTGTCCTCTGGGAGCAGTGGCATGGCTGCAGGGAAGCGTGGCAGGTGCAGGACAGGAGCCGCAGTGCGGCTCAGGCTTGACCCGCCCTCTGGGCAGGGAAAACTCTGTGGCATCGACGAGGTGCGGCCTTTGAGAAGACTTACCTCCTGAGCAGGTCATGCACAGTTAGGCAGATGCACATAAAATCCTCTTTTTAATTAGCATTTCCAAATCAACAGCTCAACTGACTTCTGTGTCTGGTGACAGGAGAAATGAGTAGGCATGATATAAAGCATCTGAACTGTCATATGTTAACAGCAAGTCACTTCTGCTTTGCTTTGATTTTACTTCCTTTCCTGTCTTTCTCCTTTTAGTTAATTTTGGGTTTCTTTCCCCCTTTTGTGGAAATTTGAGGACTTTGGTGGACATCTGAGCTGCTTTTTTTATGTTTTGTGAGTCTGTCTAGGGCCGGGAATTTCAGTTATGTTTTGGCTGACCTGAGTAAAGCTGGTTTTTAACTGTATCTATAAACCTTAAGCCATCAGTCAGTGCCTGCGGTGTCTGGCATGGATTTTTGCCATGGTCCTTCAGGTCTCATAACTTGAGAGTGTGATCACATAGCAAACGTTTGTAGCAGCTGTCACCATACCTGGAGTTCAGCTCTCCTGCGTTTTGTTGTCAGAGTATGTTCCGCTGTGTGGTTTGACTCCTGCTTGCTCTCCTAGGGTCCATCAGAACCGGCATCAGAAAATGAGAAAGAGACATTTTTCAAACTATGCCTAATTATGCCTTGTGACTAAATTTGGGAAAGAGCTTGCTCTGCTACTTTTGGAGAAGGACGTGGCTGTAGCTGCTAGCACCAGTCGGCCCCTCTGCACCTGCCAGGCACAGGCAGTTTTCCAGCTGCCCCAGAGGCCAGGGAGGAGTATGGGAAGAGAGGCTTTGGAAAAGCAAACACGATCACTGCCTTGAAGTTGTTATTGTGGAAGCTCAGGTGACCAGGGGTGATGTGCTTCTTTCAGTCCCTGCTGTTCTAGAGGAAGGCTCCTAAAATCTGAACAACTCGTTGCTGTTTCAGGATGTTTGTTGGTTCCCATGTAGCCAGAGAGCCTGGCTTCTGGTGTCAGGGTGGGCTGCGTGTGTCTCCTCAGGGAATTAAAGGACAGGCCTGGAGTCTCTCAATGGCAGTGACTTTGGCCACTGTTGCTGAAGAGTGGGAGCATCAGGCAGAGCCCTGGCCCTGTGTTTTGTGCTGATGGCTGGAGCTGAGATTGTCCAAACATTATGTTTGCCAAGGCGGTGGGACATCCTGTGATGGGCACAGGTTGTGTCTGTTGAGAACAAAATAAAGCTGAGGTTTTATAGATTTGCTGGCCAGAATGGACTCTATGTCTTGTGAGACAGAGCCCTGATCTGGGGAGGATGTGCTCCCATGCAGGAGCAGGCTGGGGACCCTCTGCTCACTCGGATCAAGCAGAGGGATCTGTTTGTTTTCCTCATGTAACTTCCCCCCTTCTCCCTCACACCCCCCCACCCCTGCTCCTCTGTCCCTTTTGACTCATTTTGAAAAAAGTGAGAACAAAAAAACCAAATGCTCCCTGCAAGTTCAAAAATATGCAAATCAATCCTTTACTGTTTTGACAGTCATTTTTTTCCACTGGAAAACAAATTATACAAATGGATTTGTGAGAAGCCAAGCCCTCAGAACCGGGCAGAGGCCGCGCTCCTGCAGCGTGAGGTGAAATGGAAATGCCGCACACCTGCCCGCAGCTGCCTCTGTCACGCGTGTTCTGCATGGCCACGGCTGCCAAGCCAAACAAGCAGCAGTGTTTCAGTAGCACCTGTGGAGGAGCGGGGCCGGCCCCTGTCAGCAGAGCCCCGGGTTCCGCTGCACAGGCTTTATTTTTCTTTCCCTGGCCCATTTTTGCAGAGCTGTTAGTGACGGCCTGGCCAGCCTCCCTGCGCGTGCGGGCTGGGAATGAATGTTGGCAGCCGGGCCCCCTGGCCACCTGCAGCACCTGCACAGTGGGGGATTGTCCGTCCCGTAGGGCCCGGGGAGCTGTCCTGCTCGGGATGGGGGCACGCGCGGCCAGACGGGAGTCACGGGGGGCAGGGCACGGGGGGCAGGTCTCAGGCCCCAAAGAGTTTCTTGGCCACTTAGTAGAAAATATACCTGATGTTTTTTTTCCGTCAAGAACAAGGGTGACCAGGATGCAAATACAGGAGCCCTCTGTGCAGCCCTGCTGTTTTCGTGGGGGCAGGGTTGTCTGTGGAAACTGGTGTGGTGTTTTGGGTGGGCTTTGAGAAGTCCCTAACCCCAACTTGAGGTATACTCTTATTATTCTATTTTCTCATGCATTAAAACTTTCATGTTCATAAATCAGGTGTTTTCTGGGGAAAATACTTGGATGCCTGTCTGACAGGAACACTGTAGGACAGTGAGCTGAAAAAAATCCCATCCTTAAGCAATATTTATGGGCTCTTGAAAGTTGACATTCTGGGGAAAAAAAGGCTGTTTTTCTTCTCACATTCTTCCAGGCTAAAATCTTTTGCTGGTTTGCCTGATGGTTTACCTGTCTTGTAGCTGCTCTGCTTATATATGTGTTAGCAGGATAAGTAGCCATGTATGTTTTCGGTGAATCAAGTAGCAAAATAATGAATGGCCCCTCTCCTTTCTGAATGGCCGTTTCCTACAGCCACCATGGACCAGTGGCAAATCTGTAGTTGCAAACCTGTGGGAACTGTGAACCGACCATGCTCACTCTGGGAACTGAGCAAGTTCAGCTACACTTGCAGTAACTTCTGCACTCTGACCCACCTCCTGGAGCTCACAGGGAAAAGTTAATTCAAAAACCCCGTAGCTGCAATACCCCCTAAATCTGGAGGGGTGCCATGGAAAAATGGTGCTTGCGACTTGGTAGAGGGATTTGGAAGAAGCACATAGGAACTTGGTTTGTGTGGCAGGCATAAACCCAAGCAGCTGGAACTCTGAGTTCTGTCCTTTGCCTCCCATGAAATGTCAGTGGTTAAGCCAGTGGCAGCTGTGGCACGCAGCGAGGCTCGGCAGTGCCACGCTCTCAGCTGGCTCCACGGTGGGGAATGGGGTTCAGGAGGTTCTGTGCGTTCGGGTGAGCGAATGCTGGCTGAGATGGCAGCTCTGCAGCGTGTTCTGGGCTGTTCTGCCCTTGGCAGTCTCTCTTCGTGTGCTGAGTTTTGCTTTGGTTTTGTGTTTCTCAGTCCACTGAAAGCCTCGTAGTTCCTCAGTGGCTGTAAAGAAAAGCTTGCTTCCCAAAAAGGTGAAGGAGTCTTCCCAGGAGTCATCTGCAGGTGTCTGTTTTTGATAGGCCCCGATTGCAAAGCAACTTCCCTCTCCCACTCCTATATTTAAATTCATGAGGCAGGGGGAGTCCTCCGCTGGTTCTATTTTTTTTTCTTGTCCTTTCTCGTTGATTTCCTTTTCTGCTCTCCCCAATGTGTTCCTCATATGCAGACAACTGCCTTCCTGCTTCTTCTTCTTTCCTCCTCATGTCTCTTCCCTGTGCTCAGAGGAGTGCCTGCAGCAGCTCCCCCTCATTGACCTGGAGAGCTTGTGACCCTCTGTCCCTGTTGGACTCTGGGCACCGAGAATTTCAGGCTTTCTGTGCTAACAGGCTCTGACCCTCAAGATAACAGTACATTTGAACTGAGGCCGTGGAACAGGCTCCCAAAATTGAGTGACAGCACTGGGATTGTGGGTGTGTAGTCTGAATAGTAGTGTGTAATATCACAGGGTGGAAAACTGAGAATTTAAGGTTGTAGAATATAGTAATATATACATAAAGCAAGACGGAGGATTTAGGGTGTAGGCTAAGTTCTTCTTTTTCACATTCTTCTTCATGGGTTTGGGTGGTGTACTGTAATTGGGTAGAAAAATCCACGTTGCAGACCATGAGTGTTTGGTTATTGGGTTAAAAGTAAAAATAATTTAGGTGTCCTTTCATAATTTGACAAATTGTGCTTAAAAGACCTTGGAAAGAGATAGAGATGGAATTATTTTTCACCTCGTTAACTAGAACTCACAACTTGTGAGACTGTACTATAGATAAGAATTAATGAACTCTGAGTCTGAACATGAACTGCATCTCTCGAGCATTTAATCCTGGCTCTAACAGAAAAAAGAAGATAAAAAACCCACATGCCCCCCTACTCCCCGCTAGCTGCACCCCAAGGCTGGGGCTGCCTTCTTGCTGATGTCAAGAGTCTTCTTGTCTGACTGAGTAAATTCTGTGTTCTGTGTGCATCGCTGTTTTTAAAAGGCTTCTTTATTTTAATGCTCACAGAATTAATCTGAACTCTCTCAGCAAGCTGTTCTCAGCTAGAAGATTGTTTTCAGAATGAGGCAACACCCTGTTTACATAGATAGGCAAATTCACAGTCCACAGAGCTTCTTGCAGTCAGAGCAGCTGTCGAACGCTTCGTGCAAGGGCAGCCTATGGTTCATCTGTACAGCAAACAGTTCTTCTTCTGAAGGGTAACCCTTTTTTACAGTTATTTTTTCTTGTATTTTCCTTTCCCTGAAGAGTTGAAAGCTAGAACATCTGCTTCTTGGCCAGCCACTCTTTCCCACAAATGTTACTTCCCAAGTTCAAAAAGCTGGGTTGGGTTATTGTGTGTGGACACGTCTTGGTGCCCGCGGTTCTGGAATCTGCCTGGGAGAGCACCAGGGAGCTGGGAAGCCAGTCAGGCTCCGCTGGGGCCCCCAGTCTCGGGAGGCCAGGTCTACCCAGGGTCTAAGCAGCAAGTCCGGGCCGGGAGGCCAGGTCTACCCAGGGTCTAAGCAGGAAGCCCGGGCCGGGAGGCCAGGTCTACCCAGGGTCTAAGCAGGAAGCCCGGGCCGGGAGGCCAGGTGTACCCAGGGTCTAAGCAGCAAGTTCATTCCAGGAGGCCAGGTCTACCCAGGGTCTAAGCAGCAAGCCCAGGCCGGAGGCCAGGTCTACCCAGGGTCTAAGCAGTGTGTGCCAGGAGGCCAGGTCTACCCAGGGTCTAAGCAGCAAGTCCGGGCTGGGAGGCCAGGTCTACCCAGGGTCTAAGCAGCAAGCCCAGGCTGGGAGGCCAGGTCTACCCAGGGTCTAAGCAGCAAGTCCGGGCAGGGAGGCCAGGTCTACCCAGGGTCTAAGCAGTGCGTGCCGGGAGGCCAGGTCTACCCAGGGTCTAAGCAGCAAGCCCGGGCCGGGAGGCCAGGTCTACCCAGGGTCTAAGCAGGAAGCCCGGGCCGGGAGGCCAGGTCTACCCAGGGTCTAAGCAGCAAGCCCGGGCCGGGAGGCCAGGTCTACCCAGGGAGGTCCCCAATGTCCCCAATGTCCCCAGTGATGTCCCCTCAATGTCCCCAATGTCCCCCCAATGTCCCCTCTGTCCCCGCAGTGACGCTGTGGTGTCCCAGGTCCTGGACGAGCTGGGGCTGAACCTGACGGACGAAGTGGCCAGTGAGCGGGGCTGGGAGGGGGGATTGGGAATTTTGGGGAATTTTGGGGGATTTAGGGGATTTTTGGGGGATTTTTTGTGGGATTTGGGGTCATTTTGGGGGTAATTTTTGGGTGATTTGGGTGGGATTTGGGGTATTTGGGCGTGATTTTTTGGGGATTTGGGGTACTTTTTGGGTGATTTTTTGGGGTGGATTTGGGGTATTTTTGGGGAATTTTTTGGGTGATTTTTTTGGGATTTGGGATATTTTTTGGAGTGGTTTTGGGGTATGTTTTGGGGAATTTTTTGGGTGATTTTTTTGGGATTTGGGATATTTTTTGGAGTGGTTTTGGGGTATGTTTTGGGGGATTTTTTTGAGAATTTGTGGGATTTTTTGGGTAATTTTTTTGGGATTTGGGGGATTTTTGGGGGGTATTTTTGGGTGGTTTTTTGGGGATTTTGGGGTCATTCAGGCAGGATTTGGGGTTTTTTGGGAGGATTTGGGGTCATTCAGATGGGATTTTTCGGGGATTTGGGGTATTTTTGGGGTAATTTTGGGTGATTTTTTGTGGGGATTTGGGGTATTTTTGGGGGATTTTTTTGGGGTGGATTTGGGGTATTTTTTGGGTGATTTGGGTGGGATTTGGTGTATTTTTGGGGTATTTTTTTGGGATTTGGGGTACTTTTTGGGTGATTTTTTGGGGTGGATTTGGGGGATTTGGGGGGGATTTTCTGTGGGATTTGGGATATTTTTTGGTGGGATTTGGGGTATTTTGGGGGGAATTGGGGGTATTTTTGGGCGATTTTTTGGGTGATTTTTTGTGGGATTTGGGGTGTTTTTTGGGGTATTTTGGGGTCATTCAGACGGGATTTTTCGGGGTATTTTTCAGGGATTTGGGGTATTTTTTGGGTGATTTTTTGGGGTGGACTTGGGGTCATTCAGACGGGATTTTTGGGCGGATTTTTTGTGGGATTTGGGGGATTTTGGGGGGATTTGGGGGTCATTTGGGCAGGATTTTTTGGGAGATTTTGGGATGGATTTGGGGGATTTTTGCGGGTGGATTTGGGTGGAATTTGGGCTATTTTGGGGGGTGGATTTGGGTTATTTTGGGTGATTTTGGGGGGGATTTGGGGTATTTTTTGGGGATTTTTGGGTGATTTTTTGGGGTGGATTTGGGGTATTTTGGGGGGATTTTTTGTGGGATTTGGGGTGTTTTGGGGGGATTTTGGGGTCATTCGGGCGGGATTTTTTGGGTGATTTTTTTGGGTGATTTGTGTGGAATTTGGGCTATTTTGGGGGGTATTTTTGGGGGTGAATTTGGGGTATTTTTGGGGGTATTTTTGGGGTGGATTTGGGGTATTTTTGGGGGTGGATTTGGGCTATTTTTTGGGATTTTGGGGTCATTCAGGCAGGATTTTTTGGGTGATTTTGGGGTGGATTTGGGATGGATTTGGGGTGTTTTTTGGGATATTTTCGGGGTGGATGTGGGGTATTTTGGGGGATATTTTTGGGTGATTTTTTGGGGTGGATTTGGGGTATTTTGGGGGGTATTTTTCGGGGTGGATTTGGGGTATTTTTTGGGTGATTTGGGTGGAATTTGGGGTATTTTTGGGGGTGGGATTTGGGGTATTTTGGGGTCATTTGGGCAGGATTTTTTGGGGGATTTTGGGGTCATTCAGATGGGATTTTTGGGGGATTTGGGGATTTTGGGGGGATTTTTTGGGGGTGGATTTGGGGTATTTTTGGGGTGGATTTGGGGTATTTTTTGGGTGATTTGGGTGGAATTTGGGGTATTTTTTGTGTGGTTTTTTGGGGTGGTATTTGGGGTATTTTTTTGGGTGGATTTGAGGTATTTTTTGGGTGATTTTTTGGGGGGATTGGAGGTATTTTGGGGGGATTTTTTGGGGTGGATTTGGGGTATTTTTGGGGGGATTTTTTTTGTGGGATTTGGGTGATTTCGGGGTGGATTTGGGATATTTTCTGGGTGATTTTGGTGGGATTTGGGGTATTTTTTGGGTGATTTTTTTGGGATTTGGGTGATTGGGGATTTTTTGGGGGATTTTTGTGGGATTTGGGGGATTTTTTCGGGATGGGTTTGGGGTATTTTTTTGATGATTTGGGTGGAATTCGGGCTATTTTTTGGGGTATTTTTTTGGGATTTTTTGGGGATTTTCGGGGTGGATTTGGGCTCTATTTTGTGGTTCCCCCGCTGACTGTCCATCCCTCTGTCCGTCCGTCCGCCCACAGCGCTGCCGGCCCCGGGGGGCTCCCTGGCGGCGGGGGAGGGGCGCGGCGGGGCCGAGGCGGCCGCGGCCGCTCTGAGCGATGCCGACGCCGACCTGGAGGAGCGGCTCAAGAACCTGCGGCGGGATTGACCTCAGATTTGGGATTTCCAACCTGGATTTGGGGTTTCCGACCTGGATTTGGGATTTTTCACCTTTTTTGGGGATTTTTACCCCTTTATTTGGGATTTTTCACCTTTTTTTGGGGAATTTCCACCCATTTTTTGGGATTTTCTCGCCCATTTTTTGGGATTCCAACCCTTGATTTGGGATTTCCAACCCTTGGATTTGGGATTTCCAACCCTTGGATTTGGGGTTTTTCACACCTTTATTTGGGATTTCCACCCTTTTCTGTGGGATTTCCCCCTTTATTTGGGATTTTTCACCTTTTTTTTGCAATTTTCTCCCCATTTTTTGGGATTTTCTCGCCCATTTTTTGGGATTTCCAACCTTTGATTTGGGATTTCCAACCCTTGGATTTGGGGTTTCCGACCTTTATTTGAGATTTCCGACCTTTATTTGGGATTTTTCACCTTTTTTGGGGATTTCCCATCATTTTGGGGGGATTTTTCACCTTTATTTGGGATTTTTTCCCCCATTTTTTTGAGATTTCTCGCCATTTTTGGGATTTTCTCGCCCATTTTTTGGGATTTCCAACCCTTGGATTTGGGATTTCTGACCTTTATTTGGGGTTTCTGACCTTGATTTGGGATTTACCCCTTTATTTGGGATTTTTTTCCCCCATTTTTTTGGGATTTTTTTGACACCAACCTGGAGGAGCGGCTGAAGAACCTAAGGCGGGACTGAGCCCAGTTTGGGATTTCCGACCTCGAATTTGGGGGTTCCAGCCTCATCTGTGGGATTTCCACCTCTTTATTTGGGATTTCTGACCTTGATTTGGGATTTTTCACCTTTTTGGGGGGATTTTCTCACCAATTTTGGGATTTCCACCCATTTTTTGGGATTTCCACCCCTTTATTTGGGATTTCCACCCTTTATTTGGGGTTTCCGACCTTTATTTGGGATTTTTCGCCTTTTTGGGGGATTTTTCACCTTTTTTTGGGGAATTTCCACCCTTTTTTTTGGAATTCTCTCCCCTTTTTTTTTTTGAGATTTGTCGCCTTTTTGGGGGGATTTCCACCTCATTTTTTGGGATTTTGCCCCTTTCTCTGGGATTTCCACCCATTTTTGGGATTTCAAACCTTTATTTAGGATTTCCACCCTTTATTTGGGATTTCTCACTTTTTTGGGGGGATTTTTCACCTTATTTTGCAATTTTCTCCCCATTTTTGGGGATTTTCTCACCCTTGGCTGTGGGATTTCCAACCTTTATTTGGGATTTTTGCCCCATTTCTTTGAGACTTCTCGCCACTTTGGGGGGATTTCCACCTCATTTTTTGAGATTTTCTCACCCATTTTTTGGGATTTAGCCCCTTTATTTGGGATTTCCCCCTTTACTTGGGATTTACCCCTTTATTTGGGATTTTTTCCCCCATTTTTTTGAGATTTTTCACTTTTTGGGAGAATTTTTCACCTTTTTTGGAGGATTTCTTGGGATTTTCCTCCCATTTTGGGATGTTTTGGGGATTTTCCTCCCATTTTTTTTGGAATTTTCTCCCCATTTTTTGGGATTTCCAACCTTTATTTGGGATTTTGCCCCATTTTTGGGGGGATTTCCCCCCCTTTTTGGGGGATTTTTCACCTCATTTTTTGGGATTTCCCCCCACTTTTGGGATTTCCCCCCTTTTTTTTTGGGATTTCCCCCATTTCTTTGGATCCTCACTCTTTATTTGGGATTTTCCTCCTTTATTTGGGATTTTTCAGCCATCCCAGGGTGGATTTCCCCCCTTTTTTGGGATTTTCCTCCTTTTTTGGGATTTCCCCCTTTTTGGGGGATTTTCCCCACTTTTTTTAGGATTTCCCCCCTTTTTTTTGGGATTTCCCCCTCATTTTTTGGGATTTCCCCCTTTTATTTAAGATTTCCCCTCTTTTTTGGGATTTTCCCCCTTTATTTGGGATTTCTCCCCCTTTATTTAGGATTTTTCAGCCATCCCAGGGTGGTTTTCCCCAATTTTTTTGGGATTTCCCCCTCATTTTTTGGGATTTTCCTCCCTTTTTGGGAGAATTTTTCCTGGTTTTTTGGGATTTTTCCCTCCTTTATTTGGAATTCCCCTATTTTTTTGGGATTTTCCCCCTTTTTTTTTGAGATTTCCACCTCATTTTTTGGGATTTTCCCCTTTTTTTTGCAATTCCCCCTATTTTTTTGGGATTTCCCCCTTTTTGGGGGGTCTTTTCCCCCATTTTTTGGGGGGACACCGACACTAATTCGGGGTAAATTCCCCTTTTTTTGGGTCTTTCTCCCAATTTTGGGGTTTTTTCCCCGATTTTGGGTTTTTTTCCCCGATTTTGGGGTTTCCCCCCCTCCCCCCCCAATAAAATTTCCTTGGATCTGCGGCGGCTCCGGTTCCTTCCCAGTTTGGGGTCAATTTGGGAATTTTGGGGGTCAATTTGGGATTTTTTTGGGGTCAATTTGGGATTTTGGGGGTCAATTTGGGATTTTTTGGGAGGGATTTTTTGTGGGATTTTGGGTATTTTTGGGGTGATTTTTTTGTGAGATTTGGGGTGGATTTGGGGATTTTTGGGGGAATTTTTCGGGGATTTGGGGGATTTTTTGGGGGGAATTTTTTGGGGTGGATTTGGGGTATTTTGGGGGATTTTTTGGGTGATTTGGGTGGAATTTGGGGTATTTTTTCAGTGATTTTTTGGGAGATTTGGGGTATTTTTTGGGGATTTTGGGGTCATTTGGGCGGGATTTGGGCTATTTTTTGGGGTGGATTTGGGGTATTTTTGGGTGATTTTGGGGTCATTCAGACGGGATTTTTTGGAGGATTTTTCGGGGATTTGGGGATTTTTGGGGGGATTTCTTGTGGGATTTGGGGTGTTTTGGGGGGGATTTTGGGGTCATTCAGGCGAGATTTTTTGGGGGGATTTGGGGGGGGATTTGGGGGATTTTGGGGATTTTTGGGATCAATTCGGGATTTTTGGGGGGCGGGGCTTGGTCGTTTCGGGGTGGGAAGGGAGAAAAAACCCCCAAAATTTGGGAATTTTTGGAATTTCCTGGGGGCGGATTTGGGGTCGTTTTGTGGGGTTTGGGTCACTTTGGGGGAATTTTGGGTTTTGGGGGGGATTTGTCTCATTTTGGGGTTGTTTTGGTTCATTTTGGGGGGATTTGGGGTCATTTTTGGGTGGTTTTGGTTCATTTTTGGGTTTTTTGGGGGGATTTTGGGGGGGTTTGGTTCATTTTTTGGGGTTTTGTGTTTCATTTTGGGGTGTTTTGGGTGATTTTTGATGGGTTTGGGGTCATTTGGGGGGGTTGGCTCATTTTGGGGCTTTTTGTGTCATTTTTGTGTCTTTTGTCTCATTTCGGGGTGTTTGGGCTCATTTGGGGAGATTTGGGTTCATTTTTGGGTTTTTTTGTGTCATTTTTGGGGGTTTTTTGGTTCATTTTTGGGTTTTTTATTCATTTTTGGGATTTTGGTTCATTTTGGGGATGTTTTGCTTCATTTTGGGGGTGTTTTGTCTCTTTTTTGGGGTGTTTTGTTTCATTTTGGGTGTTTTGTCTCATTTTTGGAGTTTTGGTTCATTTTTGGGGGTTTTGGTTCATTTTTGTGGTTTTTTGGGTCATTTTTGGGTGTTTTGTCTCATTTTTGGGGGGTTTTGGGTCATTTTGGGGTTATTTGGTTCATTTTGGGTTGTTTTCGTTCATTTTGGTATGTTTTGTTTCATTTCGTAATGTTTTGTCCCATTTTTGGGTGTTTTGGTTCATTTTGGGAATTTTGGTTCATTTTGGGGGGTTTTGATTAATTTTGGGGGGGTTTGTTTCATTTTTGGGTGTTCTGGTTCATTTTGGGGGGTTTTGTCTCGTTTTAGTGTGGTTTTGGTTCATTTTGGGATATTTTGTCTCATTTTTGGGGCTTTTTGGATCATTTTTAGGGATTTTGGTTCATTTGGGGGGGTTGGTTCATTTTTGGGTGGTTTTGTCCCATTTTGGGGATGTTTTGGTTCATTTTGGGAGGTTTTGGTTCATTTTCGGGTATTTTGGGTCATTTTTGGGATGTTTTATCCCATTTTTGGGTTGTTTTGGTTCATTTTGGGCTGGTTTGTCTCATTTTGAGGTGTTTTGTCTCATTTTGGTCTGTTTTAGTTCATTTTTTGAATTTCTCCCCAAATCCCCCATTCCCTGACCGATTTTTTGGGACCCTTTCCGACCTTTTCGTGACTCGAATTTCAAAAAACAAAACCCGAAAAAAGCGAAGTGAAAAATCCCCAAAAAGCGGAAAAATCCCCCACAAAAAAAACCCCAAAAAATTCCCACTTCCCCTTTTTTGGTGGTTTTTTTTTGTTATTTTTTTTTGGTTTTTTTGGGTTTTTTTTTGCATTTTTGACGTTTTTCCTGGGGGGTTTTGGGGGCGGGGATTGAGTGAAAAATCCCAAAATCGCCCAAAAAAGGGACCGAGGCGGCCAGGGGAGCGCGGGTGAGGCAGGACCCAAAATTTGGGGGGTGGGGGAGCCCCAAAATTCGGATTTTGGGGAGGAAAAGCCCAAAATTTGGCTCTGGGAACTCTGGGAGCCCCAAAATTCGGAGTTTGGGATTTGGGGAACCCCAAAATTTGGAGCTTTGGGATCCCAAAAAATGGGGAATTTGGGGGAAAACCCCAAAATTTGCAGAGAGGAACCCAAAAATGTGAATTTAAGGAAGGGAGGAGCCCAAAATTTGGAGATTTGGGATCCCAAAATTCGGATTTGGGGTTTGGGAACCCCAAATTTGGAGTTTGGGATTTGGGGAACCCCAAATTTGCAGCCAGGGAGCCCCAAAAATGGGAAATTTTGGAGGGAAACCCCAAAATTTGAAGGGAGGAACCCAAAAATGGGAATTTTGGGAAGGGAGGAGCCCAAATTTTGGAGCTTGGGATCCCAAAATTTGGATTTGGGGAGGGAGGAGCCCCAAAATTTGGCTCTGGGAACTCTGAGAGCCCCAAAATTTGGAGTTTGGGATTTGGGGAACCCCAAATTTGCAGCCGGGAGCCCCAAAAATGGGAAATTTGGGAAGGAAAAACCCCAAAATTTGAGGGGAGAAACCCAAAAAATGTGAATTTTGGGAAGGGAGGACCCTAAAATTTGGAGTTTGGGATCCCAAAATTTGGATTTGGGGATGGGGAAAACCCTAAAATTTGGAGTTTGGAAACTCTGGGAGCCCCAAAATTTGGAGTTTGGGATTCGGGGAACCCCAAATTTTCAGCCGGGGAGCCCCAAAAATGGGGAAATTTGGAGGGGGGACCCCAAAATTTGAAGGGAGGAACCCAAAAATGTGAATTTTGGGAAGGGAGGAGCCCAAAATTCGGATTTTGGAGGAAAATCCTCAAATTTCTCCGCAGCCTCGGCAGCGATGGCGCCGCTCCAGGTGAGCTCGGGTCCTTTTGGGGAAGATTTTGGGAATTTTTAACCAAAAAACCCCAAAATTGGGGATTTTTTACACCCCCCCCCATAGCCCAAAAATCGCGAATTTTGGGGGAAAACCCCAAAATTTCTGTTAAAAAAACCCAGAAATGAGGGGATTGGGGGATTTCAGCCCAAAAATTTGGCGGGGAAAAGGGGAATTTTGGGAATTTTGGGGATTTTGGGGGGATTTGGGGAATTTGGGGATTTTGAGGATTTTGGGAATTTGGGGGATTTTGGGGAAATTT
This sequence comes from Phylloscopus whistleri, assembly GCA_017589585.1. NCBI lineage: Eukaryota > Metazoa > Chordata > Aves > Passeriformes > Phylloscopidae > Phylloscopus > Phylloscopus whistleri. The sequence continues at coordinate 64,490 of JADMLD010001236.1, forward strand.
GGAGGATTTGGGGAATTTGGAGATTTTGGGGGATTTGGGGGATTTTTGGGGGATTTTTGGGAATTTTGGGGAATTTTGGGGTTTTTGGGGATTTTGGGATTTTGGGGGATTTGGGGAATTTGGGGGATTTGGGGAATTTTGGGGGAATTTGGAAATTTTGGGGATTTTGGGGGAATTTTGGGAAATTTTGAAAATTTTGGGGAATTTTGAGAATTTGGGGAAATTTTGGGGATTTGGGGGATTGGGGGAATTTTGGGGGGATTTTTTTTTTGATTTTTGGGAATTTTGGGGATTTGGGGGATTTTGAGGATTTGGGGATTTGAGGAATTTGGGGAATTTTGGGGAAGTTTTGGGAATTTGGGGGTTTTGGAAATTTTGGTGAAATTTTGGGGATTTTGGGGATTTGGGGAATTTTGGGGGATTTTGGGGAATTTTGGGGGAAGGTGATGCCCCCCGGGCCCTTCCCCCCCTCCCCAGTTTCTGGCGCTCCTGGCGCTCGGTGTGGGAATTTCGGGAATTTCGGGAATTTCGGGAATTTCGGGAATCCCGGGGCGGAGCCGCGCGGAGCCGCCCGGTGAGTCCCGGCCCAGTATGGACCAGTATGGACCAATCATATCCCAGTCCCTCCCAGTCCCTCCCAGTCCCTCCCAATCCCCTCCCAGTCCCTCCCAGTCCATCCCAGTCCGTCCCAGTCCCTCTCAGTTCCATCCCAGTCCCTCCCAGTCCATCCCAGTCCCTCCCCCCAGCTCCCTCCCAGTCCATCCCCGTTCCCTCCCAGTCCCTCCCAGTCCCTCCCAATCCCCTCCCAGTCCATCCCAGTCCCTCCCAGTCCATCCCAATCCCCTCCCAGTCCCTCCCAGTTCCCTCCCAATCCCCTCCCAGTCCTTCCCAGTTCCCTCCCAGTCCATCCCAGTCCCTCCCAATCCCCTCCCAGTCCATCCCAGTCCCCTCCCAATCCCATCTCAGTCCCCCCCAATCCCTTCCAATCCCCTCCCAGTCCATGCCATTTCCCTCCCAGTCCCTCCCAGTCCATCCCAGTCCATCCCAGTTCCATCCCAGTTCCTCCCCCCAGCTCCCTCCCGCTCCCTCCGCCGCCGCCCTCGCTCCGAGCCCGCCCCTTCCTGGCTCCGCTGGGTCCCATTCCGGGGTCGCCTCCCGCCCGACGCCGTCTCCAGCGACCTCGGCGACCCCTCGGACCCCTCCGGCCCCTCCTCGGGCCGCCCCCGTCAGTTCATCTGCTCCACCCGCGCCCTGGGCTGCAATTTGGGCTCCTTCGAGCCCCGGCGCGGCCCCTTCTGCTCCTTCCCCTGGGCGGGCGAGGAGCGGAGCAGCTCCGACTTCCAACTCCTGGTGAACCCGGGGGGGTTCGAGGCGCTGGAGTGGGCGCGGGGCTCGTTCGGGAGCGTCCCGGCCGGGGCGGTGCGGGGCTGCCCGCGGAGCGACCTCTGGGTGGGCCGGAGCCTGCGGGGGGAGCTGGGGAAGGTGTCCCGGGAGCAGCGGGCGCTGTTCGTGGTCAGCCGGGGCCGGGAGCTCTGGGCCAAGTGGTACCGGGTGCTGGTGGTGCGGGGAGGAGCGGGGGATGTCAGCATCGACCGGGTCACCTACGGGATGGAGCTCGAGGGGCAGGTGAGGAAAAAATCGCAAAATTCAACGAAAAAACTCGAAATTCAAGGAAACGCCCCCCCCCCCCAAATTGGAGGAAAATAGCCCCAAAATTTGAGGAAAAAATGTCAAAATTACGGGAAAAAAATCCGAAAGTTCAAGGAAAAAAATCACGAAATTTGAGGAAAAAAAATCCAAAATTCAAGGAAAAAAATCACAAAAATTCGAGGGAAAAAGTCCCAAAATTTGAGGAAAATACACCCAAAATTGGAGGAAAAAATCCCAGCATTTCAGGAAAAAAATCCCAAAATTTAAGGAAAAAGAACCCCAAATAGGAGGAAAATACCCCCAAAATTCAAGGGAAAAATCGCAAAAATTCGAGGAAAAAAACCCCAAAATTGGAGGAAAAAGCCCCAAAATTGGAGTTAAATCCCGGCAGCAGGGGGCGCTGTCCGGGCAGCAGGGGGCGCTGTGCAGGGAGGAGCGGGAAAAAAAAAATCTCAAAATTCGCAGAAAAAACCCCCAAAATTGGAAGAAAACAAACCCAAAATTCGAGAAAAAAAAATCTCAAAATTCAAAGAAAAAATCCCCAAAATTCGAGGAAAAAATCGCAAAATTCGCAGACACCCCCCCCCCCCCCAAATTGGAAGAAAATACCCCCAAAATTCGAGGAAAAAAATCCCAAAATTTAAGGGAAAGAACCCCCAAAATAGGAGGAAAAGACCCCAAAGTTTGAGGAAAAAATCCCCAAAATTCGAGGAAAAAATCCCCAGAATTCGAGGAAGAAACTCCAAAATTCAAGGAAAAAAACCCCTAATATTTGAGGAAAAATTGCAAAATTTGAGGAAAAACCCCTCAGAATTCCAGAAAATAAATCCCGGAATTCGAGGAAAAAAAATCACAAAATTCCAGGAAAAAAAAATCGCAAAATTCAAGGAAAAATCCTCAAAATTCGAGCAAAAAATCCCCAAATTCCAACCCCATTCCCTACCCCAGGTGTCCCAGAACGGCAGCGCCGAGGTGGAGAACGGGCAGGAGGCTGAACTGGTGCAGGTGAGGAAAAACCCCAAAATTCGAGGAAAAAAACCCAAAATTCGAGGAAAAAACCCCCAAAATTCGAGAAAGAAAATCTCAAAATTCCAGGAAAAAATCTCAAAATTTGCGGAAAAAATACCCCAAAAATTGTGGAAAATACCCCCAAATTCTGAGGAAAAAAATCATAAAATTCCGGGAAAAAAAATCCCAAAATTTGAGGAAAAAATCCCCAAAATTCCAGGAAAAAAATCTCGAAATTCCAGGAAAAAAACCCCCAAAATTCAAGGAAAAATCCTCAAAATTCTAAGAAAAAATCCCAAGATTCGAGGAAAAAAAAAAATAACAAAATTCGAAGAAAAAAACCCCCAAATTCGAGGAAAAAATCCTCAAAAATTAAGGGAAAAAAATCCCAAAATTCCAGGAAAAAACCCGAAAATTCAATTTAAAAACCCCAAACTCAACCCCCACTCCATCCCCCAGGTGCCCCTGAACTGCAGCGCGGTGGAGGAGAGCGAGGAGGAGGTGGTGCTGGATGAGGTGAGGGAGAAATCCCAAAATTCCTGGAAAAAACACCAAAAATCAAGGAAAAAAATCCCAAAATTCGCGGAAAAAATCAAGGAAAAACCACAAAATTCGCGGAAAAAATCCCCAAAATCCAAGAAAAATCCCCCAAATTCAAGGAAAAAAAAAACCAAAATTCCAGGAAAAAATCCCAAAATTCCAGGAGAAACCCCCAAAATTCAAAGAAAACCCCCAAAATTTGTGAAAAAAACCCCAAAATTCGAGGAAAAAAATCCCCAAAATTCGAAGAAAAAAATCTCCAAAATTTGAGGAAAAAATCCCAAATTTCAAGGAAAAACACCCCAAATTTGAGGAAAAACACCCCAAATTCGAGGAAAAAAATACCAAAATTTGAGGAAAAAAATCCAAAAATTCGAGGAAAAATCCCAAATTCACGTCCAAACCCTCGCAGGTGCTGCTGAGGAACGCCGCCTGCCAGGCCTCCACCCGCTCCGTGAGCCTGGAGGAGCCCGCGGAGCTCCCGCAGCAGGAGCAGCGCTGGAGCGCGGAGCTGCCGGCGCTGGCGGCCGCGCACGGGGCGCTGAGCGCGGCTCCGCTGCTGCTGCTGAGCCCGCGCGGGGCTTGGAGCTCCGGCAACCTGACCCGGCTGCCCTGGGCCGGCGGAGCCTCCTCCGCCCGCTTCGGCCCCCAGCGCCGCCCGCGGCGGCTGAGCGCGGAGCTGCCGCCGCGCTCCGAGTGCTCCGCGGTGCTCCGCGGGCTGCGGAGGAAGATCCGCGTCCCGTTCCGGGCCCGGCTGAGCAGGGAGTTCCGCTCCGGCCGCCCGCACCGAGCGCTGATCGGCGGCTGCAGCGAGAGCCGGGCGCTGGGCGGGGTGCGGGCCGGGCTGGAGCGGTGCCGGCGCCTCGGGGAGCTCGGGCCCTGCGCGCCGTGAAATTTGAGGGGAGAATGCCAAAATTTGAGGGGAAAAAAAATCTCAGGATTCAAAGAATAAAGTCCCAAAAATGCAAGGAAAAAAGTTCCAAGATTCGTGGAAAAACTCCCAAAATTCGAAGAGAAAATCCCAAATATTCCAGGAGAAAATCCCAAATATTCCAGGAAAAAATCCCAACAGTCCAGGAAAAAAATACCCCAAAATTCGAAGAAAAAAAAAATCCAAAGATTGAGGGAAAAAAAAATCCCAAAATTTGAGGAAAAAATTCCCAAGATTTGAGGAAAAAATCCCAAAATTTGAGGGAAAAATTCCAAAATTCGAGGAAAAAACCCCAAAATTCAAGGTAAAAATCCAAAAATTCGAGGGTAAAATGCCAAAATTCAAGGAAAAAATCTCAAAATTCCAGGAGAAAACCCCAAAATTCAAAGAAAAACCCCAAAATTTGTGAAAAAACCCCCAAAATTCGAGGGCAAAACCCTCCAAAATTCCAGAAAAAAAAATCAAAAAAAATTCCAGGAAAAAAAACCCCAAAACTCATGGAAAAAAATCCCAAAATTTGTGGGAAAACCCACAAAATTCGAGGGAAAAAATCCCAAAATTTGTGAAAAAAACCCCCAAAACTCACGGAAAAAAATCCCAAAATTTGTGGGAAAACCCACAAAATTCGAGGGAAAAAATCCCAAAATTTGTGAAAAAAACCCCCAAATTTCGAGGAAAAAAATCCCAAAATTTGTGAAAAAAACCCCAAAATTCCAGGAAAAAAACCCCCAAATTCGAGAAAAAAATCCCAAAATTCAAGGAAAAAAACCCCCAAATTTCAGGGAAAAAAATCCCAAATTTCGAAAAAAAAAACCCCCAAAATTCAAAGAAAAAACCCCCAAAATTCGAGGAAAAAGTCCCAAATTTCAAGGAAAAAAATCCCAAAATTCAAGGAAAAAAAAAAAACAACCCAAATTTCAGGAAAAACCCCCCCAATTTTGTGTAAAAAAACTCCAAAATTCACGGAAAAACCCCCAAAATTCGAGGAAAAAACTTCCAAAATTCGAGGAAAAAACCCCAAAATTCGAAGAAAAAATCTCCAAAATTTGAGGAAAAAATCCCAAAATTCAAGGAAAAACACCCCAAATTCGAGGAAAAAAATACCAAAATTTGAGGGAAAAAAATCTCAAAAATTGGAGGAAAAAACCCCGAAATTTGAGAAAAAAATCCCAAAATTCCAGGAACAAACCCCAAAAATTCGAGAAACAACCCAAAATTCCAGGAAAAAATAATCCCAAAATCCAGGAACAAACCCCCAAAATTCGAGAAAAAAACCCCAAAAATTCAAGGAAAAATCCCAAAATTCCAGAAAAAAATCCCAAAATTCAAGGAAAAAAAACCCCAAAATTTGTGGGAAAACTCACAAAATTCGAGGAAAAAAACCCCAAAATTTCTGGAAAAAAACCCCAAATTTCGAGGAAAAGAATCCCAAAATTTGTGAAAAAAACCCCAAATTTCAGGAAAAAAACCCCAAATTCGAGCGAAAAAAACCCCCAAAATTCCAGGAAAAAATCCCAATATTCCGGGGAAAAATCCCAAAATTCCAGGAAAAAAAAATCCAAAAAATCAAAGAAAAAACCTCCAAAATTCCAGGAACAAACCCCCAAAATTCCTGGAAAAACCCTCAAAATTCCTGGAAAAATCCCCAAAATTCAAGGAAAAAAACCCCCAAAATTTGTGGGAAAACTCACAAAATTCGAGGAAAAAAACCCCAAAATTTCTGGAAAAAAACTCCAAAATTCACGGAAAAAACCCCAAAATTCGAGGAAAAAAATCCCAAAACTCGAGAAAAAAAATCCAAAAAATTCCAGGAAAAACCCCCAAAATTTATGTAAAAAACCCCCAAATATTCGAGAAACAACCCAAAATTTCGGGAAAAAATAATCCCAAAATCCAGGAACAAACCCCGAAAATTCGAGGAAAAAACCGAAAAAATTCAAGGAAAAATCCCAAAATTCCCGGAAAAACCCCAAAATTCTTGAAAAAACCCCCAAAATTCGAGGAAAAAAACCCCAAAATTCGAGGAAAAAAACCTCCAAAATTCACGGAAAAAAACCCCAAAATTCGAGGAAAAAATCCCCAAAATTCGAAGAAAAAAATCTCCAAAATTTGAGGAAAAAATCCCAAAATTCAAGGAAAAACACCCCAAATTTGAGGAAAAACACCCCAAATTCGAGGAAAAAAATACCAAAATTTGAGGAAAAAAATCCAAAAATTCGAGGAAAAATCCCAAATTCACGTCCAAACCCTCGCAGGTGCTGCTGAGGAACGCCGCCTGCCAGGCCTCCACCCGCTCCGTGAGCCTGGAGGAGCCCGCGGAGCTCCCGCAGCAGGAGCAGCGCTGGAGCGCGGAGCTGCCGGCGCTGGCGGCCGCGCACGGGGCGCTGAGCGCGGCTCCGCTGCTGCTGCTGAGCCCGCGCGGGGCTTGGAGCTCCGGCAACCTGACCCGGCTGCCCTGGGCCGGCGGAGCCTCCTCCGCCCGCTTCGGCCCCCAGCGCCGCCCGCGGCGGCTGAGCGCGGAGCTGCCGCCGCGCTCCGAGTGCTCCGCGGTGCTCCGCGGGCTGCGGAGGAAGATCCGCGTCCCGTTCCGGGCCCGGCTGAGCAGGGAGTTCCGCTCCGGCCGCCCGCACCGAGCGCTGATCGGCGGCTGCAGCGAGAGCCGGGCGCTGGGCGGGGTGCGGGCCGGGCTGGAGCGGTGCCGGCGCCTCGGGGAGCTCGGGCCCTGCGCGCCGTGAAATTTGAGGGGAAAATGCCAAAATTTGAGGGGAAAAAAAATCTCAGGATTCAAAGAATAAAGTCCCAAAAATGCAAGGAAAAGAGTTCCAAGATTCGTGGAAAAACTCCCAAAATTCGAAGAGAAAATCCCAAATATTCCAGGAGAAAATCCCAAATATTCCAGGAGAAAATCCCAAATATTCCAGGAAAAAATACCCCAAAATTCGAAGAAAAAAAAAATCCAAAGATTGAGGGGAAAAAAAATCCCAAAATTTGAGGAAAAAATTCCCAAGATTTGAGGAAAAAATCCCAAAATTTGAGGGAAAAATTCCAAAATTCGAGGAAAAAAATCGAAAATTCGAGGAAAAAAATCCCAAAATTTGAGGAAAAAAATCCCAAAATTCGAGGGAAAAAATCGCAAAATTCAAGGTAAAAATCCAAAAATTCGAGGGTAAAATGCCAAAATTCAAGGAAAAAATCTCAAAATTCCAGGAGAAAACCCCAAAATTCAAAGAAAAACCCCAAAATTTGTGAAAAAACCCCCAAAATTCGAGGGCAAAACCCTCTAAAATTCCAGAAAAAAAAATCAAAAAAAATTCCAGGAAAAAAAACCCCCAAAACTCATGGAAAAAAATCCCAAAATTTGTGGGAAAACCCACAAAATTCGAGGGAAAAAATCCCAAAATTTGTGAAAAAAACCCCCAAAACTCACGGAAAAAAATCCCAAAATTTGTGGGAAAACCCACAAAATTCGAGGGAAAAAATCCCAAAATTTGTGAAAAAACCCCCCAAATTTCGAGGAAAAAAACCCCAAAATTCAAGAAAAAACCCCAAAATTTCAGGAAAAAAACCCCAAATTCGAGCGAAAAAAACCCCCAAAATTCCAGGAAAAAAACCCCAAAATTCGAGAAAAAAATCCCAAAATTCAAGGAAAAAAACCCCAAATTTCAGGAAAAAAATCCCAAATTTCGAGGAAAAAACCCCCAAAATTCAAAGAAAAAACCCCCAAAATTCGAGGAAAAAGTCCCAAGATTCGAGGAAAAAAAATCCCAAAATTCCAGGAAAAATCCCAAAATTCCAGGAAAAAATCAAAAAAATTCCAGGAAAAAACCCCCAAATTTTAGGAAAAAAATTCCCAAATTTCAAGGAAAAAAATCCCAAAATTCAAGGAAAAAAAAAAAACCCCAAATTTCAGGAAGAAAACCCCCAAATTTTGTGTAAAAAACCTCCAAAATTCACGGAAAAACCCCCAAAATTCGAGGAAAAAAACTCCAAAATTCGAGGAAAAAACCCCAAAATTCGAGGAAAAAATCCCCAAAATTCGAAGAAAAAATCTCCAAAATTTGAGGAAAAAATCCCAAAATTCAAGGAAAAACACCCCAAATTCGAGGAAAAAAATACCAAAATTTGAGGGAAAAAAATCTCAAAAATTGGAGGAAAAAACCCCGAAATTTGAGAAAAAAATCCCAAAATTCCAGGAAAAAAAATCCAAAAAATCAAAGAAAAAACCTCCAAAATTCCAGGAACAAACCCCCAAAATTCCTGGAAAAACCCTCAAAATTCCTGGAAAAATCCCCAAAATTCAAGGAAAAAAACCCCCAAAATTTGTGGGAAAACTCACAAAATTCGAGGAAAAAAACCCCAAAATTTCTGGAAAAAAACTCCAAAATTCACGGAAAAAACCCCAAAATTCGAGGAAAAAAGTCCCAAAACTCGAGAAAAAAAATCCAAAAAATTCCAGGAAAAAACCCCAAAATTTATGTAAAAAACCCCCAAATATTCGAGAAACAACCCAAAATTTCGGGAAAAAATAATCCCAAAATCCAGGAACAAACCCCGGAAATTCGAGGAAAAAACCGAAAAAATTCAAGGAAAAATCCCAAAATTCCCGGAAAAACCCCAAAATTCTTGAAAAAAACCCCCAAAATTCGAGGAAAAAAACTCCAAAATTCACGGAAAAAACCCCAAAATTCGAGGAAAAAATCCCCAAAATTCGAAGAAAAAAATCTCCAAAATTTGAGGAAAAAATCCCAAAATTTGAGGAAAAACACCCCAAATTTGAGGAAAAACACCCCAAATTCGAGGAAAAAAATACCAAAATTTGAGGAAAAAAATCCAAAAATTCGAGGAAAAATCCCAAATTCACGTCCAAACCCTCGCAGGTGCTGCTGAGGAACGCCGCCTGCCAGGCCTCCACCCGCTCCGTGAGCCTGGAGGAGCCCGCGGAGCTCCCGCAGCAGGAGCAGCGCTGGAGCGCGGAGCTGCCGGCGCTGGCGGCCGCGCACGGGGCGCTGAGCGCGGCTCCGCTGCTGCTGCTGAGCCCGCGCGGGGCTTGGAGCTCCGGCAACCTGACCCGGCTGCCCTGGGCCGGCGGAGCCTCCTCCGCCCGCTTCGGCCCCCAGCGCCGCCCGCGGCGGCTGAGCGCGGAGCTGCCGCCGCGCTCCGAGTGCTCCGCGGTGCTCCGCGGGCTGCGGAGGAAGATCCGCGTCCCGTTCCGGGCCCGGCTGAGCAGGGAGTTCCGCTCCGGCCGCCCGCACCGAGCGCTGATCGGCGGCTGCAGCGAGAGCCGGGCGCTGGGCGGGGTGCGGGCCGGGCTGGAGCGGTGCCGGCGCCTCGGGGAGCTCGGGCCCTGCGCGCCGTGAAATTTGAGGGGAGAATGCCAAAATTTGAGGGGAAAAAAAAATCTCAGGATTCAAAGAATAAAGTCCCAAAAATGCAAGGAAAAAAGTTCCAAGATTCGTGGAAAAACTCCCAAAATTCGAAGAGAAAATCCCAAATATTCCAGGAGAAAATCCCAAATATTCCAGGAAAAAATCCCAACAGTCCAGGAAAAAAATACCCCAAAATTCGAAGAAAAAAAAATTCCAAAGATTGAGGGAAAAAAATCCCAAAATTTGAGGAAAAAATTCCCAAGATTTGAGGAAAAAATCCCAAAATTTGAGGGAAAAATTCCAAAATTCGAGGAAAAAAATCGAAAATTCGAGGAAAAAAATCCCAAAATTTGAGGAAAAAAATCCCAAAATTCGAGGGAAAAAATCGCAAAATTCAAGGAAAAAAATCCCAAAATTCGAGGGTAAAATGCCAAAATTCAAGGAAAAAAAACCACCCCAGATTCAAGGAAAAAAACCCCAAATTTCCAGTAAAAAACCCCAAGTTCAAGAGAAAAAAACCCAAAAATTTGAGGAAAACCCCCCAAAATTCGAGGAAAAAAAATCCCAAAATTTGAGCGAAAACCCCCCCTAATATTTGAGGAAAAAATCGCAAAATTTGAGGAAAAAAACCCCAAAATTCCAGGAAAAAACCCTAAGATTCGAGAAAAGAAACAAAATTCAAGGGAAAAATCCCAAAATTTGAGGAAAAAGATCCCAAAATTCAAGGGAAAAATCCCAAATTTTGGAGGAAAAAGCCCTCAAAATTCGAGGAAAAAAATCCCAAAATTCGAGGGAAAAAAATCCCAAAATTCGAGCGAAAAAAACCCCAACATTTGAGGAAAAAATTGCAAAATTCCAGGAAAAAAACCCCAAAAATTCGAGGAAAAAAAATCCCAAAATTTGAGGAAAAAAACCCTCAAAATTCCAGGAAAAAACCCTAAGATTCGAGGAAAGAAACACAAAATTCAAGGGAAAAATCCCAAAATTCAAGGAAAAAATCCCAAAATTCAAGGAAAAAAATCCCAAAATTCGAAGAAGCGTCCGAGTTGTATAAGCGTTGGGGGATTCAATGTTGTGCTGGTTTGAAAGAAAAACCAGTGAGGATCCCAGTCGGAGATACAATTTAATAGGAGAAGAGAGGGAAAAAAAAAAAAAAGGTAAAATAAAATAAAATCAATGGAATAATACAACCTGACACCCTGTTGGTCAGGGTGTTTGAAGCAGTCCAAAGGTTAAGTCGTCCTGGAGTGGCGGACGTGGTTCTGCTGGAGCAGAGATGATCCTGAGAGAGAAGGGTCCAGGGATGGTGAGAAGGGTCCAGTTATTTTTTTTGAAAAAAACACCTATGGGTGTTTAGGGTTATTTTCTTTCACCGCATTTTCCTCCAATTTTGGGGGTTTTTCCTTTAATTTTGGGGTGGTTTTTTCCTGGAATTTTTTTTGATTTTTTTTCTGGAATTTTGGAGGTTTTTTCCCTCGAATTTTGGGGTTTTTTTCACAAATTTTGGGGGTTTTCTTTGAATTTTGGGGTCTCTAAAGGGGGTCTAAGGGGGCCGTAGGTGATCTATAGAAGGTTCGGGGAGGGGCTGGGGGTCGGTATAGGGGATCTGGGGGTCTCTATGGGGGATCCGACGGTCTCTGTGGGGGATCTGGGGGTCCGTATAGAGGCTCCGTAAGGGTCTGGGGGATCCTGTAGACGGTCGAGGGGGGTCTGGGGATCTCCATTGGAGAATTCTGGGGTCCCAAAAGGGAAATTTTGGAAAATTTTGGGTCCAAACTTGGGAATTTTGGGTTCTCTAGAAGGGATTTTTGCGGAAAATTGGGGTTCAAACGTGGGAAATTTGGGAAATATTTTTCCCAGATTTCCTGTTCAAGTTCTTGGTGATCGGCAGTGCCGGCACTGGCAAGTCCTTTGTGCTGCACCACTTCATGGAGAGCAAGTGTAGGAAATTCTGGGGCGTCAGGGGATTTTGGGGGATTTTTTTTTTTTTTTTTAGTTTTTGAGGCCGGTCCGGGTATTTTGGGGGGATTTTAAAAGTCGCAATAAACATACACTTTCTAACTTTAAACTGTTAGAGAGTTTTTGTCCGTCATGATTGGATACTGAGATTAGATCAATATTCATATTTTAATAATTCACCCCCACGCCCCCCCAGGAGTGCCTCAGCCCCAGCGCTGGAGCCATCACGCTGCTCCGGGCAGATCCCAGAGGCGCAGGTTGGGAGATGCGACAGAGCCCGAGGCAGGGCTGAGGGGAGCGGGGATCGCTTCCAGTTGTCCCCATTTACAGTTGTCTCTGTAAATCCCAGTTAATCCCAACCACCACCAGTGTGTTCCCAGTCACCTTCAGTATGAGTACAGACACTTCCAGTATATCCCAGTTGCCCTCAGCATGTCCATAGTCATTCCCAGACCCTCCCAGTGGCCCCAGTGAGGTGTTAGTTATCCCAGTATGACCACAGTCATGCCCAGAATACCCCAGTCATTCCCAGTTACTCCAAGTTGCTTGCAGCATGATCCCAGTTTCTCTCAGTTGCTCCGAGTAGCCAAAAGTCTGATCCCAGTTGCTCCCTTTCAACACCAATATGATCCCAGTAACATCCAGTATGATCCTAGTCACATGCCAGCACTCCCAGTATGGTGCCAGTATAATCCCAATTGCTTCAAATCACTCCCAGTATGGTGCCAGTTGCAAACAGCTAGACCAACCCAGCCAGTCCCAGTATGATGCCGTTTGCTCCCAGTGTGCTCCCAGTTGCTCCCAGTCACCCCCAGTACAGGGATGATGTGCAGGGTATGTTCCCAGTCACTCTCAGATACTCCCAGTTGTCACTGTGGAGAACGATATCAGGACACGGACTCACAGAAGGCTGAAGTTTCAAAATCTGGCTTTATTATCAAAACCCTGCCTTTTATACCTTTTCACAACGAGCCCACCAAAGAGGTGAGATCCTTGGGCCCATTGATCACACCAAGGGGCCATCAAGCAAATTCCCTCCTCTGGGAAAGAATGTAGAAAAACAAGCTAGTTTACAAAATAATGCACTTGTTTACAACAAGTGTCTCTGGGGAAAGAATTTTCTGAAATCAAAACATGGCAGGCACAAACTGTGGCTACAGTGGTGACTTCGCTTTCCCAGGGAAAAGGGTCACGTCTAATGCTGTCTGCCTGCCACTGGGCTTCTGGTTGCTAAAATTCCACTAAAATTCCATACAAATGAGGATTTCTGCCAGATGCAAGCTGGCACCAGTTGGAAGCCTGGCTGCCCTTGCAGTGCCAAAGGCCTCCTACAAACTGACATCAGGCATCTGGGGAGGTGACTTTGGTTTCCCATTGAAAAGTGGCACTGTTCGTGTCTAATGCCCTATGCCTGTCATTGGGCTTCCGCCTGCTAAAATCCCACTAAAATTCAGAAAGGATGAGGATTTCTGCCAGATGCAAGCTGCCACTAGTTGGAAGGCTGGCTGCCCTTGGAGTGCCAAAGGCCTCCTACAAACTGACATCAGCCACCTGGGGACGTGACTTTGATTTCCCAGGGAAAAGGGCCACCGTTACTGTCTGATGCCTTACGCCTGCCACTGGGCTTCTGCCAGTTAAAATCCCACTAAAATTCCGAAAGGATGAGGATTTCTGCCAGACACAAGCTGCCACCAGTTGGAAGCCTGGCTGCCCCCGCAGTGCCAAAGGCCTCATACAAACTCACATCAGGTACCTGTGGTGGAGAATTTGATTTCCCATGGAAAAGGGCCACTGTTCCTGTCTAATGCCCAATCCCTGCCATGGGGGAGGCAGCTCTGCTATGGAAAAGCACCAGAGAACCAGCAGAGCTTCTGCTGGTGCTGCTGCAAGCAGGCGTAACTCCAACTCAACGCCAGAGTGGTCTTCTGCTGGAAAAAGCAGGATTCTTGCTGCACAAGCACCTTGGCTTGCTGGAAGCAGAAGCAAGCACCAGTGTTTCTCTGCAGAGTGCCCAAACAGAGCACTAGCACGTACACGGCGAGAAGAAGCTACCTGATGCTTCCTGCTCTCTCTACAGCTATCGCTTGCAGACAGGGCATGTTTGGCGTGGATCTAGCTCTGGGAGCTGTGCACTGTGCTGGGGAAGTGCTACAAGTCTGCCTGAAGCTCCTCCTGCAGCCTGCAGCCCTGAGGGCTTCTGCCTGAAACTACCCTCCACGACCTGCTATCACTGAGCTGTTCTCAATTTCAGAATTATTCCACTGCCTTTCGACAGTTTATGAGGAAACTTTATGACACCACAGTGCTGCAGCAGGAGTGTTTCCCTGTTTGTGACACCACAGTGCTGGCAGCACAAGTCTATCCCTGCTTGTGAAACCACAGGGCTGGAAGTACCAGCTTCTACATTTCTGTGACACCGCAGCAGTTCCAGAACCAGTGTTGCACACTTGATGACACCACAGCGCTGGCAGTGGGACTTCTGACCTATCTGGGACACCACAGTGCTGGCAGCACCAGCTTCCACCTCTCTGTGACACCGCAGCATTCTCAGCACCAGTATGCCACTCTTTGTGACACCACAGCACTGTCAGCACCAGTGTTCCCCTCTTTGTGACACCACAGTGCTGGCAGCACCAGTGCTCCCATTTTTGTGACACAACAATCCTGGCAGCTCAAGTATTTCTCTCTTTGTGACACCACAATGCTGGCAGCAGAAGTCTTTCCGTGCTTGTGAAACCACAGGGCTGGAAGTACCAGCTTCTACCTCTCTGTGACACCGCAGCAGTTGCAGAACCCGTGTTGCAAACTTGATGATACCACAGCGCTGGCAGTAGGACTTCTGACCTATCCGTGACACCACATTGCGGGCAGCACCAGCTTCCACCTCTCTGTGACAAAACAGCAGTTGCAGAACCAGTGTTCCCCTCTTTGTGACTCTACAGTGCTGGCAGCACCAGTGCTCCCCTTTTTGTGACACAACAATCCTGGCAGCTCAAGTATTTCTCTCTTTGTGACACCACACTGCTGGCAGCACCTGTGTTCCCCTCTTTGTGACACCACAGTGCTGATAGCGCCAGCGTTACACTGTTTGTGATGCCACAGTGCTGGCAGCACCTGCCTCTACCTCTCGGTGACACCGCAGCATTCTCAGCACCAGTATGCCCCTCTTTGTGACACCACAACACTATCAGCACCAGTGTTGCCCTCTTTGTGACACCACAGTGCTGGCAGCACCAGTGCTCCCCTTTTTGTGACACAACAATCCTGGCAGCTCAAGTATTTCTCTCTTTGTGACACCACAATGCTGGCAGCACCTGTGTTCCCCTCTTTGTGACACCACAGTGCTGCATTTTCAGCACCAGTATGCCACTATTTGTGACACCACAGCACTGTCAGCACCAGTGTTACCCTCTTTGTGACACCACAATGCTGGCAGCAGAAGTCTTTCCCTGCTTGTGAAACCACAGGGCTGGAAGTACCAGCTTTTACCTCTCTGTGACACCTCAGCAGTTCCAGAACCAGTACTGCAAACTTGATGACACCATAGCGCTGGCAGTAGGACTTCTGACCTATCTGTGACACCACAGTGCTCTATGCTGTACAGCATCCCAGGTCTGTAGTGAGTGTAGGAGCTGCCAGGCAGTCTCCCCTCTCCGTGTGCGTGCTGGTGGTTTGTGGTTTCTGTGTGCAGAGGAGCCTTCGTGCTTTCTTCTGTTCCCAGCAAGACAAGACATTTGTGCAGCAAGAGTCCTGCTCTGTTTTGGCATTTTGCAAACACTGGTGCTTGCTTCTGCTTCCAGCAAGCCAAGGTGCTTGTGCAGCAAGAATCCTGCTTTTTCCAGCACAGGATCACTTTGGAGCTGAGTGGGAGTTAGCCCTGCTTTTGCAGCACCAGCAGAAGCTCTGCTGGCTCTCTCTACTGCTTTTCCATAGCAGTGCTGTCAGAAGCGAGAAACTGCCTTTTGCCGAGAAAGCAGCGTCTAGCGCGAGAGAAGGCAGCGTCCTCAGGACACAATGCTGGCTGTGCCCAGAAACGTGAGGCAGCAGTGGAAGACTGTTGAAAGCAAGAACAGCTCTGTGGAAGCAGGTGGTGGTGGAGAATTTCAGGCAGAAGCCGTCAGGGCTGCAGGCTGCAGGAGGAGCTTCAGGCAGACTTGTAGCACTTCCCCAGCACAGTGCACAGCTCCCGGGGCTAGATCCACGCCAAACATGCCCTGTCTGCAAGCGAGAGCTGTAGAGAGAGCAGGAAGCGTCAGGTAGCTTCTTTCGCCGTGTACGTGCTAGTGCTCTGTTTGGGCACTCTGCAGAGAAACACTGGTGCTTGCTTCTGCTTCCAGCAAGCCAAGGTGCTTGTGCAGCAAGAATCCTGCTTTTTCCAGCACAGGATCACTTTGGAGCTGAGTGGGAGTTAGCCCTGCTTTTGCAGCACCAGCAGAAGCTCTGCTGGCTCTCTCTACTGCTTTTCCATAGCAGAGCTGTCAGAAGCGAGAAACTGCCTTTTGCCGAGAAAGCAGCGTCTAGCGCGAGAGAAGGCAGCGTCCTCAGGACACAATGCTGGCTGTGCCCAGAAACGTGAGGCAGCAGTGGAAGACTGTTGAAAGCAAGAACAGCTCTGTGGAAGCAGGTGGTGGTGGAGAATTTGAGGCAGAAGCCGTCAGGGCTGCAGGCTGCAGGAGGAGCTTCAGGCAGACTTGTAGCACTTCCCCAGCACAGTGCACAGCTCCCGGGGCTAGATCCACGCCAAACATGCCCTGTCTGCAAGCGAGAGCTGTAGAGAGAGCAGGAAGCGTCAGGTTGCTTCTTTCGCCGTGTACGTGCTAGTGCTCTGTTTGGGCACTCTGCAGAGAAACACTGGTGCTTGCTTCTGCTTCCAGCAAGCCAAGGTGCTTGTGCAGCAAGAATCCTGCTTTTTCCAGCACAGGATCACTTTGGAGCTGAGTGGGAGTTAGCCCTGCTTTTGCAGCACCAGCAGAAGCTCTGCTGGCTCTCTCTACTGCTTTTCCATAGCAGAGCTGTCAGAAGCGAGAAACTGCCTTTTGCCGAGAAAGCAGCGTCTAGCGCGAGAGAAGGCAGCGTCCTCAGGACACAATGCTGGCTGTGCCCAGAAACGTGAGGCAGCAGTGGAAGACTGTTGAAAGCAAGAACAGCTCGGGGAGAGCAGGTGGTGGTGGAGAATTTGAGGCAGAAGCCGTCAGGGCTGCAGGCTGCAGGAGGAGCTTCAGGCAGACTTGTAGCACTTCCCCAGCACAGTGCACAGCTCCCGGGGCTAGATCCACGCCAAACATGCCCTGTCTGCAAGCGAGAGCTGTAGAGAGAGCAGGAAGCGTCAGGTTGCTTCTTTCGCCGTGTACGTGCTAGTGCTCTGTTTGGGCACTCTGCAGAGAAACACTGGTGCTTGCTTCTGCTTCCAGCAAGCCAAGGTGCTTGTGCAGCAAGAATCCTGCTTTTTCCAGCACAGGATCACTTTGGAGCTGAGTGGGAGTTAGCCCTGCTTTTGCAGCACCAGCAGAAGCTCTGCTGGCTCTCTCTACTGCTTTTCCATAGCAGAGCTGTCAGAAGCGAGAAACTGCCTTTTGCCGAGAAAGCAGCGTCTAGCGCGAGAGAAGGCAGCGTCCTCAGGACACAATGCTGGCTGTGCCCAGAAACGTGAGGCAGCAGTGGAAGACTGTTGAAAGCAAGAACAGCTCTGTGGAAGAAGGTGGTGGTGGAGAATTTGAGGCAGAAGCCGTCAGGGCTGCAGGCTGCAGGAGGAGCTTCAGGCAGACTTGTAGCACTTCCCCAGCACAGTGCACAGCTCCCGGGGCTAGATCCACGCCAAACATGCCCTGTCTGCAAGCGAGAGCTGTAGAGAGAGCAGGAAGCGTCAGGTTGCTTCTTTCGCCGTGTACGTGCTAGTGCTCTGTTTGGGCACTCTGCAGAGAAACACTGGTGCTTGCTTCTGCTTCCAGCAAGCCAAGGTGCTTGTGCAGCAAGAATCCTGCTTTTTCCAGCACAGGATCACTTTGGAGCTGAGTGGGAGTTAGCCCTGCTTTTGCAGCACCAGCAGAAGCTCTGCTGGCTCTCTCTACTGCTTTTCCATAGCAGAGCTGTCAGAAGCGAGAAACTGCCTTTTGCCGAGAAAGCAGCGTCTAGCGCGAGAGAAGGCAGCGTCCTCAGGACACAATGCTGGCTGTGCCCAGAAACGTGAGGCAGCAGTGGAAGACTGTTGAAAGCAAGAACAGCTCTGTGGAAGAAGGTGGTGGTGGAGAATTTGAGGCAGAAGCCGTCAGGGCTGCAGGCTGCAGGAGGAGCTTCAGGCAGACTTGTAGCACTTCCCCAGCACAGT
Source organism: Phylloscopus whistleri (assembly GCA_017589585.1). NCBI lineage: Eukaryota > Metazoa > Chordata > Aves > Passeriformes > Phylloscopidae > Phylloscopus > Phylloscopus whistleri. Next base: position 82,269 of record JADMLD010001236.1, read on the forward strand.
GCACAGCTCCCGGGGCTAGATCCACGCCAAACATGCCCTGTCTGCAAGCGAGAGCTGTAGAGAGAGCAGGAAGCGTCAGGTTGCTTCTTTCGCCGTGTACGTGCTAGTGCTCTGTTTGGGCACTCTGCAGAGAAACACTGGTGCTTGCTTCTGCTTCCAGCAAGCCAAGGTGCTTGTGCAGCAAGAATCCTGCTTTTTCCAGCACAGGATCACTTTGGAGCTGAGTGGGAGTTAGCCCTGCTTTTGCAGCACCAGCAGAAGCTCTGCTGGCTCTCTCTACTGCTTTTCCATAGCAGAGCTGTCAGAAGCGAGAAACTGCCTTTTGCCGAGAAAGCAGCGTCTAGCGCGAGAGAAGGCAGCGTCCTCAGGACACAATGCTGGCTGTGCCCAGAAACGTGAGGCAGCAGTGGAAGACTGTTGAAAGCAAGAACAGCTCTGTGGAAGAAGGTGGTGGTGGAGAATTTGAGGCAGAAGCCGTCAGGGCTGCAGGCTGCAGGAGGAGCTTCAGGCAGACTTGTAGCACTTCCCCAGCACAGTGCACAGCTCCCGGGGCTAGATCCACGCCAAACATGCCCTGTCTGCAAGCGAGAGCTGTAGTGAGAGCC